>RCWM02000122.1:1052500-1290000 GCA_003667255.2 Euschistus heros
AACATATATGTGTTATCAGATATTAATATAAGTTGTGAAAAAATTAATACAAAATTAAAATTAAAATTATATTGTGAACATTCATATCTCATTGTAATAAATAATTTCATCTTCAATATGACCATTGGATTAAATACCTAATAAATAAAGGAAGAGTCTGGATTTAAAAAAATTGAGAATGGAGGAATGGGCGTATGATGGGAGTTCCAGAAATTAGATGCTCTGGCAATAAAATTTTGAATGATGCTGTGTTGAAGGCAGGTAGGTTAAGGCCTGATGGTTTTAATTTTGCGGGAACTCACTGATGACGTTAATGCCTTTGTGATATAGGCAGGTGACTGTGAGTAGATAGTTTTTTAAAGGAGCAAGGATAAATATTATACTAATACATTTTTAATAAATATAAATATATTTATTCTATTGAAAAAAAGAACAACATGACAATGTCTTAGTATATTCTTGTAATTTTAAGACATTATTTGAAAAAATCTTTGTAAAATCTAAAACTGAAGTTGAGGGTGTCCTTAAAAAGCATTGATTTAAAAAAATTTCTTTTGGAGATACACTTGAGAAAAGGTAGATTATTGAAACTAAGAAGGAGTAATCCATCATAAATTCCTAATAGATGTAGAATAAACTCTCACCTCTATTGCGAACAGTTAAATAGAAGGTACTCGAAACTGTGGCAGCATTATCCTCCTATGGCCAGCCGCAAGACAATATCCCACCGCATACTTCACACTAGAACAAGGAAAAGTGTAAACACCACAACCTTCCACACCTATCATAGAGTGCGGTAATTTATTGATAGTAGATAATATATATCATATCGTAGGTATATAAAAGTATTAAGATTATTAAAAATATCAATCAAATTAAATACAGCAGTATTTAATTTTTCTTTTAATTAATAAGATTTATATTCTCCCTTTGCGATCATCACGTCTCGCATTCGATGGGGTCCAATGAGATTTTCGAATATATTCTTGAGAGGTATACTCCATCAAATGCAAAACTGTAATAAGTCATCCTAATTTTAATTCCTTAACATTATTTTTTTTTTAAATGCCGCTTGCTTTTATTTATTTGTTTATTTTATTTCATTTTTTTTCCACGTAACGGCCTTAGAGACCACGCGAATATCATTCACTTCTTACTACTTCTCTCCTTCCTTCTATCTTCCCACCTTTTCTTCATTCTTTCCGATTGCTCCTTCCTTCTTTCTTCGGTCCACGCTATTCCTTTTCTCGCACCCTTCCTTTCCACAAGAACCTTGATTACATTTAGTTTTTTCCTGTATTCATCCCTATCAAAACAGTCCTGGTCTGTTATTCCCAGTTTCTCAGTTTCCTCTTTCAACTGTTTGACATATCCCCCAGAACCTCTGATTTTATAGAAGATTTCTCTATTTAATCTATTCGGGCCCATCCTCACCATATGCCCATAGAACTTTAATCTTCACATACTTATGTATGTTTCCAGATCATTTATACCCTTGTAAATTTCTTTATTAGGTCTCAACCTAAAGCCTTCTTCTGTCTTCTTTGGTCCGTGAATTCTTCTAAGTATCCTTTTTTTTATGGCTAATATTTTCCTTAGGCTGGGAATTATTATTTCATTTATTGAAACTGTATTTAAAATAAAATACATCAAGTAAATGTGATGATAATGCTAAAAATGACATTCAGTTGCATCTAAAGCAACTACCATTGGTAGCACTTATAAAAGTTCTATCTAATAAAAGTACTACATTAGTAGGTCCCATGGCCATTATTTTTTCAGAAGTCTTGGAGGGATTTCTGTAATAGAATGTGAAGCAAGTTGTAGTACTAATGGATTTGAATGGTTATGGAGTTCACTTTGAAAGGATAGGTTCTGGCTTGGGCTAAATCAACAAAATATGGTACATTAAGATCTTTATGGATAAGTTTATTTGTGGCAAAGTGAGGAGCATTAAGAATTTTTAGAAGGATTTTGGTTTGTATGGATTGAATACGAGACGAATTGGATGGTTTAGTGGAGCCCCAACTTGCTTTTATTTGATAATATTTTAAATAATCCTTATTCGTTTCATGTGTCCTGTTAAAAGAATATGGGGACGTAAACACATAAAATATAATGAAACATTTAGCCTTGGAAATGAAACAAAAATCAGTTGTGTGGAATTGTTTGCCTGTCAGTGTATATTTTCTCTAAGTTCAAAGGTGTATAGTTATAACAATTTAATTCCCAAAATTAATATTAACGGTACTTTTTATGTACTTATTTATGTTTGGTTTTTATATAAAAAATATAATACAACATAAATAAAAATATTATTATTGATTATTGCTTTATAATGATTCCACATTCCTTAAATATCATAATACTGTAAATAAAACAGGGGTGGTCTCAGAGAGGGGTATAATATTTTGTAAAATATTACAAAATTTGGGACTGTTCAAAATTTAACTTATAGAGACGTTTTTTTAACCAATAATACGGGTTACAGTAAAATACATGCCGCAAATGCATGAATATTTTGAATTTCAAAAATTTGATCATAGGTTGGACAGATTAGATATTTGCTGTTTAAATTTTAAACTGTGTTTAATACTTCTTATAAGAATTAAAATGTAATGTATGAAACATTAAACCAAAAATTGAGAAAAATAAAAAATTATTTTTATTTACAGTGAATAGAGTAATATTCATAATTTAGTTTTTTCAATTCAATAAAATATTCGAACATCAAACGTATCTAATCCTTAAAATACAAATTCATGAGAACCTTAACTAACGTCCCTTGTTATGTGTCGATAACATTTTTTTTATTACCGGTACCAGTACCAAAAAATCGATTCACGACTTTTGATAAGGGTACATCGTTTTAAAAATAAATTATCATTACAAAAAATAATATATTGAACTCAACATCAAGTACACCAAATCTATTACAAAACAATAATTATCCAAAAAAAATTATTATTTTTTTTATTTTTTTATTTATTGATATTTATTATTTATTGATACAATTTTATACATTGTTATTTGAGTATATTGTATATAAATACACAAGTAAATTTGAGAAAAACTATTACCATGACATGTCAATAACATGTAAAGAACTACTCACTAGTAGCACTTCAATAAAAGTTCAACATTAGAAGGTCCCCTGAGTGTATATTGTAAATAAAGTACGATTGTAGTTTTTACTTTTAATTTAATTTTGTTATATTTTTTATTATTCCAATTATTTGGTTTTTTATTTTATTTTTTTAAAATTTTCAATATATATATTGATAAATATGTATATTGTATATTTTATATCGTTTATGTATAGCATAGCTCTTTTCTGTTTTTTTTTAATTGTATATTTTTTTTGTTTTATTATTTTTTTCTCATTGTACATAATGTGCGAATGTAATCATACGCTATCTATATTACTTATTGCCAACATTTGTGGCCGATTGTAGGATTTTATGAAGGATTTTGGAATGGAAGGATTGGATACGAGAATAATTGGAAGGTTTAGTGGAGCCACAAATCTCAACTCCTTATGTCCAAATAGGTCTAATTATTGTCACAATAAGTCTTTTGTAATTTATTGGGAACTTTGAACGCTTGTATAGTAATGTTGAAGTAGTTGGAAACGACGAGAAGATTATTTTGTAGTAAATTAATTTATTTTACCATTATTTAATTAAAGTCTGGTATGTATTCAAGAAAACAAACTAGAAAACAGCAAATCAGAAAATGTATAAGAAAGCTACTTCTTTTACAATTTTTAATTTAATAAATAAGTATTTCAAAGGTTCATGGTTTTTCTATTACTTAAGGCATCATAATTGGGAGGATGTACTGATATTTCTCCGAGTGTTGGTTCAGAAGTGTATTACGGTATGTTAACCAATGAATGAATGAATGAGAATGTAATGAAATAAAAAATGTATATATGGTTTTCCTGCATCATTTCTTTTTTTTGCAAGTTCTTCAGCTTAAGTAATTTTTTTTTCACATCCGATTTCTTTATTTTGGTGAACTCATATTTGCAGTAATATGACGTTTGGCTTTCAGTAGTAATGCTTGATTATTTAAGAGAATCTGTTTAAATTCTGTACCACGTAGTGTGGATCTTGTACATGAAAAATTGATATGTGATCAAAGATGAAAAATGGCCATATATTAAATCATATATATTTTTTTAAATCATTAAGGAGAAGAATTACATAATTAGGTACCGCCAAACTATCTTATACGTGGCAGTATCGATCGATTCCTAGGATTAAAAATTGGGTTATCGATTTTCGATACGATAGCCGACACAGCAGAGATGTGCTACTAAATTTTCAACAAACTCTTAGATTATGACCTCAATATACCTTATAGCTTTGAATTTATACCAGTCCAATTTTCAAAATTTCATCAAAATATTTATAATTGTCCAAATCCTGGGGTTCAATCCTTATCCATTTTCAAACATCACTACATGTATATTTTTCGTAGTTACCTTTATTTTTTAATTTAATTTTATTATTTTTGTTTTATAATTTATGTAAACTATTTTAAATGCAGAGGTAATAAAACTTTAAAAAATCAACTCAATCATCACCAGCACCATAGTTAGTACTTCTCTATTTAAAATCAAAATGTTTCGCCGTATTTGGAATCCTAAATCAAATCTACAATATTTTTCTTCATCAAAAAACATTTAAATCATTGTTAACAAGACCTAAATTAATTTACATTATTAATTAAGTACCTAATTCAATGAATTTTTTTATTAGGCATGAGATAAATTAAATAATTCAAAATTTGGCTGACATAAGCATCTGAATTGGAAATAATTACAATAGTGAAATTTTGGCAAAATATGCAAATTTAAAATTTTCTAAATGATTTAGAACGTTGTTTTGTGTTGATATCAGTTTATTCAGTTTCACCCCATTCTCGATACAACGCGTAATTAAATAAATATTTATACAACCATGCTTTATTTTATATTATGTACAATATTTTTAGAATAATAAATGAACATTGAATTGAAAAGAAATAAAATTTAAAACAATACTTAATGTAATAGATTTATAAGTTAGTTAATATATGTAAGAAAAGATTTAAAAATAACGTTAACTATTAATTTAACACTTTATTTCATACAATGATTGTTATTATTCCTTCGATAAATTAAATAATTTATTTAATTATTTAAATTAAAATTATTATTTAATTTTTCCCACAGCTGGAACACCCCTCTTCAACAAGAGGATCTTTAGTACCATTTAGATAAACTAGAATCCAGAATTTGGTGCCTCTGGCCATATTGCAGTACACGGCACCTTGAAAATAAATGATTTAAAATATGCATGATAGATACACCTGAAGCCAAAATAAGCTCAATATTCGAATGTGGTCTAATTATGCAACATAAAAATTTGCATAACTTTTTATATACAATATAAATAAATATGTATTTTAAAATAATTCAAAGTATTCAATATTTTTAAAAAATAATCACTGCTTTTTAAAAGTGCAATTATTGAATATAGTGAGGGATATGCGTATATATATATATATATATATATATATATATATATATATATATATATATATATATATATATATATATATGTATTTATAGTAATAATATATATGTATATATTCAAACTCTTTTTTTATTGGTCTGTTTGATCCCAATGCAGTGATCCATCTAATTCCCATTCATAGGATTTCTTTGATATCCATAGAATCGCAGACGTATGTCTTCCTCCACAATTTTTTTGTGGGGGAGGATCACCCCTCTGGAAAGGAGAAGTCAGCTTCTTCACCCTCTTCCATATCTCTGCCCTCAGAAGTCAGCTCTAATTATTTGTCCTCGTGGAGTTGTTCCTTCCTGCAATTATAATCCCTTGTCACAAATAACCTGGCTTATCCGACTTGCTTTTCAAACCTAACTAAAACATTATTGTTATTCTGAGAGAGAATATTATATATTTTTAATTAATTAAAAGCCTGTATCGCGGCCAACTAAGAACCACTTTAATTATTATTTTATATTTCTAAGCTTATTTCTTTTTCATCTCAGCCGTTCCTGATTATTCTTCTCAACTTAAAAACTTTTATATTTTTGACTATTTTCCCGATTTTTTCTTGTGCTCTCTCCATACTATTTTTTTTCTATAATATTAAATTAAATATATATATATATATATATATATATATATATATATATATATATATATATATATATATAAATTTATAGAGAGAGAGAGAGATCAAATAAATGGCACTAAATGGTCAGGGGTGCAGTCAAGTAAATAAACAAGTCCAAGAGTTAAAAAAAACTTTATATTTGGTGGTGGTTGACCATTGTTAGTCAAGTCTTCAACCAGACCACAATCACCCTGAAGAAGACCTGCAAGGCAGGTCGAAACGTCGGCACGCCAAATATAAAGGTTTTTTTTACTTTAAAACTTGGACGTGTTTTCTTCACTTACATTTCTTGTAATTTCTTTACGTGTTTTCTTCACCCCTAACAGTTTTTTCACTTACATTACTTCCTAGAGTCAACTATAGAATCATCATTAATATTTTGTTTTTATTTAACAAATTTTTATTCTTTAGAGCTCACTAATTTTCATTTTTATTTAATGTAAGTCTTTTTTCTAATTCTTTTTATTAGTCGGTAAATCACAAAAGAAATTCCAGGATGTGGTCATTTTTTTTATTATCTATTTATTGAAATTTACAACTGTATCAATTAAAAAAAAAAAAAAAACTATGTGTTCAAATAAAATCAAGTAAATGGGATCACAACTTTCATGATAACATGTCAATGCTAGTAAAGCAACTACCCGCTGGTAGTACTGGTCAAATTTAAATCTGAAAATTAAGTTACCCCAAAGAGGTAAGGGCTAAAAATGTGCTTATCAGTTTCTATTAATTATTTTACTTCTCATGTCAAGGATTCATTACTCATTATAAAAGATATTTTTATATTGTCCCAGAACAAATACTTTAGCTTATTTCGTTCACCATGTTCACTTTTTAATCATAAAATCTCACCATTGCAGTACATGGATTGCAGTAAGCTTTTCTCCCTCTTATCGGGATTGTAATCCGATCTTTAATAACAGAGCTGTTTTCCATGTACTAAATAAAAAAATAATGGTACAGTACATAGAGAAATTTTCAAAATTCAGTTGTTACTGCGAGCAAAACTTCAAATTATAATAAGTATTAGCTATTGGAAAAGTGAAAAAAATAGGATTACAATCTCACACTGCCAAATATAAAGCACTAACGAAATAATTACAGCCACAAAAAAATTGGTGTTATACTTTTTGTTTATCATTTTTATTTTATTTGTTGGTTATTCTGTATGTTTTAGATAATAAATGCTCTTTTCTGTTTACTAATTTTAAGAATACTGATTTTTAAAAGGGGAAGAAATAATAAAAAAATAAATACAAGAAGAATAAAAAAAATAGACACTGTGAGGAAAATTATGAATTATCGTTATTTTATTAAGAATAATTTTGTCTCCAATGAAACAAATAAATATGCTCCGTGTGTCGCTCGCTACACGATAGAGTTGGGCAGCAATGTGTTTTTATATTAATAAAGCATATCTTTCTCTTGCATTATTGTTATTTTTAAAACGGTTGTTTTGAATTTTTATTTCTCATATGGATCATTTTTTTTCTATAGAAATTTATTTTTAAACCAAGGTATTGTTATCGAGATTTGAGAATAGATTTTTTTGATACCTGGGTCATTCTCATAGCCTCAGCTAAAATTTAAAAAAAAATTATATTTTTAAAGTTGCTTAAATTTTTATTATTTTTGAGTTTTCTATTATAATATACCTTCTATTTATTGAATTCCCAGGGGCCGATTTCTTTTTTCTATTTACCACTGTTTTGAAGCATTTTTATAGAGCTTTTCATAGAAACGCTCTTGACCGTTACTCTTTCTTTAAACATTATTTTTTTCGTAATAAAAAATTATTAATGTTCTCAACTGGATAAAACTAAATAAATAAAATAATAAAATTTATTATTCTATACATAAAAAATTAAAGTAATAAAAAATTGTGATCAATTCAGGAAGAATATTACACAAAAAACAGTTTAGTTGTTCAACTATTATATTGAAGTTGTTCAACTATTATATTGAATGAGATTTATTTTTTTAATTCTTTTTAAGGCATAACTATATGTGCATGTCCATACCGACCCTCAACTGAGGGTCGGTATGGACATGTACGTGTTACTATGTGAGGGAAATCACAGTTATCCTGAAGATGGAGCAATGTTCTCCGAAACTTTTTTTTTTTTTTTTAACCACTGTTTTGAAGCATTTTATAGAGCTTTTCATAGAAACGCTCTTGACCGTTACCCTCTTTCTTTAAACATTATTTTTTTCGTACGTATAAAAAAATAATATTAATGTTCTTTAAAAACTGGATAAAACTAAATTGCAACACCCAAAACCTTATAAACGGCTAAAATAATAAAATTTAAATAATTATTGATACATAAAAAATTAAAGTAATAAAAAAATTGTGATCAATTCAGGAAGAAGCAATAATTTACGGTCGTCGTGAGGCCAAACCGAGGGACAAAAAAAAAAACAGTTTAGTTGTTCAACTATTATATTGAATGAGATTTAATTACAAAAAATATTGATTTGGAAGTTTTAGTTCCATCCTAAGTCCAGCAGGACAGTGAAAAATCACTGCCATGAGAATAGCCCACCTATGCCTGTACCTAGTATTCAAAATTTTGGTACCGACATATCACTACTAAATACATCATCTGGGCTTGTACCGTACATATTATATACTATACCTTTATTTTATATAAACAAATACACTTGGAAGACAAGTTCCTCCCTCCAATGCCAGTATCATTAGAATTTTCAAATTTATCTATTGATATACACTGATAGGGATAAATTCTACCCTAATGATTTTTCTTTTCCTCGGCTAAAAGTTTCTTTTTTAGGTTTTTACGTCCCCAAATACTTTAACCAGGGCATATAAAACACAGGATTATTACCGAGCAATTTTTGATTTACGAAATTAAAAATTATTAAGGTTTATAACCATCCGTTGCGTTGATCACGTCTTTCATTCGATGGGGTATGAGTATAATGTTATTCTGAATATATTTTGAGACATGGCCCAAGTAATGCAAAACTGTAATAAATCATATGAATTTAAAATTTCGTAACTTTATTAATTCGTAAAATTACTGATTGCATTTATTTAATTAATATTTTTCATAATCCAAATAGGTAATAATCATATGCCAGGGTGTAAAAACGTAAAAAGTGTCGGATGTAAAAACATAAAAAAATATGAATTTTTAGCCGGAAAAATTAAAACGCCAATAGGGTGGAATTTTTGCCTGTCATTATATTAGCGTTTAGTGCTAATGAAAAAAAAGAGCTAGTAGCAACTATTTGGTTGAAGATTACTGATATAGAAAAAATAGATATATTAAAAGAAGAATTGGGGAAAATGTACTCCGTTCCCACAGAAAAAAAAATGAGGGATTCCTAAAAAGAATTTCTTTCATTAAAGTAATAGAGGAATTATCCTCAACAATTATTATTTATTTGATCTTTTAATACTTATTTACATCTTGTGCCAAACGTTTTACCTCATTTAGAGTGAGTCCTTTCTTCCTAGCTATTTTTTTTTTATGAATTCTTCTTACATATTTCACGGTCGTTCATGCTGTAGGGAAGGCACGGCTTTAGAAGGTGAGAGGGTATACTACTCATTTCGTACAAAATCCTTATCAGGAGAAAAAAAAAAAAAAAAAAATCAGAAAATTAATGTAGTAGCGTAGTGGCGTATCGCCTCGCCTTCTTAAGCTGCGTCTTCTTTAGTTTTTCCATCCGTTTTAGAAACACATTTTTCATTCCATGTTTTTATAATATTGTCTTCAAATACTGATTATTACAGAGTAGGCACAACCACGACTGTTTTGGATTCTCAGCCTATAATCGAATTTCTCTTTCAGAAATGTAACAAGATGAACAATTAGATCAGTTCAATGTAATTTTTTTTTACTGAGGGATTGAAGTAGTTAAATGAAGTTTAAAGGGTGGTTTCTCCTGATAACATAATTGCTACTGTGGTGGCTAGTTCCATACAATGGATATTACACGTTATCAGTTAGTGTGCTAATCTAAGAGGCAGCATTAAGTGCACTTGCCAATGCCGTAATAACTTCATAAATATTTTTATCTTCACGTTATTTTGATTAGAGGACATTTTGATTCAGTTTTGGTTTTGTCCTGTTATGACTTCTCTCTCAAGTCATAAAAATGTTCTTTATCTAGAACATGGGCTACATTTCAATATATCCAATCTATTCAATATTCTTACGGGTCTTTATTCAATATATTCAGACCATCCCCTATCCGCCCCCGAGGGTAAGCGCTCCCTAGCGGGCAGGTCGAGAGTAATTCATTACAATTACTTTCCTATTGCAATATTGTGCAATTTCATTTGGGGGGCCAGGAGAAAAAACGTTTATGTCCATTTTTTTTTTTTCAATTTTTAGTTAATGGTTCAACCCACTTCCGAACATATTTTAGACTGCATATTCGTTTCATAGGACGCTAAGTTTTAGTTTTATCACAAATAATGGTGATTGAAGTTTTCATGTACCGGGGGATAGCATGTAATGGTAAACTTTATTTCGCTGTTTTAATAAACTACATACATATATAAAAATATAAAATAGATACTAATGGGAATAAACATTGTTTCCCCTGGACCTGTTATTTGTATACCATGCAATGGCAAATCCATTAGATACCTCAGCTTGATGACTTCTACTCTCAGTGCGGTTATATTTTCAGTTCAATTTGCTGATTTAATTTTTTTTAAATTATTGATTTTGATCTCGGTTTGTTAATGGAATTTATGCCTGGCTTGCCATATAGAAATAGTTAAATGAGAATCATGGAGCATTTTGCTACCCAACAAATACAAGACTGATGTCACTTTCAGTATCATTTTTGTATGAAGGAGTCCCTAATTTATGACTATGGTAATACGACTACCTAATTCCTTTGCAATCGGAAATGAAAACCAAAATCAAACGAGGTTGATTGTATGTTTGGTGTCATAGAATTGGTAGGGGCAGGGGAAGGACAAGCGTTGGCTTCCTCTCCTGTTTTTTCCTAATTAGAGCCGAGAGGCTGTGGTAATTAAATCTCGGTGGGGGCCTACGTGACTTGACAAAGGATGGCGACCCTTTGTCCCCGGTCGATATTCTCCTCCCGCCACAACCGGTTCACTGAAGCAGCCCCATCCCGGCTTCCTCTATGTCGGCACGAGCAACTCATTTGTTATCCTATCAACAAGGCAGTTATTACTAACAATGGACACAATATCCTCGACCATCCCACCCGTGTCAGGAAAACAAGGAGGTTTAAGCAAGTTTCCTCCGTCATACTGTGGTTCGAAATCACTATCTAGCACGACAAAAATCATTCCTTGAAAACATAAACTCCATCCGAATCTATCTTTTATATAGTATATTAGAAAGTCTTATTGGGTTCTAGAAAAATTTCTATGCTCCTTTAAATACAATTAAAGTCGAACCATCTTTTGACTAATTAAATCCTGATTGTTTATTTGACTTGGAAATAAACTTTTAATCCTTTCTCAAGAAGTTATTTCATCCATTCACCAATCACTGCGCCAAAAGTCGTACTCTATGTGCGAATAGTATTATTTCTGATTTTATATTAGTTTTAATTTATTCGTAAAAAAATTAAAAGTTATAACAATTTATTTTTTTTTAATATTGTAAAAAAGACTAAAACGGTAGGAAACTGCTCTTCGTTTCCGACTTCTTCAACAATTACTAGCCAGTCGTTCAAACCTACCGATAATTACAAAAGGCTTATTTACATGACAGTTATCAGACCTGTTTGTACAAATTCATCACGTATCAAATCCTTGCAATCCAAAATCGTTCGAAAAATCCTTAATGCTCCTTACTTTGTCACAAATAAATTTATCTATAAAGACCTTAATGTTCCGTACATTACTGATTTAGCCCAAGCCAGATACCTATCCTTTCATAGTAAACTCCGTAACCATTCTAATCCATTAGTCTTCCAACTTCTAACTTCTTCCATTAGGCTCCCCATTCTGTTCCCGATAATCCAGTGAGGTGTCTGAAAAGAGATGGCCAAGAGACCTTCTTATATAGATTTTTTTCTTTTTATGAAGTCCTACTAGTGAGTGATTCTTCACATGTTGATGTTGTAACATTGTAATAATTTCCTCAAATTTACTTATTGTACATGTATCTATACAGTAAATATCAATAATAGTTTTTAAAAAATATTATAAAGTGAATGAAACTAATTGCAACTGGACCATTTCTTCAAAGATTCAAAGAGTGATGATTATTCAAGAATATATGTACAAAATATTCCTAGCATGTTTTTTCCTTTAACGGCTTTGTGATTTTTTCTGTGTTTGACTTCCCACAGTAGTAAATTCATAAGATTTTTTCGTATGCAATTATGTACTTAACATTTTTGATATTCTTTAAATTACGTAATTATCTATTTAGATATTCTTTTGTAAATTAGTTTACTTTCTTTGTTTATTTTTTTGTATCATTTTTGTTATACGGAGTTTTTCTTATTTCTAGCCCTGAAGAAGTCCTATAAGGCAGATTGAAAAGTCGGAACTTCATATATAAAGTTTTCTTAAACTTGGATGGGTAGTTAATTTAACCTGACTGCATCCCCGACTATCTTTTTCAGCTTCCATAGAAAGTGTAATTAAAAAAAAAAAAAAATCCTTGTTTACACTATATCAATATATTTGTTTTAACCTAACATTTTTTACTTTTTCATGGGTATAACAAACAAAAGTTACTTAACAATAATGTTTGACGTCTTTTGAACTAGAAAAATTACTATTTAATGATACATAAATACTCCGCATTGAATAGTTATTAATAACATAGATTTAAAAAAAAAAAAAAAAAAAAAAAGAAAAAAAAAAAAAAAAAAAAAAAAAAAAAAAAAAAAAAAAAAAAAAAAAAAAATTCTACAAATTATAAAAATATAAATTTTATTCTATAAATTTTAACACCATAAAGTTATAAATAAAAGTTTTATATCACAAAAGTAGACTTATTATCATTTGTTTATATTTTTTAATTATAAGTTGTTTATTATTATCTTTATTACTTGGCTTAGATTATAATTTAACTATTATTTATTATAATTCATAAAATTAACTATAATTGTTAATTGAACTAGTATTGTTTGTTTTTTTTGTTGTGTAGGTTTTTTTTTTTTAGTTTTTCCTACTGTTTTATCAAATTTGCATTATTTACTTGTTTATAGATTCCTCCATATTAATTACTATTTCACATGAGATGGATGTGTATCCAAACATGTACCTATGTTTTTATTAGCCTAATTTGGCTTTATGTAATTTATTTTCAATAAAGATAATAAAAAAATAAAAAAAATAATAACATAGATTCATATGAATAGCTTTTTTAAATTAAATTAAATTTTTAATTTAAAATTACTTTATTATAAAGCAGAATATGCGTATGATTATGTTGGATATTATTTATTATATATTTTAGATGTATAATTTATCTTGGACCAAAGAAGAACTTATGTATTTTAAAATTATTATTTTTTTCCAACATTTGGTTAAATATTATGCCGCATATTTTCATACTTAATCATGGTATATAATAATGCATACTGTAGTAATTTTTATGTCATATTTTAATGTTTTTGTTTTATATAAGTCCGGGCTTTACTTATAAGCAAAGACCGAATTTTTATTCCATTTCATCTTAATTTTATTTATGTTCTCAAATTTAACGAAACATCAAAATAAATTCGAATTATAAAAATGTAATAGGGAGATTTATATTGCACGATATTGCTGGTTATAAGGATAGCACGATTGGATTGGATTTTATTTTATTATTTTTAATGAAATCTTTTTATTTTTAAACGCGTCTATTTTTATGAAATCGATCAAGTAAAAATTTCGTGATGCGATCATTTTATTAATACATTTATGGTACGGATTGAATTTTTTTCTTGGTCCCCCATTTCTTGAATTGGCCACATTCTTTGTTCTAGAATCAACATCCAAAACACTAAGAAGTAAATACACATAGGTTGGAACATTTTAATTAATCAATTTATAAAATTTATATATAAAACGTATTTGTAATTTATAAAATTTATTTGTAATTTATAAAATGTATTCAAAATTTATAAAATTTATTTATAATTTATAAAATTTATTTATAAAAACAATGGTGTATTATTTTCACTGTGAGATGAGTAATACAAATGTGTTTTATTTTTATTTTAAACCCTTGTTTATTTTTATATATGCATATACAATGCGCATACTGTTTGGATGTTTAGTGATTACAACAAATTATTGTTTTAAATGTAGTATAATTTGAACTATTTATTAATTCAAAGACATCTATAAATATCCTGGTGTATCATTTTAACTGTGAGCCACTGTATATATGTTTATATAAATATAAATTTAAATATTTATCAATATCTATACGTAAGTTATAATTTCCATCTGATAAGTTTAGATTGTAACGATGATGCAATGACCATTGAATCCTTCGGTACTCGATCGTTGTTTGCTCAGTCATCCCTTTTACTTATGACTACGCAGCCTTGGTCTGATTTTCTCTTTTGAAAAATATGATGGTTCTTTCCTCTAGTGTTGAAATATATTCTGTAAATTTCTCCTCCAGTTGCGTAGTTGCAAACTGATGAGACAGAATACTGATATATCGGATTTATAAGGCCGTTGATTTAAATTCCATGCTGGAGTGGGCTCTCCCCCTTCGGCTGCTGCAGATACCGGCCATTAGTTTCTGAATCTTTTGTTTAAGACCATATCACATTTAATCCCCTCTCAATTGGCATAGGCCTAATCCCTTGTAAAAGAAAAGCAATAAAATTTCCAATTGCCCTAAACGGATGATCCGATAGGCCGGTTAAGTTACCTGCCAACTGGTATGTAATAATTACATTCTTTTGAGAGATTAGAGAGGGAGGGTAAGCTTTGATGTGAGTGGTGCCTCGGACAGGTAGGAGGGCCTCCCCACCCCGCCTCGTGCCGCCAGATTATCTTATTGCCCTTGATTCACTTTGGTGTATTGTTCGCTAGAATCGTTAAATCCATTGTAACCTCCTCAATTATTCAATATCTGTCAATCGGCAATATTGAACCTCTGGCCTACTAGAGGAAGGTGCGAAATAGCATTTATTCCAGGAAGTTTCATAGCATTTATTCCTTAAGCATTCTAAAAGACGACTGGACTTACGGATTGGTCGTACTTTTTTTGTATGTTAAAACATTTTATTTCGTAAATAAAATTATTGTTCTGGTAGTGTGTATATTTAATATATATTTTTCCAAGACAAAGATTTTCCAATATCTGTTGTATCTCGGAGGTACAGAACACTAAGTCACATTTCCGTACCTTTACAGGAAAGCAGTTTAAAGAAAAAAAGATTTCATTTCCTGAACAGTTATACTAATGTGTACGAAATAAATCTTGAATCTCCCATCCAGGCTAGAATAGGATGGCTACCCGTCCTTCCTCTCCTAATTGGAATACATAAGGACGTTATGCCCTCCACCCAAAAAATAAAAAAAAACATTTTTGTGTAACTTAGCTTACAATTAATTTGTCTAGGACATAGAATTCTTCACCTCTTTATAAAGGGAAAAAAGGTGAATAAGAATACGTAATAATATATTTTTGGTAAAAAAAGGACATAGTGTTCTGTACCTCCGAGGTACAGATATACTTATGATATTCATTATGTATGAATTGCATTTAACAACTGTTTCTTTTCTAATTCATAGCAAATAAAACTTTAATTAAAGAGGAAATATATTTACCTTTTCTTTTTTTTTAAATCAAATGTGCACTAATAATGGACACTTGAAAATCTGTGAAATTCACTTTATTGATAAATATTTGATTTATATCTGTTCTAATTTGTTTTTGTTTTTTAATAATATTCCTTACTGATTCCTCAAAAAGTTCAAAATCTTATTACAAAAATTTAATTCCTCTTCTAGTGCAGCCCCTCTACCGGTACATTTATTCATTATGTATAATATAAATGTATGAAACTATCTACTATGTCACCATAATATACCACAATGATTCCGTAAACAGTAAATGCCCTGACAACTGGAATAATTAGCCGCTTACTATTATTTTGGTAATAACCGCAACTACTTGTCTTACATATTTTAATGATATACCTCTACCTATCTTTAAAGCTACTGTTTGGTTTCTTTCTATACAAATGACTTACATGAAACCCTCACACTCAGGAAACTAGAACTTAACAAACGGTTCAGCCAATGATATATGTATACTATTACTACTACAAATTTCTCTTATGTAAGACTCTCCTGAAACGTATTCAACCTTTTCAGTCCAAAGCCTTCACAGCTATTGTCAGCGTTCCATATAAAGTCTCTGATACACAACATAATGATCCTAATATACTTTTCGTCCTCGACTTCACAGCTCTAAAATATTCGAAATTCCAACGGAAACCTCTCCAACCATCCGAACCCTTTGCGCCAATCATTATTCAACTCCATAAATCCGTTTAATCCCTCTCGCTGATTGAAACGTGTGTGGCCCCGAGAACTTGTGTACCTGGCATGACCAGCTTCTCTACTCAAGTCACTGACTTTCACTCAACCTCCACTGGATTGACGCAGCTGAATGAGCAGGGCAGAGATCTCTTTAAATTAGGCTTACTCTTCCATGAGTGGGTAGACAATCTTGATTCGGGGTTCTCCAGTCGGAGTGCTTGCACATACAGTATGTTTGTATTTTAATTTTATTTTTATCTGTAGAGTTAGAAATTAGTTTTATTGTATATGTTGCGTAAATGGATTCATTACCATCCATATTGATTATAACTCTTGAGTGAGGCAGATAGTACCATTTATTCTATAAAAGCAGTTTATCAACAAAAAAACAAAAGTGCTCCCTAGTTAGTATGTAGCATATATTTACACAAATGCTTAGTTATAAGTGTATAACAATTTATATTTCTCAATTTACACCTCCAATTTTTTACTGTATGTTTCATTATCGCAAGTGACATGTATTTAGAAGGCCTAATTTTTTTCTTGAAGATAAAACGTTGAATTTTGATTTTGATTATGATTAATATACAGTGGAATCTTGTGGTGGCAGGATTTCAATCCCACTTCTAGAAGTATTCCACCTAAACAAGGTTTTAGTTATCCAGGTCATCAAGGTTGCATGTACCACTAAAAGAGGTTTTCTAACAACTTGTAATAGTTATAATTGTAAAAATTTATTACGTGTGCAAAATACTGGGCCTTTTGTTTTATCAACGTCCCGCTAATTAGTATATTTTTACTTAGGCACTTCCGCAGCCATATTAGGAGACATTTATATAACTCAGCCGACATCTCTTTATTTTTCCATACCCTTCTGAAGACTCATGTTCAATGTTGTTTTTAATATTTAAAATCCAGCACAATGTTGATTTCGGCACATTAAACTGTTTTGCTCATTCCTTGACTTTCTACTTTCAAATTCACAAACATATCTCAATTTTTCACTAATTGAAAAATGTTTTAGATATCGCGACATGTTGACAGGGTGAGCTTTACTTAGAGTGGAATATCAATGTGCTTAATGTTTACACTTTGGGGACCAATCAAAAATTAAAAAAAAAAACCCATCCATCTATCCCTTCGCGTTTTTATAGTAGTAATATGAATTCCACTTATAGAGGAAAATACAAAATGTGTTCCATTTACAGAGGTAATTTTCACAAAAATTTATTCCACTTATAGAGATGAAAAAAGTCCAGTTAAAAAGTTTATTTTAGGAGAAAATGATGGGATCAAGAGTTTCGTACCACTTATAGAGAAGTATTCCACTTATGCAGGTAACACTTATCCAGGTTCGACTGAATATAACTTCAAAATAAATTTTAGTGTTGAGTCAGCGAATAATATACTGTTAACCCAAAGCTGAATGTATATTAATAAATTTGCTGTCCTCATACACTTTACAGCCTGCATCAAAACCCCTTGAAGTTCAAAGCGGAGGAATAAGTGGTATTTTAAAGGAGCTAGAGTGGAGGCTTTGCTGATAGAGATAGAGAAGACAACTAAAAACAGAAAACAAATTGGTAAAATTCTAGGAGGGATAAATATCATAAGCTATTGAAAGAATGAACAATTTATATTACAAAACATAGTAAACGATAAAAAAAAAAATCTGTTGAGAGAGCGAGGGGACAGACAAATGATAATGTAAAAAATAATATATGATGAAAAATTATCTTTATGAAAATGAAAACATTATAAAAGTCGGAATGATATTTATGAAGAATGACATTTCTTATGGAGTGGCCATATAATTAGAAAGCACCAAGAGAGATAGGAGGTGGTTAAAGAGGAGAGTTTTGAATGTTCCGAGTGAAGAAGCGTTACGGATATAAGGAGGGAGAGAATTGCAGAGAGCATAGGAACGGGCAAGGATTGTTATTTAGCGGCTAAGAGAGATTATTATTTATAGTTTTAATAGATTGCTCTATTTAGGGCATTCTATACCTCACTAAATCCTCCATCTGAAACTATATCATAAATAGCTCTATTTAATGCCATTTTTTTTAATATGCATCCTCGCCTGTATGAATATGGGGTATATTTTTATTTTCACTTCCCATTTAAACGTTATTCCTATTAACTTCAAATCTTCTCTACCGTACTATCGATAATCAAGTCAACAAATTATTTGTTATAAATGAATTTATCAGAAATACACTGTGGAATTTAACAAATATATAGATATTATTCCAAAATATCTTACCTTCCTAATAAGACAGACTGATTATAAGACAGAATGTGAAAATTACCCAATTAAAAAAAAACATATTAATACAATTATTTACTCATGATTTACGTATAACATTTATAAAAACATTAGACTCACATCCTCACGTCTCTGTGTACGCCCTGTTCAAGACCTTATCCTCTTTTTGATGGAGTCCTCTGCCATCTAGATAAGCAAACCTATGTACTGAAGTTAACTTTTTTTTTTAATTATTGCTAAAACATTTGATATATTTAATAGCAATAATTTAACTGTAATTTATTATTATTATTATTAGTTTATCTATTATAATTGTACTCTGAATGGTAATGTTTCATGTTTTCTAATAGATATGGTTTACGAATCTTACATAAAATAATCCAATTATTCTTCGTCTGAATTAGTTCAGTTAAATAAAAAAAAAAAAAAAAAAAAGTATAGCCCACCCCGAACGCAAGAACCAATACTTTTAACATTATTATTGTTATTTAATTTTCAATATGGACTTTTATGATTGAGGGCCTCTGAAATGGATAAATAAATGGAAAAAAATATTTCAGACTTTCTAGCATTGTTTTACTACTTAATTGCATCATAATAAAATCTAATGCATTACGTTTAATGCAGTTTGGACACAAAAAAAAACAACAACTTAGTTTTGCCCAAGGGCCAAGGGCCATCTTGTTGACTAATGGATGTTTAAATTGCCTTATGATGTCCCTAAGAGCAGCCGAATCTTGAATGAAAGGCGGCATTGTAGAGCAACAAAAGGGCATCATTGTGTTGGGAACACAAGGTGTTTTCTAGTGTATGATATTTAGGCGGATCCCCAGGTAGCTGTCGGTTCGAATAGGTGTTGCCAACCTGTTGAGGGGAACGGAGACGAGGTTTTCAGCCAAGATTAGCCCTGGAGTTAAGAAATTTCCTTTCCAAATGCTGTTATTTTGTCCACAGTTAACGATAGAGAGAGAAACACTCCATTAAGTGATACCGCCCATTTCAAATGAGCTGCTACATTTTACACAGCACACTACTTCGATCTAAATATATATGAGGTAATATTTAAATATATACATATATAAATAAAGAAAACAAAAAAAAGCCCGTTGTAGTCATTAATTTAAAATACATAAATCCACTTGTTAAAATGGCAGATCACATGCTGATTATTAAATTGCATTTAAAAATAAGTAAATATTAAAACAACAATGTACAAAATAAAATAAGAGATAACAATAGAGAACATAACTATACTAAATAAATATAAAACGAAATATATAAATAACAATAATTACAATACGGTCGTCAAACTGGTGATACCGTACGGAATAGAAACCGCTTCCCTACCCAGCCTAAGGAAAATGTTACTAAGACGAATTTACGGTCCTAAGAAGACACAAGAAGGCTATAGGATGAGACCTAATAAGGAAATATACCAAGAAATAAAAGATTTGGGAAGGGACATAAGAATAAGAAGATTAAGGTTCTATGGGCTTATGGTGAGGATGGACCCGAAAAGATTAAATAGAAGAATATTCTATAAAATGAGAGGATACAAGAGTGCCGGTAACCCCCCCCCCCCCCGGAAAAGAAACTTCAAACAGGTGAAGAAAGAAACTGAGAGACTGAAAATAACAGCCAAGACTGTTTTGATAGGGATGATTATAGGAAGAGACTAAAAGAAATTAAGGTCCTTGTGGGAGAGAAAGATGCGAGAAAAGAATAGCGTGGACCGAGGAAAGAAGGAAGGAGCAATTGGAATGAATGAGGAAGAGGTGTCAGCATATCGTATAGATCCATCGGTTTCAAGCAGTACCGGTCATATTAGTCTAAATTTAAGAGTATAATATTAAATTTTTCCAGAAAAAAAAAATACAATTGATATTGCATGTAGGATCAAATATGAACTAGTGACTGTGAGAAGGTTCTGGCTTAAGAGGCATGATGAGGTCTTGAAAATTATTTTTCATTTTACTGTAGGAGATCTCTAGTCCAGCTCCTTTTCAACCTTGCCCAGATATTGTTGGACATCGTTTTTTTGGTATTTCATATATGAGTTTATTGGGATGACCTTGAAGTCATCAATCAATGAATTTAAATTCCAATTGAAAGAATATTAAAAAAAAAAAAATAAATAAAAAAAGATAAATAACGTATATACATAGTTATACGATATACAAACTGTATATACATGACAAATAATTAAATGCTTTATATAATACATTTAGTTATCTATATATGTAACTCCTTCATTGAAGAATATATGACAAATAATAATAATTATTAAAATAATTGTCCATCCAAGATTAAATAATGATTGTATACATATATAATTGTTTTAAGCTAGTAAGGAAATAAGTGTAGCTTGAGGAAAAAACATATTCATATTATTCTTTAAATAAATCTCTCCTGGAGGTGGGTTGCTATTGATCTGATCTTTTTTTTAACAGTTTCTTCTTTTTGCAGTTGCTAACTGCTATTTTTAAAATATTAAAACGTTTATGCCTAACATAGTATTAACTAAATTGCAATCATTTCCAGCTGTGTGGCTGGATGTCAAAAATCTTTCATTTTTAAAAAGTTATATAAGAATAAAAGGAAATTAAGTGTTAAGATCTATTTATTTCAGGACGATTCATTTTTTATTGACATGATTTATTTTTATTGAATCATGTCTGCTTGAAATTTATTTTATTTTTATATTTTTTCAAGTACTGTACAACCTCCATAATCCGGCCCATCCATAGTCTGACTACCTGATCCTCTTGCAGAACCCTCGACCCACTATTGTTGGCGAGTTTTTTTATTGGGTCATTCCAGAACGGCGGAGGTAAATACCAATTTCCTGAGAACATTTAAATGAAAGGGATAATGTGTGAATGAATGGCTAGATAAATTTATAATGGGTATTTTTTCGGATCAGGTCTGTAGTTATTATAGGAAATAAAACTGTCAACTGATAGTTCTCAAACCTATCCAAGAATAATTTGAGTCTAAAATTATAGAGTCGGGTATAAAACAAGTCTACAGCGCCGACTAGCAAAATTAATACTTTTTGTCTACTAGTGAACAAAACTAGAATCAATATTTGCCTATCGGCTGAAAATGCGAGTGTTTTGACAAAGATATGTCTTTTGGCTTGGGATCTATAGTTTTTTTTCTACCTTAAAGCGTCGTCTTGGCAACCGAAATTGCATCATTTTGACACGTTCTAGCTCTGTTGATTCTCCTCGGATCGAAAATTTGACGAAAGTTTCCTAATCAGAAATTTAATGGATGTTATTTTTTGTTATTTAACGTTTGCCGCTGAGAGCTACTGTTAGAAGGTTTATTGGTTTGAATGAAAAATGTTGCGTTTGAAACCCTTTTTTACCGTCATCTTTGTTTATTTCGAATACTTATTAATTGTTAATTTAATTTAATTATTAGTAGAATGAATTTGACTCTGTTTTGTTGAATTTAAATTTCTTCTTAAATTGCTGTGCCTGCATGTCTGCAGGGCTCACCAGGTGCTCCGTTTCACCTTGATCTTCTAAATGACATCCCACCGTATCCTAGGAGAGGGCGGCCAGGTCGGAAAGAATGAGGAGGTTCTGGGAAGAGAGGAGCAGGTTGAGAAAACATCACAACTAATATTGTAAAGGCTGTAGTGTATATGAATTGATTTAACTACTCAAAGTTAAGCGTAAACTATGAAAAAAAAAATATATTGTCCCTTTTAATTCTAAAAATTTTAAAATTGAGAAAAGTAGTAGATTATAGATAGACATTCAATGATAAATCGCTTTTCCCAGTCAAGGAGGAATTGAGTTTTTACTATTTTTTCATTACATTCAGTAATTCTCCATTTTCGATAATCTGGCTCTCCTTTGGTCCCATTTGTGTCGAATTATCGATATTGTACTGTAAATATTAGTGCTAATAAGGTAAACTGAGTTAATAAAATATTATTAATGAATAGTTTCTTTACAAGTTATTACGATGCCATTTTAATCATACATTCTCACAGTTATATGGTGTATATATTGTATACATGTTGTGAATACCAACATTTTTATTAATTACATATTCATATTTACAACTGTAGACATCTCAGTAGTAGCACTTCAATTAATGTTCTACATTAGAAGGTCTCTTGGCCATCTTCGTTTCAGACACCTCGTAGTATTATAGGCAATTAAGTGTAAAGCAAGTTGGGAAACTAGTGGATGAGTGGGTATGGAGTTTACTATGAAAGGATAGGTATGGTTTGGGCCAAATCAGCAGCATATATAACATTATGTATGAGTTTTTTTTGTGGCATAATAAGGAGTATTGAGGATTTTACGAAGGATTTTGGGATGTAAGGATTGGATACGAGAAGAATTGGGAAGGTTAATGCGACCCTAAAGCTCAACTCCGTGTGTTATAATGACTCTAATTACGGTTATGTAAATAAGTCTTTTGTAATTCATTGGGAGTTTTGACCGCTTGTCTAGTAAATGTAGGAAATAAGTTTCGTGTATTTTAAGTCTGATATGTGGTTATTTGATTCATAGTGTATAGTGATGAATACCATTAAATAAATATAAAAAATGAATTGATTTTCTCATGGAAAGTAAATGCACATATTTTGTTTAGAGTCCAGATATACAACATTTTTGTGGTATTTTTAATATTTTCTGCTGCATATTTTATAGCTTATTAACGGGCTTTTCACTGGATAAAACCCCGGTCTCAGATGATGATCAGCCAAGGGAGAGGGGCAGAGCGCTCTCCTTTCAAGTAGAAATGCCTGCCCCGGGAACCACTTAAAGCGCCACTCTCTCATAATGTGCCATCCCCATTGGCGTTGCATTTTTTCTTTTTTTTTTTTTGCCGTTTGTGAAGTATTTTTTTTCTTTCAGATTCTTGTAACCCAAGTTGTTCGAATCAATATTAATTTACAATTCACCAGGAACAAAATAATTTTAAGCAAAGTATCTTAGAAAAAGATAAAAATCGCGCAATAAACAAAAAATATGAAGTCCAAAATCTCCACACATGTTATTCTAATTTAATTCAAATTAATAGTATACTTTAATTCCACGTTTAATTCACGTTTAAATAATTACAAATAAAACGAAAATTCCATGTAAAAACCCGGGAATATGGCAAACCTCATCCCTTACCTTTTTCCCTAAGAATATATATATATAAACTCGATTAACCGAGATCAAAGCAGTAAGGAAAATAAATACGTAAAAACAGGGTAGCACAATCTATATACATACCTATTTAATAACGAAATGATCTTTATTATGTATCGTATAATGATATATATAAGTACTCTAATTCTAAGTGTCTGTGGTTTGAAAAAAATCCACTGATTTTCTTTTGTTGAAGTACCAACATTTTATCTGCCGTCGCACAATCTCATCAATGTATAAAACCATCAAACCGACCGTTGTTGCATCAGTTTTGCCTTCTCCAACCCTTCTTCATGAGAAATTGTTATTATGCTTGTTAATTTATTATTATTAGTAAGTGGTTTTTGTTTTTCGCGAAAAAAAAGGAAAACTATTATTGCTTATCGTGAGTAATAACAACCGGCGTATATTAAGAAGAATTTATGGTCCAAGAAAATCACAGGGAAGCTACAGACAGAGGGTGAATAAAGAAATGTACGAATGGACCGAAGACTTGGAAACATTTGTGAAAAAAATATGACTATGTTTCTTCGGGAACATGGTCATGTTATAAACCAAAAGTTGTATTAGCAAATATTTGATAAGATATACGACCCGAAAATCCAGAAAGATTATACTAAGCAGATGAAGGAAGAAATTACGGGATTTGGAATCACGGATAAGGGCTGCCTGAACAGAATGATCCAGGAGTCGACTAATTAACATCAGGGTTCTTATGTATGAGAGGACAAGCCAAGGGCATGGGGGATGGACGGAAGAGAGGAGAATGCAGCAGTCAGAGAGAATGGAGGGTTATTAGAGGATGGATAAGCGTGTGATGAAAAGCGTCATAAAATTATAAAAGCCCATAATTTGCAAACAATTCGATGAAAACAAATTATAAGCTTTAGATTATTGGAAAACAAAAAATATAATTAGCTTTATATATCATTTACGGTCAAATTTGTGATTTTTATGTTTCTTTCAATTTGATAAATGAAGAAGATAGAAGTTTTACATAAAAAAGATTTTAATTCATATCCTAAATTTAACTAAAAAATATATCATTCCTAGACGTCTTTGAATATTTATAATTTGTAAACACTGGTTATTTGACCCGTTGTGGTAGGAACTATAAAAACTATATCAACTTTTTGTAGGTTAAGCTTTAAACACTTAAATGATTCCAGATAAAAATATCCTCTTTACTTGGCAGTAGGGATCGGTATCATCCCGAGATATTTTTCTTTCAATGATCCACTATTTTTAAATCGATATTTTTTTCTTTCGAGATATCCATATATCGATAAGCACCTTACGATATATAGTTTTCTCTATTTCTCTGTTTTATTGAAATAATATTACTATCTGCGTTACCCTAAGGCAATAAGTAATATAGATGAAAACAAATCCGTTCACACAATATTTACAAGTAAAATTTCTCTTATTAGGTAAGTGGAAATAACAAGATATCAATGTACACTTAATCCATATTAGACGAATTTGGTGGAGCAGTCGTTCCATGTCGTTATCTAAATTAGCTAAAACGATAAATAAAAAGGGATATCATTGTGATTTGAATATTTAAGATACCATTTCATAAAATAAAGAAAGTTTTGGTCAAAGATATATCGTGTAACAATAGTCAGAGCTTAACAAAATATCGATAATTTTCCTACAATCCCTACACAACAGTCATACTGAGAACCGGGCGGATTCCTATGATATTTGTTATGAGGGAATCACATTATTAGAAAACTCGAGAAATTAATTTCTTCACCGACGAAGGTAGGAAGATATCCGTTCCCAGAAAAGGCTGGGAGATATAATAATTTACATCCACCGGGGGAGGGCAATATGGCCACTCGAATACATCCTTCTGTTCAATATTGAGTACGCTATTCTCATATCATTCCTTAATATCCTTCCCCAGTCCTCTGTCTCGCTATCTCGCTCTTCGCCAATTCATATTTCATCATTTTCTCATTTCGGAACTCTTTTTAGCGGTGTAATTGAGTGGCCCCGCATATTTCAATCATATTCATCCCTGCTAATATCCAAATCATTTCGGAAACAAATTTTAAAAACAATCGTTCGATTACAATAGCTTATGTATGTATGAATGTATATATACATACATATATATATCAGTGAACTGTCGGTACCAAATTGTTTCGATTTCCGACCGAAATTCGATTACCGTTACCATCACCAAGAAACGAATTCTCGATATTCAATACCGATACCTTGCTTTAAAAATTAATTACTATTTCACACGCTAAAAAATTAAAATATTTAAATGCTAAAAAAGCAGAACATACCAATTAAAAAATGGATAACAATTCCAGAAATAAATTATCAATCCAGTAGTATTTATTATCTACAACATATAGCATACGTTAACTATAATTAAAAAAATGAACAAATACAATTCTATTCATGAATTCTTATTTAAGAAGAGAAACATTTCAAAGTTTCATTTATTGATTACGGAAAAAAAAATGTTGCCAAGACCTTTCACTAAACACTGTAGATGCACTGATATTTTTTTACACGTTCTTATGTTAAGTTAAAAATAATTTCTCAATGATATCCGGTAAGCGGAGATCTTGAGCTACTTTTTTAAGCACACCTTTAGTCTCACACGCTTTTAGGTTATATGTGAGGGTGGCCATCTTTCTTAGGTGGTGTTGGTGTAAATATGGGCCCCCATTTCCGCGGGAACTTTAAGTACAATTTCTTCGTTTGACATATCTCCTGTTGCCATCATTAAGAAGAAAACCACTACTCGTGGACGGAAAGCAGTAAGGTCACCGGATCACCATACAAGGATCAATTAACCAAGTCGCATAACAAAAGTGGTTTCAAGAAGACTTTATTGAATTTTCCCAGGATAAGAGACCAGTCAGGGGCAGGGGTGGGAAGACAAAAGGCCTTCAAAAAAAGAAAATTCGACCCACGCAACGATACGATTCATCATCGGGCTCATCAGACTACAATGACCCTCTCCTTGTAGACAGTGATAATAATAATCTAAATGTCAACGTTGAGGATAAACTAGACTCAAGTGATGCAACTTGCACATTTTGTGATGTTCTCTGAAAAGTTGTGGGTGAAAAGTGTTATGTGCCTAATGTGGGCACACTTGTATTGTGCCGGGGTTGAAAGAGCCACTTATGTTTGCGATTACTATAAATCACTACTTTCCTGCAACAAATAAATTCTCCACCATTTGGTATTATTTTATCCAGCTTTGAACTATTGTTGATGATTTTTTTTGAAGAGCCCATCTTTACACCCCAATTTGTCTGGTGCTATTTTGAAAGCTTTTTGAAATAATTGATGTTAATCAGTGTTTTGTATTCTCATATTTAGGAAACTTATTATAGTTGTAAATGAATAAAAATGATCTTGAATTTTTCACATTGAAAGTAACTTTAAATCAAAAACTAAAGAGGATGCCCAGGTGCCCACACACACACACACACCCACACACACACACACACACACACACACACCACACACACATATATATATATATATATATATATATATATATATATATATATATATATATATATAGAGAGAGAGAGAGAGAGAGAGAGAGAGAGACTAATGAAACTTTTGAATTTATCGATTTTGACTCAGGATGGTCCGGAATATTTTCATTTTCTGGGCTATAATTTTTATTTGTTTTATAATATTTCCAATAACTTGAAAATGAAAAATCAAAATTCTGATTTCATTGGTTGTAATCCATTTTTGGTTTTAGTAAAAGTTTACATTATATAAAATATCATGGAATCGTTTTATCCGTATCTAAATATTTCTTGCTTTCTATAAGAAGTTTTTTAAAGATCCCTCCCCGACAAATTATCTAGATTGGATTGTATAATGTATATAGGCTTCCTATTTACAAAACAAGGAGGGGAGACGCTGCGCAGAACTCGTGAGAAAATGAGCCTAAACGAAGTGTCATTGAAACGAACAAGGAGCAAGATGTACCCTTAAGCAGTGACATTGAACTCCATAGATTATTGAAAGTAATAATCTATATTGTTTATATTTTCTTAAAAGCGATATCACACAATAACTTTAATAAGGAATATATTATTTATCCAATGTAAATTGGCCCATATTAGCTTCTATCCTTATAATTGTTTTCGGGGGCCGTTTATGAAGAAGGACAGGTATCCAGATGAAGATTGTATAAATTCAGCAGTTGACGTTCACACTTTAAGATGGGCGGATGGGATACGTGAGGAGTAGGTTAAAGGTAATATTCATTAGTTGTGTAAAGATTGCTTCATATTTTTTTCTTTTCTGTGGCTCAACTGCCAATTCTTCTTTATCCAATACCTACAATCCAAAATACTCAATACTCCTTATTTTATCACAAGTATACTTATCCATGAAGATCTTAATGCTCCATATGTTGCCGATTTAGCCCAAACCAGATGCCACTCAAAGCCACTAGCCTCTCAACTTCTTCCTCATTCAATTCTGATATCTCTCTGAGGCGTCTGAAAGGGAGATTGCCTCGGTACTTTCTATCATAACTCTTTTATTGAATTGCTACCAGTGGGTACTTGCGTTATCAATTGACAGTTATCATGAAAGTTATCTTTACATTTACTAGATGTATTTTTTGTGCAAACCTTTACCGCTACAAACCATATTTTTACTACTTCCTACTTACTTAGTAGAAAGTACCCTTTCGTGACCAATAATTTTACAAGCAACTGATGAAAAACCTCAAGGTTTTTCTCAATTAAAGGTAGTCACTTAATAGAAGCTGGGTATGCCCCATTAGGGCCTCCGAAACCCTAAAACCCTAAAATCCGCGAGTGAAGAAACAGAAATCAAATTTTCTGCCTTCAGCCGGGCTCAAACTCAGGTCCCATAGCAAGGGTTCAATGCTTTACCCACTAATGTTACTTCCTTTCGGAATAGAATGGAAAGCAATTTGAGAGACTAGTGGCTTTGATTGGTGTCTGGTTTGGTCTAAATCTGCAACATACAGAACATTAAGATCTTTATGGATAAGTTTATTTGTGGGAAAGTAAGGAATTTTCGTAAGGTTTGTTTTGAAGTAAGGAAAACATTGAGGATTTTCGAAAGATTCTGGATGGTAATGATTGGATATGAGATGAATTGGATGGATTAGGTACGTGTATCTTTAGCTCGTATTTTTTTTTTTTTTTTATTCCGATTTGTTTTCTTATCAGATTTTATTTCTTTATAAAATTCGTTAAGAATTTGGTATTTTTTTAAAGAATTAAAATTCGTTATTCTTAGGAAACTTTGTCCCAGAATAAAGTGTTTTTTAAAATATATATTCTATTACATTCTATTATAATATCTTTATTACAACCAAAATCGATTCATATTTATATAATTAACCAATAATTTTGTTTTATCTGTATGTAATTTGAGAATTCTCTAGCTTACATTGGTATCACATTAAATTTACTGGTTTCCTCCTCTCTGTCTAACATCCAGTCATTGTCAAACACTGGTATTTTTCAAAAGTTTCCAGGAATGAATTTCTAGGCCAATGGAATATTCCAGTACTAACTCAATTGGATTGGTTGAAGTAAACATATTATTTTTTACCTTAACGAATTTCTCTGAATAGAATCTATCAATTCTGACTCGGTGTTGAATTCTGAGAAATTTAACTAATTAATTTTTCAATCAAAGAGTGTTTATTAATATATTCAATCCACTTTATTTGGCATTTACTAATCTTTAACAATCATCATATTTTGTTACTTGTTTCGGGTCCCATGTATTTAATTTTTGGTGGAGGGGGTGGTGGCTGAATAAATTCAATAATATATTACTAGATTCTTCCTTTTTTAACCATTTAGTGTTTATTTTATGCTTATTTTTGTTTATTAACATATTTAAATATTTTCTTTTACGTTTTCTCTGGTAAATTTTATTTTTTTTTTTAATTTCATTACATTTACCAACTATTTCATCCACCTCATTCCCATTATTTGTAACTATAATATGTATTTACTTTATCTACTCCTTCACCGATGACACAGCTGTTCCTTCCATCGGAAATGACAATCAGGAAACCACAAAAAAATTAAATACAACAATAGCCAATATACAAAGATGGACCTCAAAATGGAAAATTAAACTAAATGAAACAAAATCTGTACATGTTGACTAACAAAACTAACAAAAAAATCAACTATCAACCCATAACCATAAATAATAAAGTGATCCCGTATTCAAATCAGGCTAAATATCTCGGGATGACACTGGACGCAAATCTCCGATGGAAATAACACGTTAAAAAACAAAAACTAATACAACTCAATTTGAGTTATCAAAAGTTATATTGGCTCCTAGGCAGACAATCCAAACTGTCTGTAAACAATAAAATACTAAAAAATAACCAAGTCTTGAAGTCAATCTGGACATATGGAATTCAGCTGTGGGGATGCACGAGAGACTCCAACAGAAAAATAATGCAAAGATTCTAAAATAAAGTGCTAAGGGGCATCGTAAATGCACCTTGGTACGTCAGTAATGGTGATCTTCACAGAGATCTTTGGGTGCCAACCGTGGAAGAGGTAATCCAAAAATACGCCCAGTCGCATCAGGATCGCCTGCAAAACCACGTCAACGCCGCGGCCGCCCATCTCCTGGACTCCAATGCACTGGTGAGGAGGCCAAAGAGAAGGAAGCCCCATGAACTAATATAGGGTCTTGTGCATACGTTCAAAGATATTGATATTTGAAGCTTTTTAATTTTGAAAAACAAAACTATATTTTATGTATATATGTTTTAGTATTGTATTATTATTATTATTATTAGAAAAAAAATTGCTAATAAGCTCGTAAAGAGCTTGATTGTAATATAAATAAATAATAAATTAAAAAAAAACTCCATTAAATAATACAAATAATAATGTTTTATTATTTTTTTCTTCCTTTATACATTTTTCCATTAAATTATTCAATGTTATACCGCTAATGTTCACACCTAAACTTGACTCCATGTATTTGTCTGAAATATTCTTTTTCATACATAAAATAATTATTATTCAGAAAAATATTACTGTAACTGTAAAATAGACTTGGTGGTTAACGCCAGAAGAATAAATCGGTCTATTATATTATTGTTAATTAGATTATTTAGTTAAGTTAGTTCATATAGTTGTATTGTTTAAATGAAAGTGAATGGATTGTGATATAAATATTGTTCCAGTCTGAAGATGGGCCGTGGGACCCGAAAACAAAATATGATGATTGTTAAAGAGGAGTAAATGCGAAACAGAATAAAGTGTATTGAAAAAAATAACTAATTAATTTTGTAATCCCTCAGTTTGTTTACTTCGTTATATGACTTCGATATATTTAATTCATTATTTTATGCTAATATGCTTTATGACTTTTTAGAATTTTATATACATGTATAGGAAACCCTCTCATACAGATGTAATAATACTGGGAGACTACCCGCACGTAAACTCGCAGCCTTTAACAGCCTAAATTACCGCCTTTTAAACATACCGCTAAATGACCAAAATTATAATAAAAGAAATTCAAACCATTCCAGCTTCGCTATCCATTTAAATTATGATAACCATATATTCAACAAAGACACAGGAGTAAATTTAATACTAGTAGAAAATAGTTTAAAATTAAATATTTATGAATCATTAGATGTAATAAAATAATTCAGAACCAATTCATATTTTATTTTTTTTAAATGACCAGATAAATATTATCAATCGTCCGATATTAAACTTGTTCCCTGTGGGAACGGAAAAAAACAACCAGTCATAGGAAAAATCAAAAGAACTCCCCACCTATCTACCGGTCCCTTCCGCCTCTGTACTTTTAGTCTCCTCTAGGTTCTGATATCTGCTGAAGCTCATTTTATGTTGCCTCCTTAGCTGAGTATCAACTTGGTTGATTCTTTTTCTTACGATTTTTTTTTTTTTTTAATAGACATTTACAACTGTATTACAAAAGCATACATCTAGGTAATATGCTATACCTAAAATTCAAAGTAATGACATGACAAATACTTGTAGATTAACTTCCCATTATTAGCACTCTAAAAGTTCTACAATATGATGTATTGGAGGATTGTCAGGAATAGGATGGGAAGCAAGTTGAGAAACAAATGGATTTGGGTGAGTATCTAGTTTGTTATGAAAAGAAAGGTATTTGGTTCGTGCCAAATCATCAGCGACATATCGGATATTCATTGTGGATCAGTTTATTTGTGACAAAGTATGAATCATAAAGGATTTTGGATTGGAGTGATTGGTTGCGGGAAGCATTAGATGGTTTGGTTAAACCCCATATCTCTATACCGTAAGCCCAAATAGGTCTGAAATGGTCATATAAAAGGGGATTAGAACGTTCGTAAAGTATGTGTTGTAGCAGCCAAAATCGAATGCAGCTTCTTGTCTTTTCAATCTTGCATGAGGGTTCAAAATGAGTTTCTATATAAGTCTAGATAAAATCGCATCTGTTCAACATTACTAAACGGTACATATATCCCTATCCTAAAGTGTCTCAACTACATTCGCCACCTTCTTCTTCATTACATCTCTCATCTTCCCACATTTCCTCTATTGCTGTGCTGTGTAAGGAGTTGTTTTTGGGGATCTCAAGGACGGACTCGAAAGATTATTTAAATGCTTCATTAGTTTTATTTTCGGGATCCCGAGAAACGCCCTGGTTTAATAATGTTCAATTCCATCCCAACGTCCACTTTACATTTCCGAACTTCTTTAGCTTAAATATTCACATATTGAGCGCCAAACCCGTTCCCGCCAATCAGATTTGTATACTCCTGCTCATTGTTCCGCGGCTTTCGACAGTTCTTTCCTAATCAGATCCTCTTCTCCATCTCTTTCACCATTCACCATTCAAATACCACTTCTTTAACCACCTGCTGTCAATCCAGATCCATGAAAATTGCCAATAGCCACAGTTTATATACATGAAATATTAATTGTTTTTGCATAAACTGAATTTACATATTTATGTTACTTTTTATTACTATCTTTCTGTTTTGTTTTTATTTTATTATTATTATTTGTTATTTTATTTTAAAACATATAACATTTTAAGGCTCTGAAGGCCCTTGACTGTAAATTACTTTTTATTCTTAAGGGAATTAAGGTCCCAGATTAAATAAAGAACTTTTTTTTTAATGGATACAGGACAGGAAGAGATTTCGACGCAGGGTAAAGTTTATTTGCTGAGATATATCTTTACTCTCCAGTTATGACAGAATTCTTAAAGGGAAGTGGTATGTGATTGGAGTGTCTGGGATGCTGTCTTACATAAAAAAAAAAAAAAAAAAAAAAAAGATAATATAATCTATGTAGCAAAGTTCTGTTTTGAAATTTTTGTATTTTTTAGAACTTAAGATGAATTTTTCGATAATAGTTTTTAAATAGATAAATTCCAATATAAGTGGCAAGTAATTTATCAATTCTAGTTCCAAGTTGAGACTCATATCACTGTATTTGCTTGACATAGGATGTGACGACTTGTATATTGGACAGAAGCGGTATACCGCTATAAAACAAAGGGCTAGGGGACACACTAGCTAAATCCGTATTAAAACACTGTCTGGGGGGGTCGGAATGACCACTAAAGGCTATTTACTGGGACCAGATCGAGGGGGGAGGGGGACAGGGGGGGGGGGGCAGCCGATAGCCTGTCACCGGCAGGGGCTCTTGCTAATTACCGACTGATTTAATTCGACCACGGCCTATAGCCCGCAGCTGACGGTCAGCTCCCTCCTCTCTTCCCCTCCAAAGTACTTTTGTCGTTTGTCTGCGTTTCTCTTTTAGTATACTTTAGTTAATCCGCGATTTTCAACAGCCCCCCTTCCCATTGACTATATCTAGACTGTCAGAGATAAACTTAAATAAACCTTCAGAGATTTAAAGAGAATTATATAAAAGAAATATATACAGATTATCACCTAGAAATCTTTACTTGAATTTTAACAATATTTAATTCTCCTTCTTTGATGGCGCTACAACTCCTGATGAGTCAGGGCTCTCTAATTTCTGACCCCAGCATTTTCTGTGCATCTGCTGCCACACAATCCACTGCAGGCGATGTCTACCTACTTTCCTGCGTCCAAAAAGTTTTTCATCGAGGAGCCTTTTGGAAATCTCATTCTTGCAATATGCAATACCCATCTCATACGTTCGGATTTTATGCATTATATCCTGGCCTTTATGGAGATACTCAGCTAAAAAGCTCAGCTTTTTTTTTCTCACACATCGTTGTCACACTCAATCCCAAAAATCCTTCTCGGAATATTCCTTTTTCTCGTTAGGGACGATTCTATAGCCATATCTTCGTTAGCTTTAACCAAGGTAAATAAATTCCTCCACACAATCAAAGCTGAAATCCTCTATTTTCACTACACCTCCTAAATAATATTTAATTGATAATATTCATTTGGTTGTTGGAACACTCCTTTCTGTTCTTCCTTTCTTTATATTATATTAGTTTGGTTCCAGGATTTTCGGTATTGTATTCCAGATATTCTGATGGCCCTCGTACTTTTAAAAATATTTAAAAGGATGCTGAAGTGGTGGGTAAAAATATTGAGGATGGAGTACCTAAAAAAATATGTTACAACATGCTCTCTGATTTTTGTAAAACTACCACTTCATCGGTATTTTGAATTCGGTTGCGATTTGAGCCTTTGTTAAAAATCTGGCTACAGTTAATTTTATTTATTTTATGAATCTTAGCCTGAACAGAAATTTATTTGTACAATGCACTATGCATGCTGTATGCGTGGGCTGCACTGAAAACTAAAAGTCATTCCCTTCCTAAATCCAGAAGGAACTGAGAGATGGGTTGTTGGTTAAAATAAATTATGCATGAGGCAAAAACCTAAAGTTATCGAAGCATCAGAGGAATTAAAGTTCCAGTCATTGAAGTATTTTGGATCCCTTTTTTACCCATTCCGATCATTACTGGGAATAGCTATAGTACCTGAGGTGGTACGTTTGATATATTTTGTCTTGGGGTAACAAAAATGTTTGTCATAACTTCATTCCTCTTTCGAGGTATATACGCTTTTGTTCGAGTTATTGAGCTGAAAATAAGGTAGGAAAAGATAGAGGACAGCGGGACTGCGAAATTGTTTCATGTTATTAACGCCCGACAATGTGTTAAGGTTGTGTGTGTGGGTGTGTGTTTTTATAGTATATATACATATATACTGTTATATAATCCTATTTTATTATTTAAATATTACAATCTACCTCACTGAATAAATTGTCCAATGCGTCATCCTTAAATATGACGATTGATCTGATATATAATATTAATATATCTTTTTCTTGGAATTTTTTTAAATTTTTTTTTATAGGTTATGTCTATTTATTTTAAAATTAAGAATGAATATATTGATGGTACAACTATTACTTATTATCTTTCAAAGTAGATGATTACGAAATTTTAAAATAAAAATCATTTAAGATATAAATTAAAAACAATTTATTTTATTTTTATATTTAAAAAAAAAAAATAAAAAAAATAGATACTTTTCTCACCTTTTATGTTTACTCCTCAAAATATGAGCTGCCGTTGTTCACTTCTCTCAGGCAGCAATCGATACCCTAGAATCATGGATAGTCGACTAATTTCTATTCCCTGAACGACATTTGTGACATTTTAGATATTTTTTATTATTCTTACTTTATTATAATAATGAAAAATTTAAATACTTATTATTTTCAGTATATATTGGTACTTAATTTAATTATAGGTCCGTTAAAATATTTTACGAACGTTGAGTATCTTTTGTTTTTTATGTTTATATTATAATGGTAAAAAAATCAAGGTTCCCATTATTTTCACCGAACCGAATTCAGAACATAATTATATGATGAAAATATAATATTTTTTTAAATAAAGATAAAACCGTTCAATCATAGGAGAATTGCTTATTTATTATTCTCAAGAAGTATCCTTTAAATTCTCAAAATATAATTCGATATATTTAAATTTGGGTTCCTATTGTAGAGTTGTTGAAGAGGCTTAAATAAAATTGATCCCCTTCTGAGTCAAGCTCGGTGAAGTGAGCTCCAACACCCTCATTTGGCTACTAGTATCTCCCTTTGTATGTATTACTTTAAACTACTTCATAGTATGTAAACAAAGTATGTGCGTTTTACCTATCTATAAGTTAATTCATTATATCACTCGCTTATTATGTTCATTCATCAAAACATGTAAATCATCTTTTTTTTTTTTATTCTTATTCTTAACAACATTTCCTGAAGTTGATAAAGATCAGAGACCCTTCATTAAATTGAATTTAAAGTAAATAATCCATAAGAAATAAGAAACTGCCGGTTAACACTGAATTAATTTATGATTCTCATTACAATGTATCAATTTTAGAAATTGCCACTGTTTTCGAGAATTACGTCCCCATCTATTATTTTGTTTAAACTATTCTGTCCAGTACGTTCAGAAACCACATTGTCTTACGACCTCTGTTGTCAAAAAAACTTTTTTTTTCTCATAAAGTTCTCTGTTTAAAATATATTAAACATTTTCTTTTCACTAAATATACCCCTAATAACTGCCTTATTTATTTATTTATTTTTTCATAAAGATTTTATCAATATAACAATAAAAACGCTAATCCATAATTTTCTCTGCTAAATATTTAGCACGTGATGAAATTTAACATTTTTATAGATTTTACTTTATTTTATAAAATAAGGAATTCATAAAATGATTAATAAGAATTCAAATAATCCTAGATCAACACGGATAACATATCTGTTAGTCCTTAGTAGTAGTAGAATACTGTCGTTAGCAAACCAGATACGGAAATCAAGCGATTTATTTAATTTGTGGTTTTAGTTTATAACTTATCAAAATAATATTTATTCTTCTTTTAATTTTCCTAGCTACTTTTAATCTTTGTTATTTTATTATGAATATATGGAATGAACTTCATATTATTTAATGCCAAAATATGCCCAATTTTAAATATTTTTCGATGAAATGTTTAACAAAAATAAAGATATTAATGCGTGGCTTAACTGCTATATTTATCAAGAACGCGTTAATATTCTTGTAATTTCAATTTTCTGTATTTAAATAAAAAATCTATCTTTTTAACATATTAAAATATGTAATATATATAATATATATATATATATATATATATATATATATATTTTTATACAGCTAGAATCATATGTTTGATAAACCTTTTTTACTAGAATATTCAAGCTGTAAGCCCCCACTAATTGAGGGAGCATTGAACTTACTTCCCTCAAGGATAAGTATTATCAAGAAGTAACGTTTTGATCCTATTATCTCCACGTTACTTATCCTGTGCTCTTGGAAATCAGTTCATCATCCAGCTTAAACAGGGTGATTGTAAACATAAATATAAATTTTGTTTATAATTTATAAATAATCAAAAATTTGAAGTACGTTATTATTTAACAAAAAAAAAAAAAAAAAAAAAAAAGTGCTCCTAGTTTGAATGTTAATACTCTCATGACACTTTATCTGTAATGAAATGTCAAACGGAAAATAAAAGTAACCATTAAAAACCCGTTTGTGCCACGGAATATAGTTTATTCGTAGTTTTGAGTGATGATGTCAAAAACCTACACCTGTTCATCTAAAAAAAAAAAATATGTAAATTTCAAATTCTAGCAATACCTATTTAGCATTTTGTTTAGATAATGTAAACATAATTAATACCATAATCGGCATCGAACCTTCCGGTTTACTAAGCCATATTAGGTCAATATTGCAACTAATGCTCGGCAATGGCTCCGAGCCCTATGGAAAATATTTATTTTATTGGAGTTCTGGCAATGACCAACTTCTGTACTCAAGTCCTGAGCGACTGTGGTGTAGTGCTCTCTCTTATCCTCCGCTGGATTTGGCGCGGCTGAGAGAACAGTTTTGGGATTACTTTGGGCCTGGCTTGCCCTTTCATAAGTGATGTAATTTTTATATATAATGTATATGTAATATGATTGCGCTTAGTTTTTTTTTCTCTTGATTATCATTATTTTTGGTCTTTATCAGTATGTTTTGTTTTTTTTTAATTTCATTATATTATTATTTTCTAATTTATATTATATTAATATTTACTATATTTCTTGTGTAGTTAGAGGTGCTTTTTTTTTTTTTTTTTTTTTTTTTTTCAATTTATTTTCATTGTACATATTGATTGTATGAATGGATTCATTGTCATGCATATTACTCATTGCAGTTTTTAATATTTGTTTAATAAAAACATTTTTATACAAATATTATCTAGCTATATTTTCTATAACACTGAAATAAACTTCAATAAATTATTTTAAAAAAATTTAATATCTATATTAAAAAATAAAAATATGAACTGAACCAAGCAATATGTATGTATTTTTTAATATTATTTTTATTTCGTTAGATTAATATTACTTTGAAGGCAATGGTTTAAAATAACTAATTCTGATCAGCGCACCAAAATAACCTTTTCGCAATCGCATCATTACGTTACAACAAATTTAATCACATGTTAGTGTCTGGTTTTATTAAAAATTCAATTGTTATATGTCCGACCTCTTAAGATGTTTCCAATACTAATTCTTATCTTGAAAGGCAAAGAAAGTGGTTTTCGAATGGCTAGAAAAATTTATCTGTAATGATGAAAAACCAATTTGGGTTCCGCTCCACAAGAGGCGCTCCAACAGATCGGCCTGATCAGCGATGCACCGTCCAGTTCAATCCTTACGCTTCTCTTCGAGTTTATGTTTATCGATAGCTCTTTCCTATAACCTCACATGTAAACAGAATCTCCTATAACCTCGGGAGGTAACACAGAAGTTAATATTAGTCTAAACATGGATTTAGAGTTTCTCCGTAAAAGGAGTATAACCTTTCCCCTCGAAAAGTAGTGACTAAGAAATCAAAATAAATCGGAACAAGGTTAGAATTGATAAAAGGTATTCTGAGCGTGTGAAGGGGCTGGAACGCCTCTCTTGTAGCAGTACTGGAATTTGAATTATAATTCAATTATATTCTCAGGACCTGGAGATCAGCTTCCATTTTCTTAGTGTGATGAAGAAATTTTGAAATTTTCAAATGAGCAAACCTGTTATAAATTTTAATACGACATTGTTCATTAATAATCGTCTAAAAATAATATTTCTTATAAAAAAATACCAAGACGTTAGATCCGTGCTATGATAGATCATAGCGAAACACATATAACAATATCTTCAGTAAAGAGGAACCCTCCTAAGAGAGAATATCAGTTTTTGTTTGGTTGTAGGTCAGAAGTAGGTAATTTCAACAAATACTGCTAGGATGAGGGGATCATATCGGACTACATAGTAAGGATGGCTGTCGAAAGAAAAATATATCGATATTCCATATAAACGATTTTGTTAACTTTGTATATCGATTTATGATAAACCGGTGACCAAAAATATCGATTAATGGATATATCATGATTTTATTTTTATTTAGTATTATTATTATTTATTTATTTATTATTATTATTTTTTTAATGAAATAAATGTCATTTTAAATATTCCTTATTTAATAGTTGTTGTTTGTTTTTCTTTCAGTACTTTCGCCTATTTTCATCAGCTTGAAGACAGATGTGAATTAATAAATAAAATTAAAAACAAATCCTATAACGTTTTATCGTTTTAGTTAATAAGATAACGATATCGAACCACTGCTCCACCAAATACGTCAAACCCGCATCACTCTCGCAGATTGATTCCGATGAGTTACACAGCTCTTTCCTATAACTTTGCCTGTAAACTTTCATTTCTATAGTTTTTAGTTTTATTTTTTTTTTTTTTATCGATATTTTTTTATTTCCTCTTCTCAGATTTAAAAAGATGTAAGAGAAGTTAACATAGTGATTTATATATTTACGTTTTGTTATTTCCACTCATCTACTATTTCTCCAGCCAGCGTTATTAACTATCTTTTGTAGTTTTTACTACTAATAACAACGTAATATTAATAGTCTTCAATTATAATCATTCTCACACCTTGCTACTCATTCATGACTTTGTAGTATTGTCATTTTATTTAGAGAATGTTCATAAATACAATAAATTTTAACACTTTTGTTCATTTATTTTCTGGCTATTTTTTACTCACCTTTTAGAATACTGTCAAATATTATAGCAATAGTTTCATATTTACAGAATAAAATAAAATTTTAAACAAATCGAAGCAGAATTTAGAAAAGCGTGATTTGCGATTTTCCATTGCATCTTGAATATAATATAAAAAATTAGTTTACTATTTTTAAAATAAACTACCGTGTGCTATTTAATTTTTTTATACTGTGTAAAACGTATTTCGGCACTACTATCGAAGAGGCGCTCCACCAAATCGGCCCGACCAGTGATTCGGCTACCAGTTCAATTCGAACGCTTCACTTCGAGTATACATTTATAGATATCTCTTTTTTATAATCTCAAATATAAATACCCACTTCTACAGTTTCAACTTGGATTGTGTTGTTTAGTGTGTTCTATTGATATTTAGTCTTCTTAAATGTAAAAAGGTGAAACAGAAGTTGTTTCAAATCATGAGTTTCAAAATTTGTATGTAAAGTGTTTTACTTTGTTGTATGTAAAGTGTTTTACATTCTTTTTTTTTTTTCTTACCTAGGGTGTGAAAGTGTAACAAAAGCTAACAAGGTTAATATCAACTTGGATTTTTTTTTGTTTTATATATTTATATTTTGTTATTACTTATGTGAGAAAAGTTGGGTTTACATATTTTGTGGATGGATTCTTTGTCGTACAAATCACTTATTGCCCTAAGGTGAGACAGATTGTATTATTAATTCAATAAAACACTTCTAATAATAAATGTGAGAATGTATACCAGAAGTTTCATATTTTCTTATTTCCGCTAAATCATTTCATATTTATCAGTTTAAAGGTGTAACAGAAGTTAATGTTTGAGCATGGATTTCGAGTTCGTGTGCATATGAGTGAGTATCGGTACTCATCCCTAGGCTACTGTAACCTACACAGCGCTACTGTATATTATTCAACTTATGAAATGTATACCAATTTAGTAAAATATTTAATTTAGTTTTATATAATCTTAATTTCAGTATGAACATTTTCCCTTCACCATATTCTCTTCTTTACATAACATAGTTTGAATCTGCGATTCCGTGCAGGCATAAGTTATACCAAATACACTTGTGTCTTGATTAAACCCTTAGATTAGCAAATTCAGCAATCGAACTTCGTCAGTGATTCAGGAGAAGCCTGCCGGTTCCTCGGAGGCAGCATGTGATAAATGAGGGGTAAGGCAGAGGAGAGGAAAGTAGGGGGGTAGTAAATAATTACTGGCTGCACTAAATGAAGGGGTGAGAGGGGGAGGGGAGGGGGGTCGATAGGCCGCCATTGCCTCATTAGTGAAGCCACGCCCACTTCGCCCCTCCCCTCCCCCCACCACAGCAACAACACCTATGATCAATTGTTCATAACGTGTATTTACATACAAACTCATACTTTCAGCAATTCCTCTCTATATATAATATATATAAAGTAGTGGGCAAACAAAATAACTTACGTCATATATACATTTTCATTTTCTACAAAGTATAGTCTGGCATGTTTTTTTTTTTTTTTTTTTTTTTTTTTTTTTTTTTTATTAATTTTATCCTCGCGTTCACAGGACGAGGCTCTTACATATCAGACTTGTATCAATGAATCGCCAAAATAAATACAGGCTTTTTTTTTTCTTTTTTTTATTTACAAAATTTCTGTTTGTCATGTTCTACAACTAGTTTTCAGTACTTGGCGTCTAGTTAATCTTTACAATCACTCTTCCTTAATAAAAAATAGGATTTTGAGTTGACGTCTAGTTTTATGAAGCCTGTCAGATGGCACCTCTGAGGAAGGATTTACCATTTTTTAAAATTTAAATTTATAAATTACTAGCATCATATTAACTTAAAACAACCTAACGATAAATATTTTGAAGTATTTTCGCAGCAATAATAATTAGATTATATTTATTATTTTTTTAGAATCTAGACTTCTATTCGAAGTTGCGGTTTCACTTCAAATAGATTTATATTTGAAATAGATACTTGATCACAAATTCATAAAATTATTTTTCCAATAAGCTAATGTAAAAATTTATATATATATAATTTTTTTTTAGTACTGTACATCTATTTAAAGATACTGTTATCAAAAATGTTTAAACTATTTCTAACTAAACATAAACCGCATTGTCTTCTGTGGACGAAACGGACGGTTATTAAATTCTAAGAGGGAAAAAAAAACCTGTCGTTTAAATCTTAACTTTTTTATAACTTCAATTTGTGTACTGATGTCACTATTGTTTTAAATTCATGTAATTGATGAAAATAAAATATATTTATTATCAATAAATTACAATTTAATTTTTCAGATTTAGCGAATTAATCCGAACATTGGATGAAATTTTAATTTTTTATAAAAGAAATTGACCACATATTTAATGAAATAATAAAACCATCCATTGTTTTGTAAACTGTAACCTTACATTGAATCTATTCGTTTTAGAATTATATCCCTTATAAACTTGTTTAATATAAAAAAAAAAAAAAAAAAAAAAAAAAGAAAAAAAAATTAATACTTAAGCAATGTATAAGTATCCAAAGCGGGCTTAAGTTTAAATTATTTGCAGTAAAGATGGACGGATAACTGCAAATTTTCCATAGCTAATTCCCATTTTTTTTAATTACAAGGTATTTTCCATGATTTCTTGATCAATATGACCACCGAACTAGTTCTATAAATCAAAAACTCGTTTCCGTTTGAGGTTTATTTCCAAGCTTCATTTGTTATTTATTTTAATTAACAAATTTTGATTTCAATAAATTTTACAAAAAAAAAAAATAAAATAAATAAAAATCACAGGAGTGGTTTTAATGGTAAATCCTTTCTTATCATTAGAAATTATAAAATGATGCCAAAATATGAAATTGTAAACAGGCAAATTTTTTAATACACATTTTGGTTCATACATTTGGCATTTCATTGAATGTCTCTGTACAAAACATATTCGATGATTTATTTGTACATATTTTGCACTGACGTATACACACTATGGTATAAGTGGCATTACCAGTAAATATATGTACATATATATAAATATATATCTATCTATCTGCTTATAGGTATATATACATATAACAGTATATATATACTTATATGCATTTACCTGTGCACTGGGGTGTAAGAACTTGATATGGCTGACGGGTCTTATTTCAAGTAATGTAAAAAAAAAAGATAAAATAAATTAAACTTATTCGTGTATTCTCAACTAGCAAACTAATGTTCTAAAAATTAAATTCCTCCGGTTACTGATATTTTTTATGATTTTTTTTTATTAATTTGTGATATTTAATTTATAATATCTTTCTATATATAACAGTATATACATATACACATATATACTCATAAATATATTTGACAGGTATTGATACTTGTTAAAACAAATCGATTTTAAACATGTTAAACGAATATAATTCATGGAAAGGTTTTGGATATAACTTCATTTCGTAATTAAACACATTAAGGGCAGTTGTTCATTTCGGACGTACATTTAAAAATATATACATTGAAATTTTGTTTAAAACAAAAGACATATTTTAAGTAATGGCACAAAATATAACTAAATCAATATTAGATAAATTTATTTATGTATCGTTTAATATTGCACTTGAATATATCTCTGTAAAAATATTTTTTAGAAATACGCCTTTATATTTACCAGCTGTGAGCTTGGTTGCATGATCAGTAGTTTAACGATTACTAAGAATCTGCCACTCGTTTCTATTTTTTTATTATTCTTTTTATTTATTTATTATATTTTCATTTTAAATACGAAAAAATAAAACAAAAATATTTTTAATTTAATTCAATGAAATTGGAGCAAACTTAAATATTCCTGAGCAGGGTCTATTTTTCTAAAATGTTACTTTGTTGTATATTTTAATGTATGGTTAAGACGAATAAAATGTTTATACAAAGTTTTTTAGCCGATAATTACTGAAAAAATAATAATTAAGATTTACTTAATTGAAGGGTTTGGTGGATGAAGGGGTTATGTAAAAATCACAGTTTTTAGTAATCCCTTCATCTTCTTCATATCTCTTTTTCTAGTTGATTTGAAATATTCAGATTTTGCTACCTTATACTTCTGCACATAAATCCTTCATCCAATGAACTAGACTGTATTTTTAAAAAAAATTTAATAATGTGACATAACCCCTTCATCCACCGAACCTTTCAATTAATTAAAATATTTATTTTATTTTTCTCTAATTGCTTTTTAGTCCCCGCTCTGTAACATTTATAATATTTTAGTATGTAAAAAAAAAACAAAAATCTATATCATAGCTTATTGAAATATTAATAAATGGACTTTTTATTAAACAATATTTACACAATTTAATAAATAAAAATAATTTGTTCTTTATGCTAAATAATAAATTAAAATAAAATTTACAATATAAGTGCTGTATTTATTTATGTTTTCGACATTCAGGCACATCACATTTCTACCATCAGCCATTTCTTTTTCCTTGCACCCACATGCGCAAATGGGTTCACTACACTACACAGTTAAACGACAATCACAATAGAAAAAAACTGATATTTATAAACTCAATTACAACTTATGTGGTGTATATAGGTACTTGTGATTATTGCATTGGGTCGGCCTCACAGGCCAGCCCAGATTAAGTACGCATCGATGTTGAAAAAGAAGGTAGGCGTCGGATATTTACATTTGGAGATCTTAATGACTCTGTACAAGAACATTACAAAATGCTATAAAAAGAGTCGTCGGTTACCACGCCCTGGTTTGGAGGGGGAGGTAGGACGGGCAGACTTGCTGCTGGTGGTGCTGCCGCTGCTGGTAGATCTGCTGGTGGTGGCTGTGGTTGGGGCAGGATTGTCCACGCATGTCTCCTCCAGAGCACGGCTTCCCGTCCTTCACCAACACAGGAACGGCCACTCTTCGGGGCGAGCTCTGTCCCTGTGGAGAAATATGGTTCTTACAAAATGCACGACAAGAACATATAAAAACTTAGTAAAGAAAAGCATTAACATAAGAGAAGTAGTTATAACTAGACTCAGAGTAGGTCATACCCGACTTACTCATGGTTCCCTTATAACAAAGAACAGTTTACCGAAGTGCACAACATGCAATAACAAACAATTAACAATAAGACACATACTAGAGGACTGCCCCCTATGGGATAGTTATTTTCAGGAAGCACAATTACAAAGATACCTCACAACTATTCTTGGCGATAATTATAATAATATAGATACAACCCTCCAATTTCTCAAAACATATGATATTTTTAAAAAAATTTAACAAAAACTGTCAAAAATATAAATAGTGTCCATAAAAGTGTCCATAAGCAATTCAACCTAACCAACCTCAAGAACTAGAGTACTCTAGGTCTGTCAAGAAGGAATGTTAGGAAGATGCTCTAGGTTGTGATATATTTTAGATTCCTTAGAAATGCTGGATGTTTAACATTTTAATCTTCAAATAAAAAAAATCCTGTTGTAATGGAAAATAATTCATCAGATAATTATTTTGGCCCTTCTATACCAGCAAACATTCCTGAAGTGACCGTTCTATGATTCACAATATAAACTTAGTTAACTATTTATCTAAACGAACGCAGGCAGCCTTAAATTAATTACTTAAATTACTCAGGACGTTGAGCAAAAATTTAAAAAAAAAAAAAATTACTGAGAATTCAGTACCGAATCAGAATCGCTAGATTCTATTCGAATAAATTCTTCTAGATTACAAATAATACTGTAGCAACTATATACCAATGAAAACTAAAAAGCGATTTAAATGATTGTATACCTGGTTTTGTGCGTTCTGTTCAGCCATCGCTTTCTCCTTTGCCTGTCTTTTGCACTTGTACCTATGGTTCTGGAACCATATTTTAACCTGTAAAAATAAAATTTAAAAAATAAACAATCGTAACATTTAATTTTAGAAAAGTTTTAGTAATCTTAAAAATCTAATTTTCAACTTGCGCCCAAATTCCCTGAAGCTCTCTCCTTCAAGCCCCGCCTGGAATACCTTATTATCCAGTTTACCATCGGATAATAAATATAATTTTTGGTATAAAGCAATTTTTTATGTAGACATTTCCATACATAGTTGAATTTTTTTTTACTTATTTTAAATTAATTATAGTTATTTTTTTTTTGGATAAAGAAGTACTAAAGGTAATTTTAGAGTTAAGAAAAAATGAAATCCAACTGTTAAAATAAATAATTTAGCGTATAATGGATTGTACACTAATGTATTTATAAAACTTTCTTCAACACTATCGATCTTCTTAGGAACCGACTTTTGCTCTTCGATTTTCGATACCTATTCTTTTTCAAAGAATCGGTGGAATCGACACATTCCTAGTATATGGATGTATTAAATATATTGAATAACCAAATAAACAACCCTACAATATCGGCGTAAATGTATATGAGTTCAATTAGGTGCTATAACAGCTGAGACGATTAGAATTTAAAATCAAATGGTAGCTGAGTGGCTAATGATTCGGTCCTATCGGGGTGGAACAGCGATTCTTCCGGATCAGCTGCTACTTGAGAGCTAGGGTGTGGAGTAGCTTTTGTTCTCCGGGAGGGAACTTTTATTGAAGGCTTCCACAATCATTGTTGCCAACAAAATACTTGCAGGGCTGCCAGCTTTCTACCAGTAACCGCCCCTCAAACAGCGTAGGAAGTGTGTCAGCGGAAGGGCCGCCCTGACGACCTCACTAGCGTATTCTAATTGATCATTAAACAACCGCTTGTGTACGGTATTTATTTTTATATTGAGACTCATACAAGGTCGTATAAATCATCCGAATAGCTAATGGAAATAGCGAATAGAATGAATTCAGATTTATATTCTTTTATGATATTTACAACTTTGTACAATATATATAATAATTAAATGTATGTTTATATGATTACAATTATATGTCAATAACTTGGGAAGAAATATCCATTGGTGGCACTTCAATAAAAGTTCTGTATTAGAAGGTCCTAAAGCCATCTTTTCAGACGCTAGTTGAGATACTATTGGATTTAAATGGTTATGGAGTTTACAATGAAAGGATATATATCTGATTTGAGCCAAATCTGCAACGTATGATACATTTAGATCGTTATGTGTAAGTTTATTGGTGACATATAAGGAGCATTGAGGATCTTTTGAGGGATTTTGAATTTAAGGATTTGATACGGGAACAATTGGAAGGCTTACAGGAGCTTTAAAGTTCAACTCCGTGTGCCCAAAAGGGTCTCATATTATGTAAATGAAACCTTTTTGTTTTTAATCAAAAGGTTTGAATGTAAGTAAGTGTTGGAGTAGTCAAAAAGGACGAGCAGTGCCCTATCGTTCAGGTCTCGTATGTGGATTCCAAATAAGATGTCCAGTAGGAGTCCAAAGCAGCGGATCTGTTCATTAGGAATCAGGATAACAAATAATTTAAAAATTATAAAAAGCAAGAAATATACATGAATATTGCTTAAATCCAGTATGCATTTAATTATTCTCTTCTTAATCTTTCTTTTTTGTAATTCCAATCATGATTCCTATCTCACCTCACCACAAAATCAATATAATTTGCCGTAACTCCTGTTTTTAGGTTGTAGTAATTGGAAGAAAGGTATAGATAGTATAGGTGCTATGAGCGTAGTGTACAGTGAGCAGCAGGACACCGAAGGAAACATCAATTTAATACGAATGACAATTATAAGACATTGAAGAAAGATTGATCAACAGTGCAGTCATAAAAAAAAAAAAAATGAAATTAATGTTGATTGAATATGCTAAGTGATGGAATGATTTATTTAAAATTCCAACAGAACTATTATATAAATATTAAATATAAGTATTGATTCATACTAAAAGTAAAAAGCTAGTATTAGCTCATTACGAGTTCTTCAAGAATGGAATTCTTGTCGAATGTTAAACTTCATTAAGTGAGCAGGTAGATTCTTATGTTTTTTTCTAAAATTAGTCAAGGTTAAAAAAAACAACAAAAAACCCTGAGGTAATTTACAATGAACTGAATTCAATAGATTTCCAAGTGTCCAGTATTAGTGCAAATCCAGTTTCGAAAAATGAAGAAAAAACAAAAATCACCTTCAATTTAACTAATATTTTGCCAGGAATTGAAATATGATTGATTTGTGCTTTCACTTGATAGATAATATGCCTTAATAACTAGAGTAACCATTGGGTTATAAAAAATAAAATAATATTATTATTTCCTAAAATTTGTTCCCTATCAGTAAACCCCCCATTCCTGAAGAAGACCTACGACGCAGCCCGAAACGTAGGCCTTTTGATAGCTCCTCTACTGCCATCCCTTTGATACAATCCGCGATTATCAATCTCCACTCACGAACTAGAGAGCTATGTTCATTGTTAATTGTCAATATCCAGACCAATCCAAAATGTCCATTGTAAATTGTAATCATTTTTTATTTTTAGATTTTTTTTAAAGTAAAAAAAAAAAAAAAAAAAAAAAACCTGTGACGTTATCAATATTGACCAAAACTAGATATCTAAGGTTACTGGACGTAACAGAAGAGCCCAACGTCAATCGCTTATTGACATAAATCTAATAAAAGAAGTGACCGTTTCCACAACGAAAGCCTCATTCGATACAATTATCGATACATTCACGACGTAATCGAACGACCCCGTTTTAAACTGGAGCGGATACCAATAGCCAATATATCGAAGTATTCAAATTTAATAAGTTGGAGAGGATCGTTTTTGTTATATTTCTGGGAAAAAAATATTCGCGGAAACCGTTTTAACAATTAGCTTTTATTTCCATCATATCGACAATTTCTCGCTCATCCGCTATTTGAGGAATTTTCTGCTCAATATACGCTTAATAGGTACAAAGGATTCATAAAAATGGAATGTCTGAAATAAATTAGAGTTGAGAGTTACAGTGAAATCTAAATTGCGAAAAAGTACACTAAAGTATTGCAAGTCTTTGCATAGATATGTGAAATGGTATTTATAAAACGTTAGAATATATAATTAAATAATTGAATTATATTAGTTTCAATTTTAGTTTATAAGAAGTTAAAAATCAGTAAAAGGTTTAAAAATAAAATTTGTTTATAGAACAAGTGTGGAATTACATGCTTTGAAACATATTTATAAATCAGCTATTTCACATGTGATATTACTGTGGAAAATATACGGATTTTTTTTTTCCAGCCAAGCGTTCTATTTATTAAATGAATACACAAATTATTTCTCTTAAAGTTGCGGTCAAATTAAAGAGAAGAGGAGGTATTGTTTTTTCTGACACATTACATTAGTTAGGACGAGACTTAGGAAAATAAAAATTGAAAAATTAATATTTCTTGAATATATGTCACAGAATCAATCAAAAACTGCTAAAACATTTTTATTTTTCCAGTTCATCTAAGCATTTATCATGTTGTACCAACAATGAGTTGGTCTTTAACTCTAAAGAAATATATGCAATGTTTTGATTTTGTATACTAGTACCTGCATTACTTAAATAAAATAAAAAATATTAGTGTCATGAATTTTTTTTTCATGAATGCACACTACATATATTGGACTTTTGGAAATCTTGGAAATTCAATTCACTGTATGATGGATAAAATTCCATATTTTATGACGGTTTTTACAATCCTGACTCACATAAAAATTTTACGGAAAAACATAAAAATTTGTAATGAATTTCAGTATTTGCCAAGAATGTAATCAGAAAATACATATTTGATACAGAAGATACACTATATTTGCAATTACCATCATGGTGGTTTCCATAGAAACCCGAAGAAGGAGAATTTCCATAAAATGCTTCTTTTGATATGATAGCTCCTACTTCTACTGCGAGCTTATTCTATATTTAGCCTACATATATTTATTTATATGTTATAATTTTTATTGTTTTGAAAAAAAAAAAATTCATGTGCATACTAATAATTTTTAATTTTTTCGCGAAGTAATACAGGTAGTACATAATACCAAAACATCACATGTATAGAAAGTGAGAGAACAACTCATTGTAACACGATAAATGTGTAGACGAACTGTAAACAAAATTGTTTTAGTAGTTTTTTTTTATAAATTAGTTGATATATTTTCAAGAAAGCAATTTCAATTAATTTTCTTAAGTCTCGTCCTAAGTAATTTTCCTGAAATCTGAACTCAAATCGATGCTCAGAGTACTATTAAACTTTAAAAAATCTTTCAAAAGTATTTGGAATACGGTATTATTCAGAACCTATAACCAAATAGTTTTTTTTATTTTTGAGAAAATGTTTAAGATTTATTACAAAGCATTTTTTTTTTAAAATTACGTTACTAAATCTAATTGCAACATATTTATTAAAATTTACTATTGATTAAACAAATACATAAAGTAGTTTTTAAACTTTTTCTCGAGTATTATATATTTAAATTGCACTGGCCTATATTTTCATGGGGGGGGGGGGGGGGGGGGGGGTTCAACATTTTTATGTCTTATATTTGGCCCCATCACCCATGGCTTCCAATCAGACGCTCCTCTATATATAACACTTCGAACCACTGCCTTCATGATTTTAGTGTCAGTTGTGAATGTTGACCCTCCTGAAGATATAGGCCAGTATATGTAATTCAAACAGATACCTTAAGGAGTTGTGAGGGAAAGAACTACCAATCATGTATTTTGTCTGAGCCAAATCATCTGCATATAGAACATTCATGGCGTTAAGAAGTTCATTAGTGGCATTATAATCGTAATTAGGAATTTTATATTGTAAGTTTTGGCTAAAAGAGTTATTGCATGGATGGTTTAGTGGAGCACTAATCTTCAAATTCAAGTGTTCTAATAGTTATATGAAATGTTATAATGATTTTCTAATAAACATAGTTGAGATTTATTAGGATTGGGAATAAAAAATGTTTATAATTTTTTTTAAGGAAACCTTGAAGTTAATTTTTTTCAACATTTTTCGAAAATTTGATTCATCACTGTTTGAATGTAAAAAATCAAGCGAATATATACGGTAATGTGATGATAATGATATAACAAAACACTTGCTGAGAGGAAAAGTTCTACATTCGAAATATGTCCTGAGGCCATCTTCTTTTCAGGCGGCTTGGAGGATTGTAAGGAATACCTTCAAATGGAGAAACAAGTGAATCTGAATAAGTATTAAGTTTATTATGACCGGAAAAGTATCTGGTTCATTCTTAATCAGCTACATATGAGATATAATGGTCATTGTGGACCTGTTCATTTGTGACAAAGTGAGAAACACTGAGGATTTTTCGAATGATTTTGGATTGGAAAGATTAGATATGGGAAGAATTCGATGGTTTGGTGGAACCCCTTAACTCTATACCGTAAGGCTACATCGGGAGATTTTGAAAATTTAAATGCATTTGTTCAACGGAGAGAAAACAACTAAAAACGCTTGTATAAGCATTGTACATACTCATTGTATACCATTGAGTATGTACAATGCTTATCGACCTGTATGCAAGTGTTTCTGATTTATTTCTTGTCCTTCTATTATTAATAATTACAACTTTCTTTAAGTAAGGTATTTAACTGGGAAAATTAAGGTTAAACTATGAATACGATAACGATGTATGGACTTGAAGCCGAATAACGGACTCAGCTGAGGCGGATAAGTTTATGTTGGGAGGGGCGGAAGCGTTGATTGGAATTAGTGCGGCTAATAAGAGGGGCCTTTGTGGCTTCGAGTGGGGCTGGTAAAATGGCGGAACGGGGGCTATTGTGAGCGCCAGTGGGGCGGAACATCTGGCCCCCAACCGCCATCTATTCACTACAGCCCCCAGTCACCCTCCTCCTTATTTACGAATTTCCGATAAATCGGGCAGGGGGTACGCTTCCGACAGCGATTAGCGAACTATCCGTGGAGGTCTGGAACAGAACAGTAAATGTATTAACTACGTAAAGCACGAAAATTTCAACTAGAGTTATTTGTTGCCCAAATTCTCGAATAATCTAAGACAGTATTACAAGGCTCATTTTCTCCTCTTAGATCCTTTGCTCGAATTTGCGACTGTATATGCATAAACAACAAGTAAAATTGAGGAAATTTATTTCAATGAAATGTCAATAAGTTGTGAAAAACTCCTCGTTTATTCCTCTTTGGGACCGCCACGCCACTGATTATGATCTTAGAGTACTGAATGAATTTTATTTTCCTGTCTTCAATGGGGATTTCATCTGAGTTCCCCATCAAGATGTGTACTTCAGCCAATGGCCTGCTTCTCCACTCAACTCCTGAGTGTCTGCAGCTTTAGTGCTTCCATTCAGCCTCCAATGGCTAACACCATCAGTGAAACGGTTATGGTAGTAGTGCTGGGATTTTCATGAGTCTTGCTTTACCCTTCGTTAACCCTTTCAGACCTGAATTATTTTTTTGTGTCCATTGAATCTAAAAAAAAAAATTGTAGCTAGAGTAGAATAAAAATACTAAGGAAAAATTTATGAATAAACCTGGTTGTCAGGTTTTTCAGAAAAAATAGTTTTTCTTTTTGTGTACAAATGTGCACATCCGTCTTACGTAATTTTTTTTTTATATTTTATGTGTACATTTGTGTACGCCAGGTCTGAAAGGGTTAATGAAGTGCCGTGCCGAGCTCTCTAGGTTGAAAGTTAATATTGCATCCCTGCATTTATGAAATTATTTAATTTAACTCTCAACTTATTTATTTTTATATCCATATATACCAATTTTATAATATTCCAATGATCCCCGTTGAACAGATTTGCTACCTTGGGCTCCACATGCTAAGCGATTGGAAATCTCGATAACCCTCCTAGTACACCCACATACAATACTTAAACGCCAAGAAACTGCTCGTATTTACGACTACCCTACCGTTTACTAGACAAACGTTCATAGCCTCAAGGTAATTAAAAATTACATGACAGTAATTAGACCGATTTGGACCTACGAAGTTTGCTTTGGGCTCCACTAAATCTTCCGATTCATCTCGTATCCAATCCTTACATCCAAAATCCTTAATGATCCTTATTCTGTCACGAAAAAACATCCATAATGATCTAAACGTCCTATATGTCGCTGAAATGGCACAAATCAGTTACCTATCCTTCCATGACAAGCCTCATTCCAACTAGAATCCACTAATGTCCCGACTTGCATCCCACTCGATCCTAAATGACCCTCCGAGGCGTCTGAAAATATAAAGGCCTAGGGACCATCAAAGGTAGGTTTTAGTGAAGTGCTTCTAATGAGTGGCTGCTCCACAAGTTATTGTCGAGTCATGGTAACCATTTTTCCTCACATTTAATTTGTAATTGTAGTAATTGTTCTATTATTCTATTGAGTCGAAGAACATTGAAAAAAATGACTTTTCAGCAAAATGCCTCCGTAAATACGCCAAATGGGTTCACTTCATCACCAGGTTTGTAAAAGTATGTAAATTAAAATTTTAATAAAAATTTAATTATTTTTAAAAATTTGATTTAATTATTCTTGATTTGTTTATTTTACTAGTGCATGATCATCAAATCGAAATCAATTTTAATTATATAATAAAGGCATAAATCTAAAATAGCTTTAATTGTAGATATGAATGAAACTAATTGTTCATATTCACCAAATTAAAAAATAGACGATAACGTCTTCTAAAAGGTATCAACAACCTTGTTCAAAGTAGCCCTCCAAGTTACCTTTTTTTGTCTAATAAAATATATAAAATCCGATAAATGATTTAGAGACATGAAACAAAAAAGAAAATGTTGCTGAATAGATTGGTGATCAATGTATTTTACTCATATGAAGCAATCCTGCCGCCACATACGCCAGGCCAGATGAGGCTAGAACACGTTTATAAAAACACCAGTTAACACTGATAACATAAAAAGGCTTATATCGGCCAAGGACGGCCAACATGTGCTCTCATTGCGATCGCAACACATTGTATGTTTAATCCTTAAGTGTATAGAACAAACTGGAGGATGCTAGCTTATAAATTGAGTCCGCCAGAAAGATTTTCGTTTAAAAAGCGCGTTATTCAAACTTATTCAAAGTAGCCACCGATTACGGTATACATATTTAATTGTTTAAAGCTATTAAGGAAATAAGTGTAGCTTGAGGAAAAAACATGTTCATATTATTCTTTAAATAAATATCTCCTGGAGGTGGGTTGCTATAGATCTGATATATTTTTGTAATCGTTTCCTACTAGCAAGTGCTGACTGCTATTTAGATTTTCTCAAATTAAAAGAAATGTGAAAATGATGAAGCATAACGCAATATTAACTGAATTAAAATCATTACTAAGATTGATGACTAGATTAGTAATTCTTCAAATGTCGTGGCTGCTGATTAAAAATATTTTATTTTTAGAAAATCATAAAAGAACTTAAATTTTATTAAAGCCTATTTATTTTTGGACACTATTCAACTTTATTTTTATAATTAAATCTACTCGAAATGGTTTACTTTTTTTAAAAATTATTTTAACATACCTATTAATGCTTATATGGTAAAGTGATATCCTTGGTGTAATAAATTAAGCAAATAACAGAAATACACTACGACTTTTTTAGTTAAGTTTAACTGTTCTTGAAAACTAAGCAAACGTTTTAAATCTTAATTATCAATATTTAAAGTATTTAAATAATTTTATACGAAATAGTATTTTTTTAGATAATTTTAAAGTTCTATCTAGACAAAGTCTTACTAGGAACCCACATACAAGAATAAAGCGACAAGAAACCGCCGTCTTTTTTATCTCTTTCAACATTTACTTGAAAAACGTTAAAACCTTCCGATCAGTTACAAAAGAATCGCTTACATAACAGTAATTAGACAGAGCTGTTTGGACGAATGAAAGTTGAGCTTAGGGGCTCCACAAATCCATCCAATTTATCTCGTATCCAATCCTTACAATCCAAAATCCTTCGTAAAATCCTGAAGTATTTTATTTTATATTGTTTACAGTTGTAAATTTCATTAAATAGAAAAAAAAAGATTAAAATACAGATAACATCGTCCTATAAACTTCCACAGCTACTAAACAAATTCAGAACAAAGTTCTTTTTTTTTTTTGTTATTTTTTATTTTATTTTTTTTTTTTTTTATGCAACGAGGTTGGTTTATAACACTTGACACAAACAAAATAAAACAATGAGGGAAAGAAAAAGTTTAAATGGTTTCAAACTGATTGCCGTAGTGCATAATGACTCGCCGTGCACTAATAACGAGAATATAAATTGAGGTCGAGATCGGAGTGCAACGAAAAGTCTTGAGTAATTACGTAATTTTTAATGAACTCAATTAAAACTTAGTGTTTGCTAACAAACAGTAGTATCCCTCCCACAAGTGGAATAATCAAAAGCAGAAATGAAGCTTTCAAATCAGGTTTTACAATTGCAATAGTTGACCCCAATTATATTATTTATTCAGAATAACATCAAATATGAATTATTCATTAAAAATTAATTTTCAACTCTGTTACCAGTATTACTCGACTCTGGATATTTTAAAAATTCTATAGGTCAAACATATTTGAGTAAAATGTGATAGTAAAATCCAAAATTAAAGTATTACATCTTAGAGTTCTTTATAGCTTAATAGATGGAACTGAGATAGTTCTATATATCACTATCCAAGCAATGAGAGCAGGGACAAATTTAGCATAATTTATTTACTATATCGCACATGTATTTCAGAAGTGACACAACTCAAATATCTGCATTAACAAAATCTAAAATTACACATCCTTGTATAAAATATTGAGTGTACTCGAACTCCATACATTTTTGACATTGCATAAAAGACTAGTGAACGTAACCATGTTGATAACTCAAAAATACAGATTATTGAGTTGTGTAACTTTTGAAATACATGTGCAATATATTATCATTATTATTTCTTATTCATTGTAATAGAGTGTATAAAAAAAAAATGACCGTTTCGTCAAATACTTAAATCCCAAGAACTATTAACACGTTTTGCCTATTGATTTCATCCCAACAATTCTCTTCTAAAACCAGTTATGAACTCCACCAACAACGGCTCGATAGAGCGTTTGTTATAAAATGTTTATTGAAAAAGGAACATGACGTCGTCTTACCAAATCCTCGTAATTTTAGAACATCATTGGAAAAAATCTTGTTGAGCCACCGAAGCGTCTCGTGAAGTTAACATAACTGAAGAAGGTGCCCTCTAAGAGTGAACTGCGCGGCGTTGATTTCAAAAGTTTTTTAGTGGAGATAAATCCTTGGAAAAAAAGATGAGCGTTTTTTGGAACGACGGTGTAATCCATCATGAGATTGTTTCTGATGGACGTACAATAAACTTTGACCTGTATTCTTCACCCACAAAGGAGTTCCGTTCCAGCAAGACAATACCTCACCCCATTATTATTATTTAGTCTACATTATTTATTTAGAAACATTTTTTTTTTTTTTTTTTATTATGTATTTATTGAAATTTACAACTGTATACAATATAAAATATGATACATCTAGTAAATGTGATGACAATGATAAAAATGACAAGTCTTGTTTTTAAAGCACTTACCCATTGGTAGCACTTATAAAGGTTCTTTATTATGAAGTTTTATATTAGAAGGTCCCGAGGCCATCTTCTTTTCAGGCGCCTCGGAGGATTATCTGGAATGGAATGAGAAGCAAGTTGTGATACTAATGGATTTGAATGGTTGTGGAGTTTGCTATGAAAGGATTGATATCTGGTTTGAGCTAAGTCAGAAACGTAAGGTATATTAAGGTCTTTGTGGATAAGTTTGTTTGTGACGAAGTAAGGAGCATTTAGGATTTTTCTAAGGATTTTGGATTGTAAGGATTGGATACGGGATGAATTGGATGGTTTAGTGGAGCCCCAAAGCTCAACTCCGTATGTCCAAATTGGTCTAATTATTGTTATGTAAATGAGTCTTTTGTAATTAATTGAAAGGTTGGAACGTTTGTCAAGTAAATGTTGAAGTAGTCGAAAACGACGGGCAGTTTCTTGTCGTTTTAGTCTTGTATGTGGATTCCAAGTAAGACGTTTGTCCAGATGGAGTCCTAAGTAGCGGATCTGTTCAACGGGGATCAGTGGAACATCGTTAAAGGATATTGTAGGACAGGAGGTCGTGGGTTTACGACGGAGGGTGAAGGTTATTTGATGGGATTTATTTGGATTTATCTTGATTCTCCATTTTTCACACCATTCTTGAAGTTTTATGATATGGGATTGGAGTGTCTGGGAGGCAATAAAGGGATCATTGTTTACTGATAACACACACGTGTCATCAGCATACGTGGTGAGGATGGTGATTTAGAAACATGAAAACTATTCAATAGGTCTATTTTTTTTTTTTAATAGATGTTTCGAATTTCATTATTTCAAGATTTCTAATTATTACTTCTGAACTTATCATTGGTCTGGTTTAAAAAAAAAAAAAAAATTGTTTTTATAATGAATTAAAATGCTAATAATAGATAAATATATTAATATAATTAACATAGTTACAAAAATTTTATGAAACTTTTGGTACACCACAGGAGAAGATTCAATTCAACACTTACATAAATAGTCTCAGAGTAATCGCTAAATTGAGGAACAAGGGAACTCGATTATTGAGAAATATCAAACATTGAAAATTTAACTGCAACCAATCGTTAAAAATTTCGTAATACAAATAAGAAAGATGATCTGCCCTTTATAATGGATTGCTCATTATTTTGAAACTTACCAGGAAAACTTAATAAAACTATTTTATCAAATATCTACTAACCTGCATAAGCCTACTACCCGAGAAGAATATTTTATTAGTTAAGAATGCAAAACAGTAATAGGATATTTATTTTTATGTGAATCACACATCTAATACAGATCTGGATTTACACATATAAGTATTTTAAACAAGACAAAAATTACATATTAGTAGACTTCAGTCAGACCTCCTGTAATGGTGCTTTTATTATCCTTTTACGAAATACAGTATATATTTATTCAAATACAATTAATTATATTTTTTGGAAGATTAAATTGTATGGAGTGTTGATTGTATTTTAATTTTAATCTGATTTAATAATAGCTGCTAGAAGTTGGTGAAACGTAGAAAGATTCTCTACTTAGCATGACTGGTTTGAGATTAGCATATAATGACGATAACCTTTCAGTATATGATAATAATAAATGTTTATTTGCTAAAGAAAAATTCTTTTACAAAATTTTCTTATATACAACATTACAACAGGCGTTTATCCTTGGGCCTGGTGTTTTAGAAAAAAATAAGAAAATAGTTAGCAATATGGCGAATGCTAATCACGAAAAAAGTATAAATATAAGTAGACTACATAAAATAATAATGTTATTGATTGTTCAAATCCACTTAACTGATAATGTGTTGAACGCAGATAGATTTTGCATTTTTTTTTTTTTTTTTTTTTTTAACATTTAAATTCATTTATCAAAGGAAGCAACATCTTTACAATTTCCAATACTAGGATTATAATCGATACATTTAGAAATTGCTTTCTGTGTCACTGTATCGTTTGTATTTTTGGGTAAGTGTGTATATGGAAGTCTCTATTTTGAGTATTTTAACTTTATTTAAGAGGGAAATTTGTTCTTTAAAATCATAAATTTTAAAACCTAAATATATGATGAGCATTAGGTTCAATATTATTGGACTTGATTAATTTAAGTGATTTTTTTTTAAAGTATAAAATAAATTGAATATTTATTATATATATTTAATTTTAATTTAATTGAATTAAATCCTTTTCTCGAAATATCAATCCATGTTTTTGAAAACAATTAAGCAAAAAGTGTGAATTTGTAAATAAACTGGTTTGATTGATTTAATTATTAATAAATTATTTTAATAATTTATCTTTTATTAATGTCCTCCACAAACCTGACATTTAATATTTTGTGGACCATCTAAATATAATCTCATGCAATATTCATCAAATTAAGTAAATAAAGTGATCAGTTCATTGAAAACGATATTACTTTTGGTTAAAACCACAAAATTTTACTTCATTTTAAATAATTTATTAAAAACATTAACATAATTAATACTCATCATTGTTCTACCGTTCGTAAAATTAGTAAACAAATTATTTCTAGTATAGTATCAGCTATGTTAAAGGTTAAAGGTTTTATAACAATAAACATTTAGCTTCTTTTTTTTTCAATATCTCGCAAAATTTTTGGGGAAATTTTCAATTCAACTAAGAGTAAAGTAATCCACGTTACTTTTAATTTCAACTTGATTCAATTTTTTCTTGAAATTATTGTATGAATATTGATTTAACGATGTCTGTAACAGTATAGTTTACTCTACTATGATATGTGTGTTGTTAATTTGAAGACCTTTCTTTTGTTATTAAATTTGTTTTTTAATTAGGAGTTTCCACAATGCCTTTCTGCCTAAGGTCCTGTCTCTTAGGTCTATTTTGCCATATCATAATACTTTTTTCTCAACCAACTGGTATGTCTCCAATGTGGTATTTATGTTTGTTCAGAGTCTCTCTTTATTGAAGATTCAGACGGCGAATAAGTTTAAATCTTACGCTTTGATGTCGCAGTACTGAATACAAAAATAAAATAAATATATTGTTCTCTAGGACAATTTAAAATACAGCAATACATTGACCGAAATAGTTTAACAGTAATCATGTAACAATATAATTTCTCATAGATTATTAAATTGAAATCTCTCTTCATAAATTAAAAAACAAAAAACAAAAAAACAATTATGTTTCACTTTCTAATGAATAAAATGGAATTAAAAGATTTAATTTTGAATGAAATTTAAAGAAATTTTTTTTTACATATTTCGGAGGGTTAACCAGAATGGAATAGGAAGCAAGTTGGTAGACAAGTGGTTCGGATAAGTCTTTAATTTTTAATGTTTATTAAATATGGCATTAAGAGAAATATCTCAAGAGGTTATTTAATCATTAACCACAACTTTGTTTGTTATTGTTTTTTTTTTCTGGTAGTGCGTTGATTTCAATTAAATTACATTTAAGCTTGATGATATTTTTAAAGCTTTACATTATGGCAATGTACTTATTTTAAACAAACAAAAAATGGTTTACGAAGATATTCTATATATACTCGTGTTATCTCCTACGTCAGATATATCGTGGTTAGGTAATTATAACACTATGAGATCTATTTTTTTAAAAATAATTAAGTTTTGTTCAACAATATTTAAATACATTCCGAGGAACTATGATATGAGGAATCAGTTTCCAACCCAAAGGTAATACAATTTGGAAGTGAAGCTATATAATATATCGGGATATTACTGCCAACATCACCTTCACAAAGCTATCCATCGTTGTCTGGGAATAAATTACTATCAAAGCCTTTTAAAAAGCGACGGTATGTACGTTATGTATGGGGCTTTTGTTGCCATTGACAAAAACCGGGAGCATATGGTATCCTACGGCTCTACCCCGGCAGCATGCCACATGGCATGCTCCTGCATACATGGGTTCCTTTGTTCCCTGTCCGTAGCAATGGGTGGACCTCATCCGTTCCATAGCAGAACCTAGCGTCGGTAAAAAATATTCCTATATTGAATCCTTTAACCAAGAAGGTAGTCTTTGATTTGAAAGAGTTTTTTTCATCTTTTAAAAACCTTGATTCAGCGCACTTCCTATGGTAGACATTTTTCAAAGCCATTTCAAAGGTATATATCGGTATATAAGCAGAATCATATTTATATATTTATAAATAATAATAATTTGTATTACAATGCTATATAAATATATATTAATTTTTATAATGCTTTATTGTCCCTTACTCCAAGAACCTAGAAATAAATACCTAATCAAGTACATGGTTGGAAACCGTTATTACTGGCATACAAAACATTCTTTCAGTTGAAACTATTGATCATTTCAATGATACATATTATTTTCTAATTTCATTATCATTGTTTTAAATAATAATCGGATTTCAAATGAATTTATGTTACTGGTAGCTTGGCTGTGTCCATCCACTTTGTTTTTAGCAGGTGGATAGCAATGTAAAAACAACGATGTAAATACAATCTGACTCGACGGGTCACTCTTTGTTTACACTATACGTTCTGTCAATGAGATTTATGTATCATCTTATTGATATTTTTTCATTTCTAGTTTTTAATTAGTGAATATGGACGATTGTTATTCAAGTAAGTGATTCTTCAAATAATTATTTAACAATTTGACCCATTATTTAATCTTACCGTACCTTTGTGAAAATCATGGTAGAGGATTCTCAGTAGGTATATGAAATAAAAATGAAACACTTAGCTGCTTATATTTGATTTCTTGTTAGAAAACGAAATTTCAATTAAGTAATTATTTGAGTTATTTAGTATATGGCAAAACTGTAAGGGCATTGAAAACTATATTGGAACAATTTGATTTAGAGGATATTATTCCAAATCTCCAGCTGCGTTGAGGACATATTTAAAATCTGTAGTTATAAAAATTAAAACGAAGTGAATAGAGGCTGGAAAACCCAGGAAAATCGAATTGCATTTTATTGACCGATCATAAAGGTGATTGAGAAAATCACCTTCATAACAAAAAAACATTTTATATACATTTATGAAACTATAATATACAAAAATACATAAAAAAATGAATGTATGTATGCATGTTTTTATATATGTATTGAATTTCCATTTTGAGAAAAAATCAGTAATTTTAGCGTGTTTTTTACTAAGCATGTATTATCTTATATCAGTTCTCATAGTCCGTAGTATAATTGTGCTTTAATTGGCGTTCTCCTGTTTAAAAACTTTTTCCAAGTCTTTGAGTGAAGAAATTTTTTTTGTTGCGACTTTTCATTAGTTCATATTCAAATGGGGACTAAAGCACAACTGAGTAAATATTTTTGTTCAGTAGGCAAACATGCTAGCAGGAGTCTCATAGAAAGACTTTAAAACAGCTTTCCGTGTTTTTCTACTCATTATTTATTAAGAATTATAAATAAATAGAAATTGTGTAATCGTTAGAAACTATCTAACGTATTATTTTTATTAAATTAATGTTATACATATAAATGTATAAATAAAGGGTGAATAAATTAAAAATTACCTCATTAAAAAAAAAACAAATTGACCCATCGGAACACCGGTTAATGGAGCCTCGGGTAATGGGGGTCCTACTGTATTTTCTTAATTTTTGTGACTTGTATTGAGCGGTTTTATTTTAACTTATTTTAACATGGTTATTTAAATCAGGTTGCTATGTCTATTCAAGTGAGTCAGACCTAGATAGGTGGTCCCTGTGTTCGATGGATTGATTGCGAACCGTTCAACAATTGTTTAAAAATTCGGGAGGGAGTCTTCGGCCTTAAACACAAGAAAGTTCGTGGTAGGACTTTCCCTTGGATGACGATATTATCCGAACCATGATGAATGAAAGTTCCAGAATGTTCGAAAACTTGAAGAGAAAATAACAGTTAGCGAATCCAGCAAATCTATTCACCTTATGGTGATAGAACATAGATAAAAACCACAAATGGTTAATAATATGAATTGAATATTTTATTCAGAGGAGCTAACACGTTTTAAGAAATGTATCAAGAAGAATGAAGAACTTTTTGATTAATAAAGGTCAAAGCAATAATTATATGGCAACGTACATTAATATTTGTAATGCTTATTTTTATTACCAGGAACAAACAAACAAATACAAAAATAAACATCAGGGTAAGTATATGCGATGTCAATTGAGATTGGAAAACCGAAAAGCTCAACAACGCTAGCTTATTCAGATTCAATGAGGCGTAATGCGTGTTGCTACAATAATCTTTATAGAGAGGGGACCCTACTGTCAGGATCCTAGTACCTCTGTCAGTATTACCAACCGTAACATCAATAAATAACATCCTGTAACATGGAATATATATATATATATATATATATATATATATATATATATATATATATATATATATATATATATATATATATATATATTTTAATATCCCAGAAAAATTTATAAATATTTCTTTAATAAGAAAAAAATTGTTGAAATATTCATTATAAGTAATTTATTTATTGCAAAATTGAACTGATATTTCTATGTGAAGCTTAAATTACAAGGATCTATAAAAATATAACTAAGCATTTCAGTTTTCATAAATAAATATTGACAGGTAAACAAATCCACTACATATTTTTCATTTTCTCGACTAAAAGTTTCAATTTTCTTTAGGCGTTTACGTTCCCAAAGTCTATAACAACGGCTAATGAAACGTATTAATATAATCAAAAATATTAATTAAGTAAAAGCGGAAAATATATAAAAAACAAAAAAAAAAATTAAAATTAAGAAACTTTAAATTAATATGACCTATTATAGTTTTGCATTAGATGGGAAATATCCTCCAAGAATTTATAAAAAATCAAATTAGAACTATGGCCCATCGAATACATGACGTAATAAACCTTATTAATTAAAAATGTAGAAATTTTAAAGTACATTAATATTTTTAAAAACCTAATATGTTTCACGAGCCTTGGTTAAAGTATATAGAGATTGGATTGTATATTTATTTTTTTTATCCTTGGTCTATTTAGATATTTTGTTTATATACTGGTTAAAAATTCTGTCCATTTAAATTTTTATTTTCGCGACTAAAAGTTTTGTTATTTTTTAGATGTTTACGTCTCCATATACTTCAACCAGGGCAGATGAAACGCATTATAATTAAGTTTAAAATATTAATTAAATAAAAACAAGGAGTATCTAAATTAAAATAAAGTTGACGAAATTTTAAATTATCTCTCAAGAACTTATTCAAAATCACAAAAGACCTATACCCCATCGAATGCAAGACGTAATGAACCCAAGGGGTGGATATAAAACTTATTAATTAAAAATTTCGTAAATTTAAAATTGCTTGGTAATGTTTTTAAATTTTTCTAAATTTTATTTAATTAATATTTTTAATAGTAATAATACGTTTCATATGTCCTAGTCAAAGTATTTGTCCTTAAAAAGAAATTAAAATTTTAGCCAAAAAAAAAATGAATTTTTAGTCTATCAGTGTAAAAATTTGTTGAAGGTTGCAGTTTTTTTTTTTTTTTTTTTTTTTTTTTTTTTTTTTTTTTTTTTTTTTTTTTTTTTTTGGGGGGGGGGGGGGGGGGGGGTTCAGGTTTAACTCTCCGTTCTAAAAATTCAATTTAATTTAAAAGTAACAGTAGGCTGAAAGAATAACTAATTATTAAATTCGTATTCGTTATATATATTCGATTGTTTTAATTCGGATTATGATTACTTGGATACCAAAATATATATTTAGATTAAAATAAATGTGAAAAGGCCCTTCAAAATCCCACAGACTCAAGATAACTTGTTTTATTTATATTTCGTAATTAAGATTGGTAACGAAAGTTCAATAAACATAAAACACAAACCTTAACATTAACAGGGTAAATTCCAAATTAACGATGACTTTCAGACAATCGTTTTATTCATTACAATCACAACTTAGTTTTATCAGGCCAATTCTAATTCCAGAAAAATATATATATTATATTACATTAATAAATAAAAATAAATATATTTTTCGATTAATATAAAAACCTATTTAATAAAATATAAGCCCTAATTCCTTTGAAGTGAACCCCCTCTCCCAGTGAAGGGCCCTCAGGAACGTCACTCGAACTCAAATAGACTGAGACCGATTGAAATTTTCATGACGGTTTTTTAAAAAAAAATTCTTATATTGAATAAATATTACAACAAGCCTCACAAAATAGGCAAGAATTAATATAATTGGTAATGAACTCATCCATACAATATTTACAATAAAACGGAAAAGATCAACTACATAGATATAACATAAAATATGCTGTTCTCTCAGCTATCTCACTTGAAATCTAGTGGAGGCTGAGTGCGAGCCCTGTAGCAGCAGACGCTCAGGATTAAGTGGTGAAGCTAGTCATTGACAGAAATCCAACATTTAAATATATTTACTAAACATTTCGGGGCCACTGTTGTCCAATATGCAAGAAGAGGTAAAAGAATTTATGAAATTACATAATGATTAAGCCAGAGGGTTGGGGTGGATGGAAAGATTTTTATAAAATTTCGAAAATTTAAGATGCATGAGATAGAGAATGAGAAATATAATGAGATCCAATCCATAAATCCAAAACCCTTCAAAAAATTCTCAATAGTTCCTTATTATGTCACAAACTGTTCCATTAGGGTCTGAATGCCCCCTATGATACAGAATTGGCCTAAACCAGATACCTATCCTTCCATGACAAGCTACATACCTACTCGAATCTACTAGTTTCCCAACCCCCGGAGGCGCTAAAAAGTACCATAGATGGCCTAAGGACATTTTAATGTAAAGCATTTATTGAAGAGCTACTAATGGGTAGTTATTGACTCGTAATTTTGATCATAATATCGCATATTTACTTAGTTTGTATATTGTTGCGAATATCAGTAAATATATATAAAAAAAAAAGAAACGATAACGTACAACAAACAAAGGTTAGGGGCCTAATTTGAACCTTCAAATGAAGAGGGTATCGTGTATTCAGTGGTATAGTGTACAAATTCAGGAAAATAATAAAAAAAAAAAAACTTGATTGAAAAAAAAAAAGATGTGTGTATATATGTATATATATATATATATATATATATATATATATATATATATATATATATATATTATTATTACATTTATTTATACCATTTGTTATTTACAACACAATTGTTTATAACACAATTATTTATAGTTCAATTATAACACAGTTGGTTTTGATTATCAATGTAAGGTGCAAAACCCAATGACAATGAACAGATTCCCCAACCTTGCCGTTGGCCCCCGACCACAGATGATGCTGAAGAGTAACACCCCCTGAGGCGAACCCCATGGACAGGCGAGTCCGCTCCAGCAGATGAAGGCATTTGAACACACCCATGTTGGGTATCGCTGGCCTACACCCCCCTGTACTGCTGTCAAATAGTTCCGGAAAATCATAGTTTGCCCAACAGATTTAATGTATGAGAATTACTAAGATTTGTTACAAACTTTTCTACCACAAATTCATCACGATATTCCACCTGAAGTTTGGCAAACTATGATTTTTCAACACCATGGTACTACTCCACAATATTCAAAAGTAGTACAAAAATGAACAAACCAACGATATTCCACCCGTACATGTAGAAATTCCCCCCCCCCCGCAAAAACAGACCCACCAGTCCACAAAATTCGCCGAAAAAAGTGGTACTCCTCAACACCCTCCGCAACCAGAAGCCAACTGAAAAACTCAGGTCTATGCTCACCACCATTGGGCCCCACACCCCACATTGAAAATCTAATAAAATAAATCCAAAATATTCAATTTTTTATATATATATATATATATATATATATATATATATATATATATATATATATATATATATATACATACACACATACAGTGGAGTCACACTTATACGAAACTCACTTTTAAGAAACATTCAGTTATACGAAGAATTTTTCGTTCCCCGGCGAAACTTTATTAAATCCTGTGTAATGAATTATTCACTTGTGCGATATTCAGTTATACGCAGCATACCCTTGTACGAAAGTTAATTTGTTCCGCTGGTGTAAATACTATTCAGTTATAAGAAGAGACATATTTTACAGGCTATGCAGTTTACAGCAGTAGCTTGGAAGACTTTAGCCTATTACAATACAAAAGTTCTTTCGTAAAGCTGGAATACATAAGGAAGGATATGTCGACGAATCAAACGGGAGATGGTATAGCCACCTCTGAAGAACCTCCTGAGTGGTCTAACGTTCACCCAGGCGTAACGTTCGAAAATGTTGTTGAATGTGACAACAACTTGGCAGTCTGTGTACTCCAAAGTGACCAGGAGATCGGTGCTGAAGTCACAAAAACCGAACAAGATCTTAACAATTTCGATTCCCGATGTTCTGGCGACGAAGAGGCTGGACCACCGCATACATTTACCCAAACGGTCGCTGCATTTGAGGTTGTAAAACGTTTTGTCTATTTCAACGACCACGTTTGCGTATTTCAACGTATGAACGTTTGCGAGAAAGAGACCGATGCCATAATTGAATGTGAACGGCTGTTATATAACGTAGCTATCAGAAAAACTGAGTGATTAAAAATTACAGATGATTTTAAAACAAAATAAATGTGTGCATATATTTTTCAAAAATTGAGGGGTATGTGATGATTATTTAAATTCTTATTGTTAAATGTAATTTAAGTATACACAATATACATGCATAATATGTAAAGATTTACAAAATACATAAAATGTACATAATACATGCAATACATAGATGTAATATGAAACATGAAAATATAATAATGTAAAACGTTATCTAACAACAAAATATGTACAAACAATAACATTGTGACTTTTTTTAATGAAGAATTTTTTTTATTTTTAAAATAGCCCCGAAACCTAGTACTATTCAATTATAAGAAGTATTCACTTATACGAAACATTTTCCGTTACCCCTGACATTCGTATAATTGAGACACCACTGTATATATATATATATATCAGATCCTCTAATATAAATGTTTGCTAATTCACATTCTAATCCAGAATCCATGAAAATATGAACTACAGGTTCATGAATTTTGTTTTCTTAAAATATAATTTACTCTACCTTACCTAAGTACTGAGCCCAAGACCTTCATGGGTTGTTGTATTTAAGGTAATATCTCTATTGTTTTATTTTTATTTAATAATTATACTAACCTTTTTTTTTTTTCTTTAATCAAGTTTTTTTAAAATATATTCTAAAATGTATTAGATATATAATTCCCTTATATACTGTATACATATATGTACTATTGATAAGCAAATTTAAGGAAATTATTGTAATGACTTGTCAATAACATGTGAAGAACCACTCAGTAGTACATCAATAACAAAAAAAAAGAAAATTCTATATAAGAAGGTCTCTCGGCCATCTTCTTTTTAGACACCTTGGTGGATTATCGGGAATAGAATGAGAAGCAAGTTGAGAGACTAGTGGATTAGAATGGTTATGGAGTTTACTATGAAAGGATAGGTATCTGGTTTGGGTTAAATCAGTATGGAACATTAAGGTCTTTATGGATTAGGTTCTTTGTGACAAAGTAAGGAGCATTAAGGATTTTTCGAATGATTGCAAGGATTGAATTCGAGAAGGTGGAAAAAATAGAAATAAAAAAAAAAGTGAGTGCACGTCGTATAAGATATAGTTTACCCTACATGCAGTGAATAAGTTGTGAATATATTGATCAAGCTAAATAGCACGATTTTGACTATTGTAAATCTAAGAATGAAGAAGAACATATTTGATAATTTGTAGTAAGTCAGTGGAACTATACACCTGCTATAAAGGAGAGTTGTTAAAAACACTTCCAACTTATTTGAGGCAAATCCTGGGAGGCAGAGACAAAAGAGACTCAGTGGAGAGGACTTGAGAGTGGAATAGCTACAGCTGGTCTCTCAGCCTCGTCAGCCACCATTGTTCTGTCGGGGCCCATATGCGGCCTCTACAGCCACGCTCCAATAGTTCTTATATCTCAAATTTTAAATTCATATTTTTCGAATTCAATTCGAATTAAATGATTATTTCACTCAGTATCTCGATATAAATAACTGACACACCGCTTAAGTTAATAATAATTTAGAAATCGATTCCGCATTCTCCTTCCCGAAAGGAGTTCCTCATGCTGAACGCCATTGCTTGTGAAGCTACTAACTACCCATTGGTAGCACTTCAATAAAAGTTCCAAATGATAAGGTCCCAATCTTCTTTTCTTTTCAGATGCCTCGGAGAGTTGTCAGGAATAGAATGGGAAGCAAGTTGCGAAACCTGGGGATTTGAATGGTGATGGAGTTTACGATGAAAAGATAGGGTCTTTTTCACATTAAGGCTGCCAGTTCTCAGCTGTTACTTGTAACTCACAGATTTGAATGTCGTTTTTTGTGTGAGTTGTAGGGACCTATAATATTGCAAAACTAGAGTTATAGCCGCCAATGAGCATTGGAATTTTGCCCATTTTATTTTGCCTATTTAGGTAATATTTTGTTTATATACTAACAGGCTAAAAATTCGACTTCGAAAATTTTCCATCAGATGGTTCTCCATTCTTGTCCCAAAGAATTTATTCGAAATAACAAAGGACTTTTACCCCCATCAAATGCAAAATGTATTGAAGGAGCGCACATAAACCGTATAAAAAATTCGTTAACTTAAAAAATGCTAGATAATTTTTGTTTTTAAAACTGATTGCTTTTAATTAATTATTTTTTTAATAGGATTAATACGTTTCTTATAAGGTTTATCCGCCCCTTTATTACATCTTGCATTAGATGGTGTGGTTAAGATCTAACGTGATTATGAATAAATTCTTGAGGGACTTCCTTCATATAATGAAAAACTGCAATGAAGCACATTAATTTGCAATTTCATTTTATATAAATATTGCTTGAGTTTATTTAGTTATTTTTTAATGCGCCTTGGTTATAGGGAATATAAATCTTAATAACTATTTTTTTTTTTAGTTATATTTACTATTCTATAGAATATATACATCAAGTAAATGCGTGGGAAAATGATTGTAACACGATAATAATTTGTAAAGCAACCACCCATTGGTAACGCTTCTATATTAAAAGGTCTCGAGAACATCTTCTTTTCAGATGTCTCAGAGGGTTATCGGGAATAGAATGGATACTTTTAATGTCTACTTATGATGGTACATGATTTCCAATTTTTGAGAGTTAAAAATCTTAATTTACCAATTTTCTAGTTAAAATAAACTATTTTAAGGTAAAGGTGCCACCGGACGATAACAATTGATAAATCAATAGATTTTTTTTTTCAATTTCCCACTTGTAATTCTTCTCTAAATATAAAATATACCCCTTGTAAATAACTTCATATTGTTATTATATTATTTATTAATTACTAATACACATATTTTTTTTCTCAATAACGGATTTATAAAATTAATTATTTAAAATATGATGACCGTACCTGTGTAGGCGTGAGGTGTATCAGGCTGGCCAGGTGCTCTCGCTCTGGGGCCGAAAGGTACTTCTGTTGCTTAAATCTCCTTTCCAGTTCGTAAACCTGTAATCATCGGTAAATATTTTATTACACTACCATAATTCACAACAATTATTATTTAATGAACATTAAAACCACCATAAAATGCAATATTCATAAAAAGATGTAGATACTTTACAGAGCATACGTACAGTAAATATAGGCTATCGTTTTGTAAGGTCTGTTCCGTTGTGCTATCCGTTTCTCTTATATGTAAATGGTTTCTATACAACTACTGATATAAAGAGAAGTACTATTTTTGCACTATTATATTTGCAGTTCATGGAATTCTTAATCATGAAAACAGAACTTTTTGTTTCTTTGTTCAAATGATTGGATTTAATCTTTAAATAAATTAATTCAGAATTAAATAAATTTTTAATTCTTATACAAACAAGGCGGTTTCTGAGATCGTTCTATAATAATTAAATCTTTTAGTGCCTTTAGACAAATATAAATTTCTACGACCTTTTTTTAAGAAAAAAATATATGAACAGTATATGGTGAACAATATTATGTTTTATTTTATTTACCTTTTTTTAAACAGAGAAATATTTTTTATAACATTTGGATATACAAAATTCCCAATGAAAATGTATGTTAGAATAATCTGGTGTCATCTCTGAGACACCGAGGAATACATAGGATGAAGGTTTAGCGACCTGATGATATGTAGGGGAATAGTTTTTTATTCAATCATTATTTATTTTTATAATAATTTTACTTTTTTTAAAAAATTTAAAGAATAATCAAAACACTTTAAATTGTTACATAATAAAATTAGTTATAAGAAATAAATAAACCCTCAAAGGCTTACTTTGTACTCGGGCGGTTGGATTGGTATCGTTTGAACTCCCCACGTTCTTTGCGGTTACGACACACCACCGACCACCAAGAGCGCGCCTCTCTTGGGATGCTGGCTGGGGGTGTCATACTCGACACGCAAAACCTACTTTTGAAATGCACCACAAAGAGTCTGAAGGTCCTCCAACTTAAGCCTTGATCAAGTTTCAGAATAATTTACCCTCTGCCGTTCAGCGTTTCAAAGAAAGCTTTTTAGAGGTCTAAGAATTGAAGAGGAAATAGATCAAGGGTCCGTACCGTTGACAGTTTCTTCTTTCTTTTTTTTTCTTAAATTAACAGAAATTAAAGTATTAAAAAAAATATCTAGTAAATATGCGGTATACAATGCAAAATAATGACATGGTTAAAACGTAGGGGAACTACCAATTGGTATTACTCTTATGAAATATCTACAAAATAAGATCACGAGGCCATCTTCTTTTCATACGCCTAGAAGGATTGCTAGGAATGGAATGGGAAGCAAGTTGTGCAACAAGTGGATTTGGATGAATAGTTAGTTTAATATGAAAGAAACGTCATTGTGGATCAGTTCATTTGTGATAAGCAAGGAGCATTAAGGATTTTTCGAAGGATTTTAGTTAGTAGTGATTGGATGCGGGAAAAATTCTATGGTTAGTGGATCTCCATTACTCTATACCGTATGTCCTAATATGTCTAATAATCGTCATATAGATGAGTTTTTTGTAGCGAATCGGGAGATCTGAACGTTTGTCATGTAAGTGTTGAAGCAGTCGAAATCGACGTGCAGCTTTATGTCTTTTCAATCTTGTATGAGGTTTCCAGGTAAGTCTCTTGTCCAGATAAAATCCTAGGTATTGTATTTGTTCCATATTATTTAATGGTGCACCATTAAAGGATACAGGCGGACAGGATGAGGTAGGTTTTCGACGGAGGGTAAAGGTTATTTGTTGGGATTTGCTGGGATTAATCTGAACTCTCCAGTTATGACACCATTCTTCAAGGGAAGTGATATGTGACTGGAGTATCTGGGACCGTATACAAACAGATTTGTAAATTTAAACAATAATGATCCTATCCATTAAATAATTAAAATTCTTAGTTCAATTTTATATTTTATAAAATTAATGTTTATGAAACCTCTTAAAAGCTTAATAGAATTCAACAAAACTTACAATTACTTTTAGCAATAGTAAGTGAATAAAGATAATTTAAAAAATAGAGGATTTTCGTTCTTATGAAAAAGTTTCTGTACTTCTAGCAAGATAGAAATTTTAAAAATGATGTTATATATTCGTGACACAAATCGCATCCTGAATTTTTTTTAAGTAATTAAAATTGGTATGATGTCTTATTAATACTTTTCAATTTGGTTAAAGGTCGAGTTAAATCTAATGACATAAAAAGAGATGTTCTTTATGATTATGTCAACTACAATTTAAGGTATTGCTACTAGTCCAGTAAAATAAGGCTCCAAAAGGCCGTTTTCTAGAAAAAACTGCGGAGCTTTTATTCTCAACGGATCTTTATGTTTTTTGGGGTGCTGAATCTGAATCTGAAGTTTGCTACCACGGCAACCTCAGCTTCGTATTCAAAATCGAAAAAAAAACCGTTATTTTTGTTTTTTTATCTATAAAACGATAACGAAGCTTATTTCGAAGAAAGTCTTCAAATATTAAGCCAGCTGGAACTAGTACCTACATAATGAAAAAATGAAATCCGAAATCGGACCATTTTTCGCGAAGTTACGATATAAATCTAAGTGTTTTTTGGCACATTTGTCACTCTAACTCCTCAAATATTTGTTCGATCCCAACTTTCTTTTTTCTATCTCAAATCTGATTAAATTTGCTATCAGATGCTATATATGTAAATTATATTAAATCCTGTAAACCACCCAAGCTAGCACGCTAAATGTGTATGTTTTGGCAAAATATGTAAATTTGACATGTTCAGTAGATGGGTGTGGGTATTTCACGGTGATAATTATAAATTACATATATAGGATCTAATAGTAAATTTAACCAGCTTTTAGATAAAAATATTAAATTTTGGATCGGACAAATATTTTTGGACTTACAGCGAATAATGTGCCAAAAAAACATGTATTTTAAGCTATCACGCTGAAAAATCACTTACTTTTGTAAAATACAAGTTTTTTTGGCACATTATTCGCTATAAGTCCAAAACTATTTTGTTCGATCAAAAATTTAATATTTTAGTACACCAGTCTACTGAACATGTCATAATAAGTTGTGGGACTGACCGCAAGTTGGCCAATTTCTCCATTTTTTCCGGATATCGTAACTTCGCGAAAAATGGTCCGATTTCGGATTTCATTTTTTCATTATGTAGGTACTAGTTCCAGCTATAATTACTATTTGAAGACTTTCTTCTTTCGAAATAAGCTTCGATATTGTTTTATAGATAAAAAAAACAAAAATAACGGGGTTTTTTTGGCGTTTTTTTGCGATTTTCAATATGAAGCTGATGGTTGCCGTGGTAGCAAACTTCAGATTCGGATTCAGCACCTCAAAAAACATAAAGATCCGTTGAGAATAAAAGTTCCACAGTTTTTTCTTCGGTAAACTATTATTTTACTGGACTGTACATGATAACATGCATAATATTACAGACCTTTCCGTTGACAACAAACTTCTCATATACAAAACTCCCCCCTCCCCTCTACCTTGCCTTTTTAGGTATAAGAGGTACAAATATACAAACTCATACGAGTACATGATATACAAAACCATCTTGGTTGGATCTATGAACTCGAACCGTGGGGACAGTAAAACTATGGAACGTCAAACGCATTATACTCTTTCCAGTCTGAACTATTGTAAATGCTCCATATCATGTATCCAATAAAATCTTACAAAATAACTTTTTATATTTCTTAAATTTTCGGCATTTCAGTAAAACCTTTTCAACCGTCCCAACTCTCTTGCTTCACCTTCCTTGATGTTAGTATATATGTTGTATAAACAGTCTGATAACATATTATTTATTTTTAATATACTTAATGCCTTAAAGTAAATTATTTTCTACTTTATCTATTGCACTGTTGGATGTTTTTTTTCATTTAATTTTTATTGTACATATGGTATGAAAAGATTCGTTAGCAACCATATTACTTCTTCTTCCTGAGAGGCAGATTCACTCAATAAAACCATTTATTCTTTTAAAAAATGTTTTATCATCGTGTACCTTATACCGTCGAGTGTATATACAATTCAGAATTAAATATAATTATTTCCAATAGACTATTGAATCATTACTGTTGACTTTTGATAGACGAGTATATCTTACAGAACTCCAGCTTCAGTACATTCCATAATGGTATACCAATCTTATTTTAATTAGGATAATTTACCTTTTAAGGTTAGTTCGTTTATTACTGAACAAATTACAGAATGGTGGTACTACTACATATTTTCACAACGGTTAAAGATGCACATTACTAGAAGGCTAATGTTAATGATGTCGAGTGAAAGTTGTAAAATCAGCCCAGGAAATTGTAAAAATTGTATACTATCATTGAAAAAAATAATGCTCACAAATGGTAATAAACGTGGTTAAAATCCTCTAATCTAACTATAATAAAAAAAAAAAAGTAATAAGCGAAACCATTAATTTGAACCTTGAACATCTGAGAAGACCTTTTTGATGTGGCTTGAGACGTTGATGACACTTAGGTTTTGAGCCTAAAAAAAAATAAAAAAATATACATGAAAATATCAAGATAAATATTTCTTGATGTCAGTGCCTCGACCAGAACGAACACGGTTTGAACGCAGCCTCGACAAAATATTTAAATAATGTATCAAAATTCCATCAATTTTTTTTTTTTTTTTTTAATGAAATTTATAGCAATAAACACCGACTTAAAAGAAATCGAAAATTGATTCAATTCTTACTCCTTCAAGCCGGTGATCGATTGGGATTCTGGAGGAAATAGTCCAGTGCCACTGGCTGGAACAATGAGATTCGCTGAAGGGAGCCTATCGAGGTACACCTGTGCCAATGAAGTGGATACTTGAGGGAACGCAATTCATTACAAGGTCAACTAGATCAAATGAACGCCACTCGTGGATCGCTGGAGAGTGGTAATCCAATCGCGACAGTTAGGTTCGTCCTTCCCATCCAAACCGACTCCACCAAATCAGTTTACTCATTTTCAAACTGTTCGTATTCTATTGGTCATAATTTTGTTCAGTGTGTGTATGTATGATTTTGCTATACAACTAGTGAACTATATTTATATCATATAGCATTTAATTTTTCAAAATTAGCAAAATGTAATTGAAAAGTTCGACAAAGATTTAAATAAAAATGCAAAATTTCAATGAATCCTTCTTGTAATACAATGTCAAAACAAGTTTTTTAAATTATATTTCAACTAAAAACGACCATAAAATTTTTTTGAATTGATTAATTGCTCTTTAAAAAAATATATCACATCGGTTTATATACGACTGAGCATATACAAAGAGATATATGCAACATAATATTTACAAGCAAGGAAATATTCATAGATACATCTGATAATTAAAAGTAAATGAAGATTAAAGACGAAAAAAAAAGCAACAAATAGCAGGGGAGAACCTACTGTCTCTGTTTGACGTACTACGTGACTACGTTGAACAGGAAAGTCGGTGACACGGAGAGGAAACAATAAGAAATTGCGGTATAATAGAAAGGGAAATATCATATTAATATAAAAAATAGTCACAATTGCAATAAATAATAATTTATTATTTATCTTTGCGGTTATCTTGAAATTTTATAATCATATTATTAATATTATAACAATCTTTGATTACATTACCAACCATATAATAGTAAAAACTAAGTTCATTAAAATCGAAGTAATCAAGAACGAACTAATAAGATATCAAAATATAACAATAAAGAGATAAAATCATTACAAATCAGTCAACTTTAAATTAAGATAAAATGACATCTCTGTATTTTAATTACTTATGAATATTTTCAAAATATTTTTTCATTATCTTGGAATTTATTAATAAACTATTTATCTGAGGATAGATAAGACTAAGACATTATTTTTAAGTTTCTATCTTCTCCTGGTTGATTGTACTTTCAAGTTAAGTTATCATTATTAATTTCTAACCGAGGCATATTTCATTTAGCTATAGAAGTATGCTAAAGGTTTTAGAAAATCAAGAAATAATATAAAATTAATTGAAAACCCTATAGCCATTCGAACCTACTCTGTACTCGCTTCTCATTCGATTCTCGTTAAGCCTCTGATGCCTGTTAAAATTCAACATATTACGCCTGGCTGTCAGGTGCTGGCAGGAAAAGAATAACTGTGAGGCGTATTTATGTAGCGAAGATCCTCCATCAAGCATAAGCAAAGTAATTCGGATTTATAAACGATAAAAATAATTTTTAGAGAAAAAAACAAAACCTACTTCAAGATTAAACCTACCTACACAAACTTAACTAAAAAATAATATTTTAATTGCTTCAAAACAAAAACCATTAAATGAAAATCAATGAAATTATCTGAAACACTCTGAAATACTTATAAACCTATTCACAATTTATGATCAGTTATCTTTAGAGTCGGTGCCAGCCAAGAAGGGCAGTTTAATCCTGCCTTTACAACGAACTTTCGAATGGCCGGAGACAGCGGTGTGGCGGTGATGAAGCAGTGGGAGGATCTTTACGATTACAATTTCTTTTCTAATTCTGTTCGCTCTGGTTGGCACCGACTCCAAAAATAACTGATCATAAATTGTGAATAGGTAAATAAGTATCGATAATTTCATTGATTTTCATTTAATGGTTTTTGTTTTGAAGCAATTAAAATATTATTTTTTATTTTTTAGTTGTTTTTTTTAGTTTGTGTATGTAGGTTTAATCTTGAAGTCGGTTTTGTTTTTTTCTCTAAAAATTATTTTTATTTTTCACTTTTTAGTGGTGAGTGTATTTTTGTTTTTATAGTCAATACTCGAACTTCAAGCTACCCTGAAAAATAGTTCGAGTTACTGAACAAAGACTTATCGGGGTTATTATTCCACTTCCCTTCATGTAATTAGGAAAATTGCCAACTTCTCTCTCCTTTCTGCACTTTGTAAATCAATTTTAACTTTTCGTTAATTGAAAAAATTTTCAATCGCCACTGTAAAACCACTCGAGTGAATAACTTATAATAAGTGACTGGTGTAACTATAAACTGAAAAGACAAAGAATGACAGAAAACAGGAAAACAAATTACACATGAAATTCTTTTAATTTGAGTTCGAGTTATAAGAGGCGATGACATCTAATAGTTCGTTTCATAGAGGTGGTCCTGGAAGTTCTCTCTTTTGAACCCTATTTTCAGTTCTAATTATTTTCGACACAATTTTTCACGTGAAATTTAAGTTTAATGTACTTCCGACCGCAGGATTTGGTTCGACTTATTTATGAATTTAGCTTATCGAAGTACAACACATCGAAAGATGACTGTATATGTAAATAATTTTTTTGTTAATAATTTAGATTTAGTTACCATGGGGATTTTAGTTTATTTAATTTAGATTTTATTTATTTAATCATGATCATAAATATGTTTAAAATGTAAGGTTATATGACAGTGATTTTTATTCACTGGTTTTTTGCTTTTTCTTAAAAAGTGCAACATTGATTTCAAAATATTTTTTTAAGGGACCACCTCTGAAGTATGCCCTACCGATCTAAAAAAGAATCATCAAAATTGATTTAGAATTGGCGGAGTAATCGCGTAACATACACAAAAAAAAAAAAAAAAAAAAAAAAATACAGACGAGTTGAGAACCTCCTCTTTTTTGAAGTCGGTTGAAAAGTCCTCTAGCTCTACTGGGACCAACAAGTTAACTGTTCTACCGTACCTGAAAACAAACCTGAAATTTTGCTTATGAGGAAAGAAGAAGACGCAGCCAGCAAAAGTAGAAATAGGCGTACGATCAGATAACAGTAATAATGTGGTCGCAGAAAAAATATCAAGCTTTGAGCGAAGAACTTCGACAACTATATAAAATTGTAAAAGTGGGGGCTCAGTACTAAAGAAGGCGCAGCTTGAGAGAGCGAGGCGGTGACCCGGTACGATACAAACAACCATTTTACGAAAACATGCAAAGCTTTCTTTAACACCTCAATTTAGTTTAATTATTAATTGAATTTTATTTACATTTAAAAAATTTGCTGATTTGTTGTCTGCTAATAAAGATTTTTAAGAAATTTGTATTACTAATACCGATGGTCTAATTAATGAAAATACTGTGGACACTATCATTATACTGGATCTCCCTTTAAAAAATTTCGAAGAGATGCATAAGGCAGTGCTGCTATGAACTGACAGTATATTATGCAAAATTATTAATATTAAAAAATAAATTGGGGCTTAGCCCTTAGCAGTATGTCAATTTCGGCTATTGACGAGAAACAGTGAATAATATTTTTTTATTTATTCATTATTTACAGATTATATAAAAGTGTTTTTACATGTTACTGGTTACCACGTCTATTTTTATCTTCAGATAGGTTTGACATTTCTGTATTGTCATTAGGAAAATTTGAAGATAATATAATTAAGTAGAATATATGAATTAGTTTACCTGTACTTCTGGATGCAGTTTATTTATGAAAATATTCAAGCAGTCCTTAGGTACAAAAAGTTAGTATAAAGGCCAGTTTTTTTTTTCCCCATTCGGTTTCCTGCCCCTGAAAATGGAAAGATGGGGGATCCAGCTGTATCTGACCGACGAAAACGTTCAATCTAGATGCTAAGGGAGGCTTTTGTGTGGATGTTTTGGCCCCTGCAGAAGGGAAAGGACCTCTACACCTAGAGCGGGCGAGGAAGGAGTTCTCTAATTCATATTGACGAACATTTTAATTGGAGGAGGGCGATGCTTGTTAGGCGAGGAAGAGGAGGGTGGAATAATTGGGGGCGGCCGGCGCACGTTGTCTGCTTTATCAAACATCAATTAGTATTGTCCCAATAATTGGAGTCATATCCCATCCTCTAATCCTCGCTTTCAGAGCAAATACGCAGTATTATTTGCTAATAACTTCATGGTGCATAACATTTTACAGTTGATTGGTCTGTCAGAAATCTCTATTGTTTTTATTGAAATGATGAATTGTAGGATAATTGACAATCTATCTAGTAATAATTATAATGAGTACATTTATCCTATTGTCAAGCTAGGAACATGCACTAGCCGAATAATGTCTAAGCAATGAGACTTTTTAACCTATTTGTTTTTTCTGTTATTATTTTTTTTACTATGAAATTAATGATCATGTAGATAGTTGGAGTGTGTGAGAGAAAAATTAAAGTCAGTTTAAAACCAAGAAAATAATTTAAATAAATAAATTAATTAAATATTTTATTTTTATGAAAATAAATATTGAAATTAGGACATAAAATGGGTGGATATAGTTGATAAACAAATGCAAAGCTAAGTATAACAGTTGCTTGACTAACTACGAATATTGTTTATTTGCACACCCCCAACTACTCCAATGCTATTTTCCTTGGTCTAAATATATTCTAAAATTCTCCTCCAGATTTCTCGATACCAAATCCTTTCTTCTTATTCCTTGTCTTACCATTTACCTTCTTTCATCCATAGCCATTGTTATTTTCCGTAAACTTTCAGGAAACATTCTTTGAATATAAAATATTATTGTTATGTTGGTATAAGAAATATCTGAGGGATGTTTTTTGAACTAATTACGTATATAGATGATTACTAAAAAAAAAAAATTTAATTTTTAATAATAATTGTATGGTTAACTATATGATATATTTCATGAAGAAGATCGAATTCAGATTGTATAGAAACACGAATGAAAGGATTCAGAACTGATTGAAGATAAATAAATAAAATTTCCACAATACAATCGAAAAAAATAAAATTTTATTGAAGAGGAAATTTTGGGATGCAGTCAGGAATACGAAAAAGCACGCCTAATTAACAAAAATTTCAACTTAGGTGAAATCTTTACCTGATAAGAGGTATTATTATAATCTTACAATTCAAAATATCAAAAACTTTTTATTTATGTTTAATAATGAATACTATTTCAAATAGGCAAAAACATTAAGTTAAGTAAAATGGAGAAATCAATAAAATAATTGTTTAGTAATGACAATGGTTAAAATAATTTTATAATAATAAGATAAATAATAAAAATTGTAAAATTGCTGTAGGATATATTTTATAAAGAAGATAGCCTCGGCTTCGGGAGTCAGGTATAACAAAAAACACGTCTAAGTTACAAATGCTAAAAATTCGAGCTAAAAATAAGAAAACTAGATCTGAAAAAATGATAATAATCAATAGCAAATTACCAAATAAACTAAATTAAACCACAAATAGATATTAAAAGTTGTAATTTCATAATTAAGTAATCATAATATTATTGAATAATACAATGTTTAATTATTATATTTACAACTTTTGATAACAAATTGTAGTTTTTATGGTAACTTTTTTTTATCATTATTCACATTTACTTTGTAATTTTTAGCATCCAACAGGACCTATAATGTAGGTTGAAACTCGGTACTCAATTAAAAAGTTTTTTAACTTTGACGTAATTTTCTTACTGATGACCTTACTAGAATACCTTCTGCATATAATTTTTTAATTATTCATTTTGTATGGAGGTTATCTTTATTCAGACTAATTCATCTTTAATCTTTGGTATACTGTATCGACCCAATATCGATCGGTATATAATATCGACCCAATAAAGCTCTCTCTCTCTCTGTCTGTCTGTCTGTCTCTCTCTCTGTCTCTCTCTCTCTCTCTCTCTCTCTCTCTCTCTCTCTCTCTCTCTCTCTCTCTCTCTCTCTCTCTCTCTCTCTCTCTCTCTCTCTCTCTCTCTCTCTCTCTCTCTCTCTCTCTCTCTCTCTCTCTCTCTCTCTCTCTCTCTCTCTCTCTCTCTCTCTCTCTCTCTCTCTCTCTCTCTCTCTCCTCTCTCTCTCTCTCTCTCCTCTCTCTCTCTCTCTCTCTCTCTCTCTCTCTCTCTCTCTCTCTCTCTCTCTCTCTCTCTCTCTCTCTCTCTCTCTCTCTCTCTCTCTCTCTCTCTCTCTCTCTCTCTCTCTCTCTCTCTCTCTCTCTCTCTCTCTCTCTCTCTCTCTCTCTCTCATCTCTCTCTCTCTCTCTCTCTCTCTCTCTCTCTCTCTCTCTCATCTCTCTCTCTCTCTCTCTCTCTCTCTCTCTCTCTCTCTCTCTCTCTCTCTCTCTCTCTCTCTCTCTCTCTCTATCCTCTCTCTCTCTCTCTCTCTCTCTCTCTCTCTCTCTCTCTCTCTCTCTCTCTCTCTCTCTCTCTCTCTCTCTCTCTCTCTCTCTCTCTCTCTCTCTCTCTCTCTCTCTCTCTCTCTCTCTCTCTCTCTCTCTCTCTCTCTCTCTCTCTCTCTCTCTCTCTCTCTCTCTCTCTCTCTCTCTCTCTCTCTCTCTCTCTCTCTCTCTCTCTCTCTCTCTCTCTCTCTCTCTCTCTCTCTCTCATATATGTTAAGGTAATCAAAAGAATATACAAAGATACGAATGTTACCAAACTTCAATGAGGCATCAACATAAACATTTAATGATTCTGGAAAGTAAACGGTATCCCTCGGTAGACATATCTTAAGTAAATTAGACCTTTCAGCATATTGCACTGCAAACTCATAATCATAGAAGGGAGAGAAGAGTATCCAATCAGCTTTAAAAACTAAAATATTACACTTTACGCTATTCTAATTCCTTTATAAAATTCTTTTAAATAATAGTCTAATAAAAATAAATTATATAAATTGAATGTTCCTCGATCCAGTACCTTAATTAATCTATAATCTGAAGGATTACTCATCCAATCAAGACTTAAGCCTATTGAATCCTTATCAACAATCAGTTCTTCTTGACGTCAATCGATAAAAAAATTAACATTTAGGTAAATTAATACAAAATATTCAAGAGAAAATTATTTTATTTAGGTAATCGACAGTTTATGTTCTTATTATTATTTTATTTTTATTTTTTTTTAATATTTGCTTTAAAGTGAGGACTTTAACAACATCAATAAAAAACAAAGTAACATCTATCCATGATTATTTGCTTTTCTATTATTATAATCAATTTTTCGTTTATATTATGTTTAAAAAAAAGTTGAAAACAAAATAAGAAAACATTATTTTTCTTTTCTACACTATTTTATTCAAATTCTAAGATATTTTCCAGTGACAAATATCCACCATTGGGAACTATATAATTATTCAAATATGTTTTTCGAATGTTATAAGTTTGACATTCCAACGGTAGACGTTTTATACTATTTGATGTATATAGATTACAATATTCACAAGTATGGTGGGATAATCGACAGATCATGTCACAAAAAAACTGTTTGCGAATATTTTTGGTTTCATTAGGACGGAGTATTATCGGTCGGTCGGAAGAATTAACTGGATGAAATACATCTCATTGAAGAACCAACTTGAATGAAGCTCTTAAGAAGTCAAAGCTCACGGTTAGAAGCGTCTCTGAGTTGAGCTGGTATCATAATTACGAGACCCAACCCATGGACCACTTCACCATTCGGGCGCCACAGAAGCACACCTAATTTCTGTATCAGTCCATTCACCTCTCTCGATAGTGCTTGGGATAGTAGCAATACCTACATTATAAACTCTACCTTTATGTTGTATTTTAACATTTAGTAAATTTAGTAAGTCTTGATGCATTAAGGCCTTCGATCAGAGTGTTCCCAATCTTCTGAAAACTCATTCCCTCTTTATCCCGCATCTTTCATATTTGTACTCCTCTTCGTAGATTTAGGAGGCAGTGAACAAGAACTGTTTTTAAAAATACGTTAATTGAACCCTTGATCAGCTCTACTCAAAATATTAACTGGATTTAGCGCATCTCCTCAGCCCTCAATAGCTTAATACTAGTGGACAGGTTTAGTGGGAAACTGGTATTTCCAATTTAGACTCTTACATGTCGAGTGAGATAATTACTCGGATTGGTGTAAATATCTAGTAAGAAAGAGGTATTTTATTTTATTAATTTAATTTATTATTACGTAATTTATTTTCATACATTACTTAATTTATTATGTGGTCATTAAGGTTGCATGTACCACTAAAAGAGATTTTCAAACAATTTGTAATTGTAAAAATTTATAACCTGGCAAAATACTGGGCCTTTTGTTTTATCAACATCCCATCAATTGGTATATTTTTACTTAGGCACTGCATTAGCCATGTTAGGAGACATTTTTCCAACCCAGGGTATTTACAAGCCCGAAATTTCTTTATTTTTCCCTGTCCTTCTGAACATTCGTGTACAATTTTGTTTTTATTATTCGAAATCCGGCACCAAACTGTTTTGCGATTTCATTCCTTGACTTTCTGCTTTCCACTTCACGAACAAAACTTAATTTTTCACTAATTGAAAAAGATTTTAGATTTCGCGACTACAGGACGAGATTTGCTTATCAACTGGCAGGGAGGTTAGCAAAGATTAGAGTGTAGCAACAATAGAGTGTAATATCAATGTGCTTAATGTTTACACGTTGGGGACCAATCAAAACAAAACAAACCCATTTATCCCTTCACGTTTTATTAGTAGAAATGTGATTTCCACTTATAGAGGTGAAAAAAAGTTTATTTAAAGTTAAAGAGTTACAGAGTTTAATTAAGGGAAAAATTATGGGATCAAGAGTTTTGTACCACTTATAGAGAAGTATTCCACTTATCCAGGTTCGACTGTATATATAATATATATATTTCATTGTTTTCCCTTCCATAGTAATCCTATGGAAGAGGCGGGTATTTGATAAATAATGCATTAGGCTCCATGCATTTTGCGTACTACCTGATTCGTTTCTTTAAATGAGATTTATAATGCACCTGAAATAATAATGATATACAATTGAATTAACATATTTAAAAGAAAGTAAAAAAAGAAAAAATATAAATTCGGTACAAAATACAATACTTTTAAGTGTGATAAAAAAAAAAAAAAAATCTTTCAAAAACAATATTTTTAAAATTATACAATGAAAAATAAATACGATAAATAATACAATAATTTATAAATAAGATACGAAAAAATATTTTTAAAAAACGGATAAAAAATGCGATAAATATAAGAGAGAAAACATATTAAATAAACAATAAAGAAAAAATATAAAATAAAACCATTAAAATAATTGATACAAAAACAATTCGATATAAATATGATACGATATAAATGTAACGAAAATAAGTATGATAGAAAAACATATTTAAAATGTACAAATATAAAAAAATAAAGAAAATATTAAAAACAAAATCTACTGTTCTAGGCTTTATTTTTTTAGAAAGAACGCGGATAATCAGCAAATCAAATATCCATACCAAATGATAGTTAATTTACTGTATTATAAGATGGATTCCTCAAAGAAGAATTCAGAATCCATTTATCTGTTTATTCTTCAATTATCGGCTAGATCAATCATAATAATCCTTCTGTTTTAGTACTATTCCATAAATTTAAACATTGTTTCTATTATCCTGGTATTAATCAATATTAATATACCCTCAAGCAATATAGGGAATAAAATATGTTGATTTGATGGCTCAGTCAATAAATTTAAAAATCGATTGTACAAAAGTGGACATTGGGAGAAGTGGAATCGATCAGTATATACTCCTGGAGTGCTTCCAGTGTCAACAGTAACAACCCTACTCCCAAACTCGTTATCGAAACGAAACTATAGGACATATTTGAGGGACATCACTTAATTTTAATGATTGTTACTCTTAATTTTTTTAAATATAGGTTTTCATTTAAAAAAACTATTATCATAAAAAATATGTTTGATATATGATAATTTTTGAAGTGAGGAAACAATGCCTAACTCAAAGCTAGGCTCTGAGTGTTTTATTACTCTCTGTGACATTTATAAAACAGAGTAGAAAAATAGAAAAATTTCAAATTTTCTGAATTCCAATATTTTTGGGTAAGCTGCGTCTCCGCATCCAATAGGCCTACGGAGCTGTGGTTGGATATAAATTGGCACAGATTTAGTGATCTTTAAATTAAAAATCACATAGTTTACGAGATATAAGTGAAGTACTGTAGGGCTGGAATATAGCGGTTTTTCTAGTACTACAAAAACCGCACCATGTTTTCAGGGTGACAAACTTGGATATCAACTATCGTTATGGGTGATAACAACATATTAGAAAAAAGTTGGTACATACGCGTTTGCGAACAGAGCCTTTCTTTTTTTTTTTTTTTTTTTATAAATCGACAGGACTAAATGATCCTGTGATTTATCAAAGTGATACTCGAGATCTAGTGGCAACGTACCAATTTTGTAAAGAAATATTAGTTTTAATTCCATCCACTATTTAGAAAAAAAAAGTAGTTAAGAAAGGACTACACAAGGTACTTCAATGATTAAGTAAACGTGAGACAGGAGGGCAGAGCTCGCTGAGGTGGGTATTAAGGAATGAATGGCCCTACACAGTGAACTGTCCATTGGATTTTTAATGAAGACCATGAATTTTTATGGGGCCGCATTCATCTTTCAAGTATCATTCAAGAGAAATTTCCTTCAGCTTTTGTTCCTGAAATTATGATATTGTTGATCCTCGGATCCTTGAGAATAGTCGGTTTAATAGAAAACAAAAAGCAGTACAATGACAAAAGTGTTTATAGCGTTATTTATCAACGATTCCTAAAATAAATATAATGTTTATATACAAAGTGGACGGTAAAAATACCATTGGGCGGGGGCTTCTCAAGACATTGTCCACACACATTTTCCGGAATTTTTCTCTATCCTGTAAGTCCTCCCATCTGATATCCATTCTTATCACTTTACTTGCACAGGACATCCCTTGACGTTCTTTAGCCTCATCATCGTATCAAATTTTATTTATCACATTATAGTTTGTTCGACCTATTCTGGTTCATTCTCTTCGAATGGAAGTGAAAAATAAATGTTGTTTACTTCAAGTGATGGACGTTTTAGGAATGTAGATAGATAAAGAATTTCAAATTTTTGAACCAAGAAATACATATACAAACAATAGGTTGAGATCCATTATTCATGAGGTAGATGGATGGAAGCAGGGGTGAGGATATCAAAAATAGAGAAAGGTTCTTTTTTATTTTTCCTTTTTTAATATTTTTAATAATACTAATAAAAATTTAAGTATCAAGGAGAAATCATCCAGTCTAATGGAGGAGAGAAAAAAGTTATCACAGCAAGATTGCAAAAGAATGTTTTAGCATTCTACTCAACTAAAGATGTGTAAAATAAAAAATCACTGTCCAGAAACTCAAAAATTCGTCATTACAAGACAGTAATTCGGCCAGGATGTTGAGAAGCAGCTGCGTCACTAATTTCAGGAATAATAAAAGAAAATTAAGAAATCAGGAAAAAGGGAAGAAATATTGTGAGGAAGATATTGGAAAACAGAACGTTGGGAGAAACTTAATTAAAAATTAATAAGTAACGTTTTTTTTTGTGTTTTTTTTTACGAATTATACAAACATATAGAAAACAGATAACAGGTGAAATTAGGAAAAGGAGACTGATGTTCTATGGGCACATAAAGAGAATGAGTACAAACAGATTAACAAGAAAAATTACACAACATTTTGAAAGATTTAAAGGCAAATTTGGCCTAAATAAAGAAGAAATTGAAGACAGAACAAACTAAAGACACAAAATTAAAGAGTGGGAAGGTTTCCAAGACAAAACAGCTCCAAAAAGACAGGGGAGAAAATGGACGGCAGAAGAGAGGAAAGAAAAAAGTGAACAGAGAAAGGAGCATTGGAAGCGAAAATAAAAAAAATATTTATAAAGATACGGAGAATGTGTTGCCGTTGAATCTTTAGATAAAGTCACCTCAACTCGGAATACCAGCAGATGTGTATAAGCTAGTGAGGATACCAAAAGTAACTCTTATGAAGAGAATTCATCAGTCTAATATCATAGACTAATCATCCATAATCGAGATAAGGAAGAATAAGTCAGAAAACTAAAAATTAACAGATATTGCGGGTGAATGAATCTCGGAATCTTGGGAGCTTTTTGATGAATGAGAAAGATTTTCAAGTAATTCGGATATTCCAGGACAGGTGTTAGTCGAAAATAACTCCGAGGAGTTTAATATAGATTAGGCACTGATTGGAAGTTTGTTGAGATAAAACGATGGGTTTGAGAGAAGAGCGATAAAGGAGGGGTATGAACCAATTAGTATTTCCTTGGTTAGCAATCGGATCGAGTAAAAATAAGCTACAGGTTTAGAATAGAATAGAAAAAAAAAAAAAATTATTCTGGGACAATACCCCTAAGAATAACATTACCTAACAGAAAGTCATTTCATAATAATTAAAAGTAAATACAGATTGACATTATAAGATAAAAAAGATACAAAAAATGGTTGGTACAGGAATAAATATCATATCCAACACTGAAAGAACGAATAATTTCTATTACACAACGTAGTAAAGGATAACAATAAATTATATCTGTAGAGAGGAGCAGGGAACTGAAAAATGATAATGTAAAAAAATAGATAATAAAACATTATTTATACAAAAATGTAAAAAATTATTTTAAAAAAAAAAAAAAAAAAATAGGCTAATATTTTAAGTCTGAATGACATTTATGAAGAAAGACATTTATTTTGGAACATCCATATACTTAGATAGCGTCAGACTAGAGAAAAAGGTGCTGGAAGACTGGTTTTTGTAATGTTTCCGTTTACTGTTAAGTTGAAAACGGAAATAATGACACGATAGTTGATTGGTCTAAGCAGAGATTGTAGAAGAACACTGTTTCTGGTAATATTGGAAACTAGTAATTTGATTCTATCTTTCTTTGACTCATGGAAATTACTATCTATGACAACAGCATAGGAATATTCTATTTGCCCAAGCATTATTATGGTAAGTGTCCCCTTAACGTTAAGGATCTTCCGCTTGAAATATACACATCAATAATAAGGATATGACGGTAAAATCTTATTTTAAAGTGGCAAAATGCTATCGAGTTGGCAGATGTGTACACAGCAGTATGGGGAGTGTGTTTGTATTTGTTCTGCGCTCCCCTCCGATGCATATAACAACTTTAATAACTTCCTAGTAGGTACGATTCGGGATGAGATACACATACTCTGGTGTCGCGTCATATGTAAACATTTACCTGACGGATCATAATAACATTTTAAACTGTTCTATATCAAGAATACCTGAAACCAATAACGTTAAACGTGAGATGTAAACAAGGGTGGGATTTCTTCTCTTTCGAAAATTGCCCAGTTCGCACCTATTGTGCCAATATCGGAGAAATCTCGACTGCGAATCAACAACGAGACTGCAATGAGCCGAAAAAGAACCAAAATCAATACAATGAGGATTGTAGAATTATTTGTCATTTATATTGAAGTTTTCAATCGAAACCAAGTTTGATTTACCAAATCACCTCCTTTCACAACCGTTGGCTCAGAAACAGTACAGCCTTACGTAATTACTGAACCCAAAAACCTTCATGGGTTGTAAGTGGTTTTTTTGTTGTTTTTTTTTTAGGTGGTGAAAGACGTCTTTTTCAAATGTTTCTTTACACTCAGCAGATTGAGTGTAAAGAGACAAAAGAGGAAGTTTGGTAATTACGTAAATACATTTTATTGGATTTACATCCTTGTATTTATTGGTCGTGTAAATGAGCAATCCTTTAGGTTTGCCTGTGACTAGTCCATGTTTATGTTCCTTGTTTATATTGGAAACAAAAACTGATGAGGAATAGTGGCAAATAATTCATCAATCCTAATTGTATTGATCCTTCTATACCATCATCCGTACCACCAGTGACAAATCAAGGCAATTATTTTTAGGTTTAAATATAATATTATGAGTTAGTATACATGGTATAGTATGCCTTTTTGTTCTAGGTATGATATGTTTTCATTTACGTTTAACTATAAATCTAATTTCTAAACTTATTCTGCTGCAATTACAAATCTACTGTTAACCTGGAATTTTAATACTGGACCGTTATAATAGGAAAATAAAGCAATTACTATTATTTTTTTTTTTTTTTTTTTTTTTTTTTTTTATTGCATCTAAATGAAGAACCAACAAGAACTATCGAATGATGAGAAATAAGAGAAAGTTGAAAATAAGTATTTTACTTGAATGTTCTTAGAAATAATAAAAAAGAAGGAAAAAAAAAATTACTTATACTCATTTATTATCACATGATTTCGGAAGATTGATAATTGAGGATGAATAAATTATGTTTAAAGGAAGACAGAGAGGAAGCGGTGCGAACTGAAATGGGTAAGGAATTTAAAAATAAGGCTGCACGAATAATAAATAATTTTTCAAAGGAGGTATTTCGATGAAAAGTGATATACAAATCGATGGACTGAGGTTTGGTATTTAAAAGATGAATGGGAGAATGAAGGGCAAGGATGTTGTAAATATCTGAAGGTTTTTTGGACTTTCAAGATTGGAATATATTCCACTTGTCCCCGTTGAGCAGATCCGCTAACAAGGACTCCATTTGGACAAAAGTCTTGATTGAAATCCAGATACGAGAATTAAAAGACATGAAAATGCTCGCTCTAGACAAACGTTCCAAATCCCCAATGAATTACGATATATATGACAGTAATTAGACCCATTTGAACATACGGAGGTGAACTTTGGGTTGCCACTAAACCTTCTAATTCTTCTAGTATCTAATCCATACAATCCTAAAACCCTTTGTAAAATTTTCTATTACCCTTATTATGTCACAAATAAACTTATCCAAAATGATCTAAACGTACCATTTTTCGCTAATTTAGGCCAAACCAGATACATATCCTTCCATGACATGCTACGTATTAACTCGAATCCACTAGTTTCACCACTTTTCGCTCGAAGACGATAGCCTTGAGAATTTCTAATCTTGAACATTTATCGAAGTGCTACTATTAGTTAGTTCTTCACAAGTTATTGAAATGTCATGTTAATAATTTCACAACAAATTAATGAAGTAGAAAATACAAAAAATAAAAGGGGAAAAAAAAAAACGAAATAGAAAGGTACCAAAGAAATATTGTCGTAGAAACTTAAGACTAAGACAATCTATTAACCAGTATTAACAATTAATACCAGTAAGATATGTGAGAGGGCCTGGGGGATATCAAAAATGAATCTGATCCCAAGAATGAATAGGCGAAGAGAAGAGTGTTTTTAATGATAGTTGTACTTATTATAATAAATTAAGTAAAACTTGGGTTTTCTTTCTCTAACGATTGCCTTATTTCATCTAATTTAAAGATCCTAATAGTTTAAGCACTTAAGGAGTTCCCTCGGAACTAGCTGTCCCTGTCCACACCGTCCGGTTGGAAGGTATATTATCCAAACTGACAGAGGGTCCAGTGTTGTCTGCGGTGTGGGAGACGAGACGCTGCTACCGGTAGCCGAGGGTGGAATACTGATCCCATTGTGTATCTAGGAGAACAAGAAGAGAGAAGATCAAAGTCAATTAACTGTTGACCAGGGCTGGTGGTGAGTGGTAGTGAGTGGCGGTGAGTCACCGTTGGTGAGTGCTCTGGAAAAAGAAAACAGACAAACAGAGCCAACCCCTGCACCACTCTTCACTGAGCAAGCTTAAACTCAACTTCCATCTCCTCTTTCACAGCTCAACGGCCAATGATCATATTGTTCTATAACAAGGGTGTGTGGATATTTCCTTGACAAACCTTTCTATATTTGTAAGGGATAGCGTAAGGAAGAATGGGTGTAATCGGTGGTTTCTAGCCCGCATTAGAAAGTTTATTCAGTAAATGAAATCTTCCAGACAACTTTCCTAATACACCTGTGAACTACACGTTTCTCACATTCCGATAAAATCACGATAGTTCCAAAATCAATTGAAATCCCTACAAAACAATTAGCCGTCGACCATTCTTCGGTTCTTGGTGTATATCTTATCACAAATGATTCTTTTTCATTTCTATAACAATTACTTATTAATTAATTGTTAACATACGTTTCCAATAGCAATAGTTCTCATTCAAAAGCAACAAATTTATGACGGTACTTCTCTGCATACATAGCTACCTCGTTCTTCTCTTATTATCATTGTTTTGTTACGTTATGTTTTATTTTACTTCTTTTAATTTAATAATAGTTTTTCTAATGTATTTTTTAAAAATAAAACATCAAAATTAAATTAAGGTACGAATGATAGTATAGGAGGATCAATATAATTAGGAATCGATCAATTATTATACACTTTTGTGGTATTCAGTTTATTGAAAAACAAGTATTTATTAAGCATTCATCTTTTAATCGTCACTTTTAATCAACTACTTGTATGAAAAACCTAAATTTTGCTCCGTTTACCTAAGAACATACTCCTTTTAATCCTGCATCATCAGCAATAACTAGTTATATTTTGTCTCTTCCTTTAGGGATTCCCATCATATATTTTATTTCTATTCATACATTTTTATATTAATATAATATATATAATCTTTAGTATACAAAATTTAAAGAAAATAAATAAAAATAAAATGAAAAATTAAAGAGGACGTAAAGAAACGAGGAAATGAGGAAACACTTTAAACAAAGGTTTAACTTGGACTTATTTTTTCTTCCTCCTGACTGCATTATTATGTTCACTATTTTTTCAAAAATAAAAAAATACTTCAGGTTTTAACCGAAATCAGGTTATTATACCTCAAATACGTTTTGAGATATGTTTAGAAATATCAAGCTGGCAGTTGATCTTTGATAAATATACATTTTTTTATAATACAACATGGAGCCCAATCAGAGATTTGATATTTTTAGTTTTGTTTTTGTTTGTTTTGTGTTTCCTTTTATTTTCTGTGTTATGTTAAGAAATGTTGAATTACTGTTTGTTATTTTTTGTTGAATTAATTTTTTTTTTAATATATTATTTATTGTTTCACTTCAATATTTATCTCAAAATCAAATATAAATTATTTCTAATTTGTATTTTTTTTTTAAATACATAAAAACATAATAGATACATGTAATATAATATATAGATGGTGTATTTACTAATATTTAAATACACGCCTCTCACAGATTTTCTCTCTTACTTAACCATTCATTCAGAAATTTCATTATTCCAAATATTCAAACAATTAATATTGTTATCTTAATTAATTTTACAATCTATTATATTATTTGTTTGTTCAATGAAATTATTGATAGTTTATTAGTTAATGACAAGATGAGCTTCAGATATAAATACATAACATTGTTGTAGCTCTTTTTATTGTTTAGTAGCTTTAATATTAAAATCAGAGTCAAAAATTGTCTTTACATGGGCCCTTTTGGATCCAATAGGTGGCTGGAGCAGCGTCTATGTTTATTTTTAATCCAGAGGCTAAGTGGAAGGTCATTCAGCGGCCGAAGGTTTTGCCATTTTTTTTTTTTTTTTTTTTTTTTTTTTTTCAAATTTAAACAGGATCTAGGGGTTTCCTACTCCAACTGCGAATATAGTGACGTCTTTGGTATAATCGTATTCATTGGTATTTGTAAAGTTTTCTTCCAAATGATGACTTGTGAAAATAAAACCACGTCATGTACTCCATTTAATTATGCTGTTTCTTTCTTCTTGCGAGAAACTGCTTATGCCTCAAAATGTATTTCGAAATATATTCGTGCCTATTTCATCACGTATAATCTGTAATCAAACTGCTGTTATTTTTAAACAGTGCTAAAACTAGAGTTCTTCCTCATGATGATTTAAGAAATTCGAACTCATGTGAAAATGATTAAAATTTGAGATGATTTATAAAACAGTATTTGAACCCATAATTGCGTTGTCCCATTTCTTCGAGTGTGTTATGATCACGCATGAAATAAATGAATGCAACGGTATCTACAATGCGTGAAAGTGAGTGATCAAATGAATAAATCAAATGATAGAATAGCTGATTTACCGGTAGCCGTGGATAAAGAACAAGCTTATTTTTTTTATTCCTGATTAATTCAAAGTTTTGGAGTTATTGGCTGTTCTAGCGATTGTTGTTATTATTATTACTATTATTGGTTTGTTTAACAAAGTTTACTCCTAGACTATAATTTTATGCAATTGTATATTATTTTATGCAATTGAAGATTTTCCCTTTTCTTTTAGTTGAACATCATTTGAATTTTTTTATTTAGAAGTATATAAACCTGACAGTTAATCATTATTTCGATTCCTGACTAATTTTCTTGAACAGAAAAATTTGATAATATTGTGGTCCATTCTGCGACAGCTAACAGACAAGAGGAGCAGAGGAAAATTATTAAGGTATATTAATAAACTATATTTTTAAAAATTAATATTTAAGTATCCGTTATAAAAAATAAATAAAATATACTGCATTAAAAATAATATATATATATATATATATATATATATATATATATAATATTTATTACAGAAAATTCACTACTTGTTCAGACTTCTAAATTAATAACTTAAGATGAATATGTTAGGTTCCAAGATAAATCCACTCTAAAAAAACCAAACCCTTTATCTCAGATGAAGAAAGAAAAAGAAGATCAGAAAGAATGAAGAAGTACTAGGCACTTAAGAAAGGACAACACACAGTGAAGTGATGGATTCAACGTACCCCAAAGAGGGTGAAACGAAAAAAAAAAAAAAAAAAAATAAATAAATAAAATAAAATAAAATAAAATAATAATATTTAATTATTACTTTTTCTAAGCTGTTCTTTATATGTTTACGAGTAATTTAGAATAACCGATCGTTTTGTGATTCATATTACAATAAATAAACCAGTAATACAGTATTCAAATACATACATTTATACTTAATAATATCCGATCAATGATTTATAGTTAATTATAATTTTTTTTTAAATGTTTTTTGGAAATGACAGCGAAGCTACAATGATGATGTGCCTTTCATCTTACAATTATTTTTTTCTATCGATCTATTCTAATTAGAATTGATGGTGCATCTCCGAAACATTTAATTATGTTCGAATCGTTAGTTTTTACTTCAAAAAGTTTGATTTATATTCTGGATAAAAACAGGGAGATTTTCTTATTTCACTGCTATTTAACTTACCACCAGAATATATCATAAGGAATGTAATACCTACAGGAAAAGGACAAGAAAGGGGTGATAAAGTTTCAGTTTTTGGCTACGTTCATGTTTTGGTACTATTGGGTGAAGATGAAGAAACGTTTAAATTAAACACAACGGTCATAAAAGCCAGTTATATAAAAAAAGAAATGACCCCCATAATACAGAGGTATTTGCTATATTCAACAATATTACAAAAATATTGATCATCAATAAAGTTTCAGTTTAGGAGTGGCAAGGGGTGTTGCCGAGATTGTGTATTTTTTTTAACGAAATTTTTTACATAAAAGCCAGTAAAAAGGTTGGAAATAAAACGAAATATATGATTAGTAGTAGAAATCGTGAATCTGTGGCAAGGATATGTTCAGAATTATGGTGGTTAGAGGTTTTTGGTGTTGGCATCAAACCTTCGGGTTCACTAAATTTATTTATTTGTTATAATTGATTTCCACTTTCCGGCATTTTCCCTTAACCAAAACATTTTCGACCCCACTAACGCCAGATAATAGGGAGCCTACATTATCTTGATCGCTGTCTTATTTTGTTTTATTTTAATTTTCTTATTTGATAATAATACATCACACTCCAAACTCTTTTCGTAATACGTGATTTGCTATATAGTACAATATTATATTGTTCATGAAGTAATAATTACATGTGAAGTAACATATTTAAATGAAAAAATAAAAAAGCATGAAAAATAAACAATTTCATCCAAGGAAAAAAAAAACTGAATAATGTTAAAGAGCATCGTTTGTAAACACAAAATTAACTGGAATCTTCTTCTTTTATTTTTTGTGCTTGTCATTCATTTTCATATTTATTTTTTCATTTTTCGCGATCTGCGAGAAAAAACGATCGCAGTCTCATAAGTTCCATCTTTTAGCCCTGAAGACGAAGCCCTCTCATTTCTTGCAGAAAACAACAGTATACACTACGACGGATATAAACCGGAAGATAATTGAAAAGGTGTTTATGTTAGCCAGTTAATAAATATCGTGGGACGGGAGAGCGAGCAACAAATGAAAACGATGAATAAATGAGAGATGTAAATGCGGGGGTGAGTGGCGTTGACAGGGCACCATTGTTGGCTTAATAATTGCAGACTATAATGTCCACGGGGCGGGCATTGTAGTGTCGTCTGCACCGGGATTAGTTCTCCCCCACAAATATTAATATTTATCGCTCCCGTTGGCGCGGCGCACGGCAATCGCTTAGCAGTCGTCGTTATATTGGCGTTCCGTTACCAGAAAGGGTATGTCAGTTTCCTGAGCTGTACGAAGCTTTCGTTTTGAAATCAACCAATATTTAGAAGTTGTAAGTCAATTCAAATGAACCATTCATAATCAAGAGAAGCCCAGCATGAAGACATGATATAAAAATGGATTATTGGAGTAAAACTTGGGGTAATTCACAGCTAGGGATCGTTACTAACATCGAACAAAACAACAAAGAAATAAAATTGAAGACGTTTTATTCCAGTGATGTTTCAGTATCAAAAAATCGAATCTCGATTCTCAATACTGACACATCGGATACATTTGAAAACTAGTTTCGAATGTTAAACATTCATCATCAGTTATAAATCATACAAAATTTTCAAAACATCAGCATTTTGTTACATAGATCATATGTAAGATGGCCAGGTAGGTTGAATCTTTTGGTTTTTCCTATGATTAGTTGTTTTTTCCCGTTCCTATTTGAAAGAAATCAATATGGGACTATTGGAAATAATTATCTGTCCGTTTAAACGAAAATCTGGATTTGAACGATTTTATTATTTCTAATGATTCATAAATATTTAATTTTAGGATATTTTCTACATTTATTAGTTTCACTCCCGAGTCTTTATTGGATTGATGGTTATTTTATTGAGATGGATAGTGATTCCGGTCTTATTATTGTATGCTCCTATATTGATAGAAAATTGACCTGGAGGGATCACCTGGAGGTTATAAGAGCGAAAGCAATCAGCTCTTTGTGGACATGCAGCAGATTGTGTGGTAAGAAATGGGGAATTAGGCCTCAAATGGTTTACTGGATATACACTGCAATAGTGAGACCAATGATAGCATATGGTGCTCTAGTGTGGTGGACTAAATGCCAAGAGGTCACGGCTGGAAAGCGGCTCAATGGGGTGCAAAGGCTAGCATGCTTGGCAATAACAGGTGCCATTAGGACCTGTCCTACCGCAGCAATGGAGGTGTTACTGGGGCTTGCCCCCATAGGCCTCTATGTAAAAATGGAAGCTCTTAAGAGTGCCATAAACATTAATAACACATATGGTTATAAGACAGGAGACTTCACAGGACATTTAAGGGTCCTGCAGGAATTCCGGGGAACTGATCTATGCAAGTTGGCCGACAGAATTCCCCGGGAATCCAACTTTATAAAAAACTTTAAAGTGGTTTTTCCCAGCAGGGAATGCTGGGCTACCAAGGTATTAGATTTCGAAAGGGGATCACACGTATGGTACACAGACGGCTCAAGGAAGGATGGGAGAGCCGGGATGGGCATATATGGGCCCAACTGTAAAATGGCAGTACCTCTGGGTACGTATCCATCAGTGTTCCAAACAGAGGTGCAAGCGATAGCGTTTGCTGCAAACAGAAGCCTCGACAAAAAACCTAAGGGCCAAAGGTTTTACATACTATCGGATAGTCAAGCGGCTCTGAAGGCTGTCCTTTCACCCTATGTTAACTCCATGTTGGTAACAGACTGTAAAAACTCCCTAAATCGGTTGGGAGAGGGAAACAAGGTCACCCTCATATGGGTCCCGGGACACGAAGGAGTGGAAGGAAATGAGGTAGCAGATGAGCTGGCGAGGAGGGGTTCTGAGACTCCGTTCCTTGGCCCTGAGCCATCCTGTTATGTACCTCAGTGTGAAATTAAGAGAATGATCGGGCGTTGGCTCGAGGAAGGCTGGACAGCACTCTGGGCTGGTAGACTGGGGATGAGGCAATCCAAGCTTTTCATCCACCTGAAGAACAAAAGGTACATGTATCTTTTAAGATTGTCAAGAAAAGAGTTAAACAATGTAACCTGCATGCTTACAGGGCACGGGCCCCTGAGATACCATCTCAAGAGAATGGGCCTAGTAGAGGACACTGAGTGCAGACTATGTCTGGAAGGGGAAGAGTCAGCAGAACACCTGTTGTGCAACTGCGAGGCTCTTGCATACTACAGACTAAGATTCTTTGGGGACTCTGTGGTACAACCAAAAACAATATGTGAAGCGGATGCCAAGAACATATTGGGTTTTATAAGGGAAATTAAGTTTCTCTGGGATGACTGAAGGTGCTAGGATGTTACAAAAGATCACCGAGTGGTCGTAGTGACTGAAGTGCAGTGGTGCACGATGGGCCCTGTGTTAAGGATAATAATAATAATAATAATGCTCCTATATGTTCTTTTGAGCTTGACAGAGTTTAAACTCATTATATAAATTTAGGTGAAAACCATACTTTGACATAACAATACAAACTGAATTGGATCCAAGCAGTGACATGCAACAAACTTTTTTTTGGAAGAGGATTCATAAATAAAGGAATCCACAATAACTAATATCCGTCAAACGTATATAACTTAACATATAATATATAAGTTAATACCAACTCAGACAATAATCAAAAAATAATTTATTTAATGTATTATTTTTTATTACTATTATTCTGAAGGTTCTGGGTTAATTTTATTACTCGAGGAATCGCAAATGTTACTAAAACTCTTCAGTAAACGCAGTAGTAGGAAGGATGCTCATGATATTTCTCAGAATGTGTTAGTAGTGTATTGGGATCAGAAAACCTGGGTATGAATTGAAAAAAAAATCTGTATTCTGAGATAACAAAAAAGTATAATGAAACGTCTGTTTTTTATAACAGTTTTATATTTTTTATCCCTAAGGAGAAAAATCATTTTATAATAGTTACATACTAAGGTACCACACAACTATCACCGTTAGTAGTCTAATAATTGACCAAGTAATCGATTTGGGATTCTTTAAATTTAATACCTCTTTGCCTCTATACCAACTTCGAACTATCGTTTCATCGTTTCTAGTAATCCAAATCAGTTCATTTCCAGTTCTAGTTCATTCCTTCCTGGTTCCACTTATAGCTTTAATCCTTCTCAACATTGGAATACCATTAGCTTCGAGATCTCTCTCTGCTTCCACTGAATTCAATTCATTGCAGAATATTGTAATATCTGTCAATAAGTTTAAAAAAAAAAAATTATCGTATCTGACTCAAGCATTTTTACACCTTGCCGCACCTCAAGCATTGGTTCACCTCTGAAGAATAATTGTTTTGTGACTTACTACAAATTGTATAGAATACGAGCTTGGATTCCAGTTCCATGCTTCTAATCAACTGTTCTTTGTTAAGACAGGTTAAGACCTTTCGAAAGTATATTATGTCAACAATACGGTACAATAATCGTAAGTAGGACTAGTAAATTATTATAGGAAGGATTTTAGCAAAATATTGAGAATAATTATTGACGCCCTATGAAATATCTTATAACAGATAGCAGAATTGAAAATATTTTTAACATAGCTGACTGTTATTATTTAGATTGAATTTAACTCCAATTTTTACTCAACTATGTGACAAATGTGAGTGGGTATAAACTTTTTTGTGTGAAAAAATAGGTATATGGCTCAGTACAATTCAGGAATGTATGGGTCAAACTGGATAAGATTTTAACCGACATAATAAGGTGCTTTTCGAAGGATTTTAGATTTTAAAGATATATGGTTTAGTGAAACCCTAGAGCTCATCTCTGTTTGTCCGGACAGGTCTTCATGAAAATGGTCCTTAGTTTCATGTAGTTGTAAAAATAAAAATAAAATATGTATTCTGGAACACAGTCCCTGAAGAAAAATTCAATAGCATGAACGAAATAGTACTATCGTCTAGCTACATCAATTTATGACCAAAACTTTAATATACATAACACAAGAGAGACATACAACTGTATAATACAGAAATTAAAATTTAAAACTGAGTTCGAATATATGTGCGCAGAGCATTTGTCTTGTGTGAGTATTTCAAGTCAGACACACGTCCAAACAGATCCCTAAGAAGTAGATCAGCAGAGTATTATTAAAAGAAATTGTAAGACATGAAATTGTTTGGATAGTAATAAAAAGAGAAGGTAATTTGTTTAAATTTTTCGGATTTATTTTAAATCCTTCATTTTGAAGACTAGGGATGTGTATAGTAAGAAAAATATTGCTATTCCATATCGACAATTTTTTGAGCTCTGAGTATCAATACCCAATTTATCGGTGAACACAAATATCGATACACATGATTTATTTTTTATTAAATGCAATTTTAAATATTCCCATCATTTTACAATGATATTATTATCTGTTTTATCGTATTAATTACTTTATTTCAAATCTTAAATAGGAACATCATTATTTCAAATGTTTTAAATTTAAAGGTAGTTCATTATGAATTGTGTTCATAACTCAACATAAATTATTATTAAGAACAAATCCAGTAGGTAGATATACATATATATAGCCAGATGTGTACTACGTGAAGATGCAACCAGTTCCAGACTTGCCAACTATGCCCTGCCGCTAAGATTAAAAACATTCCTTTATTTAAACCAGTTCTTGTTCAGTCTTTTAAAAATATATGTTGTATTTTTATAATATAGATAAATCGATATCTATCCTGTTATATAAAAGGACAAGCCATTTTTCGTTTGTGATCACTAACCGCAAAAACTACTGAACCAATCTCTAACAAATTTTGACCACATGATGGTTTAGCAATAATAAAATCTAATGATTTTCTACTAATTCTTTATTAAAAAGCAATAATAAGTGGAGGTTCAAAAATAGCGGCAATCGCCATTCTACATGAAAGGTTACAAAGGTACAGTGTTATATAGAGCTTAACGTTGATAATAAAAATTAATTATTTTAATTTAAATTGTTATTAAAAAAGCTATATGGTGTGAAATGTACCAAGTTTTAACAACTTCGTTTTCATAGTTCTAGGTTTAGCAACAATAAAAATTTAAACGTACAATGTTGAGTGCCAGAAACGAGGTTTACCACACTGACACATACTTTTATGTTTAGAAATTAAAATCCAATCAGATGTAATCAATGAGATTATTTCTGCCGAATAAAAACTATTACAAAATCATAATTCCGTTCCTAAACTTTTTGATATTGTGTGTAAAAATATGAATTTTGGGCAATTTAGTTGTAAGCACTGAAAATGCAGTCCATTATAAGCAACATTTTCTTAATAGACCCTGCCCATCTGGATTACCAAGTCATAGATTGGAATTGAAATCGGATTTCTAATTATGCTTTACGTAATCTTTAAACACCAAATCAATGTAAATTTAACCAGGTTAAAAACTACTGCTATGCGTGAAAATATCTGAAATTATAATCATCAATTGAATACTTTAATATTTTTGCGTAGACAAATAAAACTTCAATTAAAGATAGCCTCGCTAGTATTTTTGAAAAAATATTCGGCTGTATATCGTGTATTGTATTGATACCAATCTCTATACAAGGCCATTCATGAGGGATTGTGATATGTGACAATAAGGTATTATTTACTGGTGTATCATTAACTTACGAGGAAAGGAATGCGCATTGGTATGCCATGTAGAGGATATTGTATCCCTGATATATGAAGTATGTAGGAGGTATAAATTAATGGAGTTTGTAAAGCAGTCTCTGGTGTATGACTCGGTATGAAGCGAGAAATTCCTTATAGAACATTCCATGATCCAATAAATATTATTAATAAGGCATGTATTTAAATATGTATTGCCAGGAAGTATAATGATTTTGAGTTGTAAACAATTGATTGAGGACTGACAATGAAGGTAGGACTAACAATTATTTGTTGCTAGCGGGGGGCCAAGGAGAGGCTGAGAGGTAGATCGATTCAGGAACAAACACTCGACCTCTGACAGGCCTCACTTGCCTCACTTGCCTCCTACTAGCCAGTTCGTGTTACTGACCAGTTTGACAATTTCAGTGTCAGTAATGAACATTAACTTATTATTAGACTTTATTGGGCATGCTTCGTGAAATAGTTATCAAAAGACGACAAAAGTGACATAAATTTATTTTTAGAGTAGAAGTCTTGATAAATAAATATTTTAGAAAACTCAAGCCCTTTTCTGAGGATAGCTTGGAAAATGACTTCCATTCTTTGGTTCTCGCTGTAGTTAACATAACATTTAGTATTGACCGAGTACTAAATCTCTTGATGGAACCTTACACTTGTTAGAAAAGATGTGACTAGAAAAACGGATGAGAATGAATAATTACTATAATTCACGTATTCAGTATCGATTCTGTGGCATCTGTAAAATTTTATTTCGAATGTAAAAATTGTATTTTAGGAAAAATGCAATTGAAAGCTTGGAATTATTTCTTTAATGATTCACAAAGAAATATTCATCTCATTCAGCCGACTGACTTAGCCACAAATAATTTTTAAAAAATGTATAGGTATTATTAATAAACATTAGACACAAATAGAATTTTAAAAATAGGGTATCTGCATAACCCAAAATTACTTAATAAACTACTCCCTCAGGCGCCACTGAATTAAGTAACCCAAATAAAGTGAAATTATGATAAATGAGAGAAAGTGTATGTAAGAACAAGATTTACTAAAAAGATCTACCGTTTCATTTGACAATTTTAAAAATTTTGTTGAATTTTTGTTCTTTTAATAAAGATTTTGTACGAAATAAGTTGCACAGCCTCTCGCCTTCTAAAGCTACGTTTATCCTACTTGCTAGCTATTCTCCTGTCTAACGTATTCGACTCTAGAGTTATACATCTGAACAATTCTGGACAAAACTTATTATAAGGTCTTGTTGTTTATTAGGGCTTAACGACCTTTATTATGTACTCTAACTTGGGCAGGAAGGACGGGTTATCCTACAGGTTAACCCAACCTTTTCTAGCCAGGGTGGGAAGGTCAAGATTCATGCGTGGGCTCGCCACAAAATACATTTTAACCCACCCAGGTGGGATTCGAACCCACCACCTTCAGTACCGAGCGCGCAGAGACTCTCGTTCCGACTCACTCGGCCATCGAGCCCTCGATAAAGTCTTTTAAAGTCAATTTTCTTTTTAAAAAAATCAAGTCCATTGATTTCTCAATAAAAAGTGTTTTCTAGAAATTAAATCGATTCAGATTGTTAATATTGGCAAATCATCACTAAGTTTATTGCAAAGGTTGATCCACACTCTCGGTTAAGTTATCAGGTATGATTTGGAATAGCTTCTGTTTGGTAAGCAAGTTATTGCAACTGAAAATGCTGTACTTTTCCTTCAAAATAATCTTCGAATTTTATGGAAAGAGAAAAAAGAAAAATGTCGAGATTCCCATCATCTAGCCCAAAATAAGAAATCAAACAATCACAAAATCTAGCGTTTGTCCACTACGCTCTTGAATGTCTTTAAAACTCTGTGCATGTGTACCATAAGCTGTTTTTTTTTTATTAATCGATTTCATGCACTTGATTTTCATATTGATGAACAAACTAAGAATAATATAAGAATTATATAAGTTAATCCCTGTCCAGTTCCTTTCCAATCCAAATCTGGTGTGGAAATATTTTTTAGCCCGACTACAGAAAAGATGTTTTATTGCCAATATAGTTGAAATATTATTCATCGTTCATAAAAATGAATTCCTGGAACTGAAAGTAGTCTGCAAATACAATTAGAGCGTTTGGATTTGTTTTGTTCTTACCTTCACTTTTTGCCACTACTATGTACCCATCGCAATAACATTATTTTGATTTGACTTAAGAAAGTAATTTATTTTATTTTACGTTTTGGGCCAAGAAGATAATATGGTTTGTATGAATAATTTTAGTATAAATATGTAAAACATACCTGTGCTTGGGTAAAGAGGACCCGCCTCTTCCTGCGCTGCGTGAGTGGGAACTGCATTGGCTTGCTGTCGGGGACGCTGCAGGTGCTCAATGCAGACATGTTTCCCATGTTCACTGGTCCCGAACCTCCGCCACCCATCAACCTCGAGACTGTAACAGTTAAAGCTTCCTAAAATATCTTCGAGAAAAAAAAAAATAGTACCGTAATTGTGTTTATTTTGGCACATTTTTTAATAAATAAATTGAAGTCGCGAATCCATTCTGAATGACACACGTGAAGAGAATATAGAAAAATATATACTAGTTTAATTAGTAATGCTGTAAACGTTCAAATGCTATAAAGTTTTAAAGATTGATTAAAATCAATACTTTAAACGATTTGTAAATTTGGAGAGCATTGGGAATATTTGGAGAACTATTTGAAAGCGAAAGGAACAGAAGTGAGTCAGGTGGACAAAAAAAAAAAAAAAGGGACAACAAAATTCAACGATCAACGCCATCGAAAGCTTTTTTAAATTGAAAACGTAAGGCAATGTTGAAAAAAATTAATAGCGAATAAAAAAAAAAATTCCTTCAAAATATATTTAAATTCATTTTATATTGTATAGGTTTTTAAATTATATTTATTTTTTTTTAAATATATTTTCATTGTACATATTATGTGAATGGATTCATCCACATTAATTATTGCCATTGAGGAAGGTAGCTTGTAATATTTGATTGAAAAAAAAAAAACCAGCTTATGATAAGAAGGTTAGGATTATAATTATATTTCACGTATTTTTTTTTTAAATATAAAAACTTGAATCATATCAATTTTTCTTTCTTAGTTTTGTATTTTATTAATCTGACAAATAATATGTTAATTTTGTTTTTAATGATTTATATTACATATAATAATAATAATAAAGTTCTTTATTTATTCTGGGGCCTTAAGTCCCTTAAGAATAAAAAATAATATACAATCAAGGGCCTTCAGAGCCTTACAATAAAATAATATTTACATAACAAAGTAACAGATAATAATAATAATAATAATAAAGAGCAGAAAGAAGATATTAATAAAAATTAGCAGAAAATTTATATTAATGTTTTACGAAAAGAAAAAGATTTCTTAAATACAAACTGTTAATAATTATAGTTTATAGTTTATAACAACTAAAAAGTGGCTATTGTCAGTTTTTGGAGGACAGGATCTGGGTGGATAGTAGGTGGTTCAAGAAAGGTTAATTGAATGTCGAATTTTGAGAGGGATTGAGTTCCAGAGAGAAGAGGATCGGATTGGGAAAGATCTGTCGAAAGTGGCTGAGCAATGAGCAGAAGTATGCAAATCTGATTGATGGGATCGGGTTTGGTGGGTAAGAATTGAGGATTTGAGTTGATGGAGTTCATAAATGTAAGGTGGATGATGGGATTGAACGGTTTGAAAAAGTAAGGATGCCAGAAAATACTGGCGACGGTAGGAAGGAATAAGCCACTTTAACTCCGCATAAAACTGCGAAATGTGAGCGCACCTCGGGATCCCGAAAATAAAGCGGATAAAACAGTTAAATAGTCTTTTGATTCTGGCCTCGAGATCCCCAGAAACACCCCCATACACAGCACAGCCGTAGTCAAAGTAGGGGAAGATGAGAGAGGTAACTAGTAATCTACGGGTTTCGAAAGGAAGAAGGTGGCGAACGTGATTGAGACGTTTTAGGATAGGGATGGTGCGGCGAGAAATTTCGGATACGTGCTTTTTCCAGGATAGGGTTTCATCGAAAACGACTCCAAGGTTTTTGACCGAGGAGTAGAATTTGATAGGATCACTGTTCAGGAAAAGGGTGGGAATAGAGGATATGGTTTTTAAGAGGTGACTCGAACCTATTACAATCGCTTTGGCCTTTTCAGCATTTAGATTTAGCTTGTTCTTCGATGCCCAGTTACAGATTCGATTCAGGTCTTCTTGGATCCTTTTAGTGGCTTGTAATAAGTCAGAGTTGGGAAAGGATAAATAGATTTGGAGATCATCGGCGTAGAGATGATACCGACAATGATGGATGGAAAGCGGAAGGTCATTAATGTAGACAGAAAATAGCGTGAGTGATAGTGAAGATCCTTGAGGAACGCCACAGGATAGGGGTTAGGTCTTGGACGGAGTTTTATTTGGAATAACTACATACTGTAATCGATCGGAAAGGAAGGACTTAAACCGGAGTAAGGCAGATGTGGATAAGGAAAGGTTTCGAAGTTTGGATAGGAGGATGTTGTGGTCAACTTTATCGAATGCTTTGGAACAATCTAAGAGGATAAGGATAGTTAACTCTTGGCGATCTATTGCGGAAAATATGTCTTGAGATATTTTCAGAAGGGCAGATTGGGTAGAGTATCCGGGACGGAAACCGGATTGATAAGGATTAAGGAGTGAGCATTCTTCTAGGAAAACTGAAAGTTGGGACTGAACAATGCGTTCCAGAGGTCTCGATAGGTTGGAGAGGAGGGAAATAGGACGGAAGTCACTTGGGGAGGAAGGATTAGGGATTTTGTTCAAGAGGCGGACCAGCGCTGTTTTCCAAGAAGAAGGAAATGTCGAATTTTGAAGAGAAAAATTGTAAATGTGGTAAAGAAGAGGTATAAGTGTGGGAAGGCATGATTTGATAAGTTTAACTGGGATATTATTGGGTCTATATTCATTTGTTCGGGATTTCATAAGTATCAAAAGTATATCATTGTAGGACACATGGGAAAAGAAAAAGTTGTCAGGATCAAAGCTAGGATAAGGTAATTCAGTTTCGAGGGAAGGATTTGGAGCTAGGGAAATGAAATGTTGATTATGTTCATCCGGGGAAGGAGTTGCAGTTGGGTTCAGAAAAGGTTAGTTATCTCAGGATTTTCCATTTGGATTTCGGACCAGGAGCGGAAGAAATGGTACTGTACATATATTTTGATTTAGAGAGTCGGATAGCCGATTGGGTTTGGTTTCGTAAAATTTTGAAGGAAATATAATCTGTTGGTAATCGGGTTCGTCGGAATTTCCGTCTGGTTGATTCTCTTTTTCTCATCATCTCTCTTATCTCAGGAGTCAACCATGGAGCGGAAGGACGGCGGATCGTTAGTGTTAGTGTATTACATATTTATATTATATATACGTTTAGTCTATTCATTATATCGAATGCTTAAAAATAAAGCCATCAAGGTCAAACTCCTCTGATAGAAAATGCCAAGAGTAGTCTTTATTGTTCTAGTATTACTAGTATGAGTACATGTATGTATGTATATATCATATTGTTCAATAAAGACATTATTATTATTATTATTATTATTATTATTATATTATTATTGTTTTTTTAAGAAGTGTAATTTTATAAATTGTTTATTTAGTAACTGTATTATCCACCATTGGAACGTAAAATATCAAGCAGGTCCATTGCTTCTCCACAGCTTTCCTCCAGACGTCCCGATCAGCAGCTCGGCTCAAAGTTTCAAGTCCTCAGAGACGCCATCGGACCATCTTTTTGTCACTCGGTCGATCGCAATACAATTTTTCGGCATGTTCTGCTCTCACCCATCGATTGAGATCGTCAAGGCAAATCACCATACATATTGTAGAGCTCCCGATTTTTCATCCTCCACCACACTCCGTAATTCATTTTTGGGTCATAAATAGGTCTCTGTACTTTCCTTTCGAAACAGTCTAGTTCCATGCTACTAAGTTATTATAAAATAAAATTAATAAAGTTATTATAAAATAAAATTATGTATGAATGAATAGTAAAAAATCTTTACAAAGAAATATTGGTTTTCACAAGGGATGGGTTTAACGGGTGCGTGCGGGAGTGTATTTAGATGAAAGGAATCCAATGTCTGTTGGTTATCATCCTGGTAGATATCTGATAATTATTTCCGTGTTACATAATATTTAAGGGGTATGAAAGGAGATGATCGATAGAGCGGAACTGTTTGGCCGTGATAGTGCAGTAAAAAGTGCCCGCATGAGGGAGCATTGATGCCCGGGAAGAGAGAGCTGCCTGTCAGCGGGACGTCATGGCTTCCTCCTCAGGACCGACAATTACTCGCGAGGATCCGATGAAGAGCTTAACCTAAATAGCCGGCCTCAGGTCACACCGTTTCGGTACCTCACTTCTAGCGATTTCTTCACTCCGCGTTGGTAATTAAGGAAGCAATTCATTAGAGGGATGCAGGAACATAAGTATTTGGATCTAGTATTTCATTATAACCTGAATATTCTCAAAATTTTATAGTTACTTAATAGTAATTATTACAACTAGGCTTAGATATACCATGTCGTTTTTTTGTGTAATTAAATGATTCAATGAACCAATAACTATACAATAACCTTATTCATTAAAACAATCTTCATTACAAATAATAACTTTATTTCACTGTGATGCAAGATCCAACATACCGTTTTTAAAAAAATGATTGATCTTTGCTACTAAAAAACTGATTTAATTCCAATTCTTGGCTTTGCTGGCTATCAAAACATTACCGCTGGAGAGTATGGTTTCGAGGTCGTAGTGGGTGAAAGGTCGGGAGAATATGGTAGGTGGGCCAATGTATCCCATCCAATTTTCATTAATTTATCCCTAGTCAACTTTGCGGTATGTGGCCAAGCATTCTCTTAAAGAAGTAAGGGTTCTTTTCTGTGTACCAAATTTGGATCGAATTTTAGACTGACAGCAGTCTAGGACTCATTTGCGCTGAATAGTTTGCCACTGACTTTGAAGCTCATATTGCTCAATGCCTTTTGATAATCCAGAAAACAATCAGCAATACCTTTTTCGGATGAAGATCGGGTTTTGGAAATTGTTATTGTTCTTCATCAGATAGCCCTTACCCACTTAGCCCAATACCCACTTTTCATCACAAGTTATGATTTTGTCATAAAAATGGGTTATTTATTAATCAAGAAGCTAAAGATGAAGCTGTCGTCAGTCGAATAATCTTATTCACCTCTGATAACTTGTGAGGGACCCATTTATCCAGTTTTTTTTTATTTTTCCCATTTGATGTAGGTATTTCCAGGCTCGTGCTAATGAAGTATTTAACTACTTACCTATTTCCCCACATTATTGACGTGGATTCGAACCAATTATTCTCTAATTTCCTGTGTCTGGTCCTCCAAAATCAGTCTCACCTTCAAGCGTTTCATCGCGTTTGCGAAATTTGGAAAACCAAAATTGAACTTTACGCCCAGAGAGTATCTTCCCACTAAATACGAAATGTGTTATCGAGTGGCCTCAGTTGCCTTCAAACCGAGTTTAAATTCAAATAATAAAATTTACCGAATTTTAATTTCAACAATCACCATTTTAATATATTTCTTTAAACGTTTAGCAGTAATTGGATTAAAAGTTAATAAGACAGTGTATGTATATATAAATATATTTAAGTTTTGATAATAGTTATTTTAAATATAATGATTATTTGAATATTATTAATTTACATTAATGATTTTAAATCCACCTCGCTTTCCTAAATCTATTGCTATCACTTTCTAACTCAATCTTTAATTTACAGAGTATATTTTTCATTAAACAGTTAAGATTAGAATAAAATTCATATTGCTGACCCTTTCAATTTTTTATATACTTTTATATTCTGCTGTTTTATTTTCATATTGGACACGATGACGTCAACTTCTAATTTTTTCAAATAGGAACTGGTATTTTTCTATTAGTAATCGAATTCATATATAAAAAAAAAATAAATAAATAAAATAAACAAAAAGATGACTTGGCTCTTCTGGCAGAAAGCGAACAAGAGGCGATTAGTCAAATCAATGAGCTTAAGGAAACGGCTGAAAAGGGCGGTTTGAAGATCTCTTTTGCAAAGACTGAAATTATGACTAGCAACAAGATACACCCAAAGATGATAGAAACAAAGTATGGGAGAATAAGGGTGGTGAACCAGTTTAAGTATTTGGGGGAGATTGTGAGTTATAATGGAGGAGATAAACCAGCAATCAAATCAAGAGAAGAAAAACTAGATAGATTGAATTTTGCCACAAAAAACGTTTACAATAAGAAAAATCTGTCCATCAACGCCAAAATCAAGCATTTCAACTCCGTAGTGAAACTGGTTATTCTGTATGGAATAGAAACAGCCAGTATCCCCAATCTGGAAAAACTCCTGAAAATGGAAAGGAAAATATTGAGGAGAATCCACGGACCCAAAATTACTGAACAAGGATACCGCCTAAGATCAAATCAGGAAATATATGGGAAAGTGGAAAACCTGGAAACCGCAATACGGAAAAGAAGGCTGAAATTCTATGGCCATATGATAAGAATGGATCACTCAAGGCTCAATAAGCAAATATTTGAGAAAATAACCAAAATGAAAAGCCTGGGAGGTTATGCTAAACAAATAAAAGAAGAACTCCAGGAACTTAAAATTAGCAATAGAGATTGCATGGACAGAGAAAAATTCAGAAGGCAAATTGATAGTTTGAAGGTCCTTAGTGATAAGAAAAAGCATACCGGAGGAAAATGGACTGAAGAGAGGAGGGCACTTCACTCGGAGAGAATGAAGGAAGTATGGAGAAGGAGGAAAGGAGTCAGGGACAAATGATATTTGCGTGGTCCATAGCTGGCCTGTTCGCGAGAAAAAAAAAAAAAAGAAAAAAAATAGTATGTATAGGTATTCATATTTGAAAAGAGAGTTAACGTTGGTCATTGACCTATGACTAATTAAAATGAAAAAATTAATAACTTCTCAAATCAGTAAGTAATCGTTCGGTAAACTATTTATTTTTATATTGTTCAAATTGAAAAAATAAAAAAAAAAAAGGTCGATTGTAACTGTTAAACCAATATGTTTAAAAATGGAAATTTTCAAAGCAATACAATCTTCAATTTACATTGCATCATGGATTTTATTTGCTTTACCGTCAAATTGAAACGCTCTAAAGGAATATTCTGGGAAAACTGTATTGAGTTATTGGCAGATACTTCATTGGATATTGAATGTTGAGTTTTTCATCAATTTAACGGAATCGCTTCCAATCAACTTAAGAGCATCAGTTATAGGGAAATGTTATTGGTTTCCCATAACGTTTACAAACTTGGCTGTTTAACTGAGCTATTTCCTCTATCATTTATCATGTAATATTATCATTATTCAACTATTATGAATAATACGAAAAATATGAACTTATGCGAAAAACAACTCAAAAAAATGGAAATTAAACAAAGAAAATTGAAAGTAATCATACATTTATTAAATGAATTATACATAAAATAGTAAATAATAGAATAAAGGAAGGAAACATTAGCTTTCCACATTTTAACAGTAATATTGTTTATCTTCCCCTCTTCCATTGACTCTGACTGAATGTTAAACATGCGAAAGAAGAGACAAGGTTTAAAAGTCTAAGTAAAGTAGTAAAAGTGGAAAAAAGGTGTTCAATAGTTGGGCATTCTTACTAAGAAGGGCCATTTTAATGTTTTTATGTGAAACCGAGTTTGGTTGAGATCAGATAAACGGGGTATCATTTTACGGGATCTCACTTATGACTTTAGAGGTGAATCTTCAATTATAAGAAGAATAACAACCATTTTAAGTGGTGAGAGATAGGTTATAACAGGGAAATTTCTCTGGGTTATGCGCTATGCGTTGCACTTTTCTTGAAAAACGGTTATTCATTATTCGTAAACTTAATCTTTTCAATTTATAAAATTTGATTTTTTTTCTGAGCCATGTGTCATATTGTATATTCCATATTGATTCCAACGAAAGTCAAACCATTAATATTACTATATTAAGGGATTGTGGGATATTAACATTGGTATAAGAAAGGTAAGTACTGAGACCTACAATTAGGATTGATGAATTCCAACAAAAGTGGCAATAAATTCATCAATCCTAATTGTATTGATCCTTCTATACCATCATGCGTACCTCAAATGATACTGAGATCTATATTTGCCCGATAAAGGATAATGGTATGTGGCGGCGATGGAAGAATCGTGAACTATACGGTTTATATGGTGATTTGCCATTGACGGTCTTCATAAGAGTGCAACTGCTCAAATGGAAGGGACATGTCTACCGGAAGGGTGACAGGAAAACACGCCGGAAAATGCTCTGAGATCGACCGGATGGATGAAGACGTGGAAGAAGAAAGAGAAGATGGTTCGATGGCGTCTGAGAGGACTAAAAACTGAGATATCTTTGCGGTGGGCTGCTGATCGGGGCGATTGGAGCCAGGCTGTAGAGCAGGCCAAGGACAGCTTTATCTGTTGCGCCAATAAATAACAATAATAATGTAGTTGAGAAGATTTTAAGGACAGGTTTTCAGAGGAATTTCATTTTAAATTTAGTATTATTGGTAAAGTTAAAAAAAATATTGGCGACTTGATAGCTTAATAACCCTTAATGCATTAACTTTCTCACTTTCGTTTTAGTGCTCTAAAAGCATTCGATAGAAGTTTCTTTAATTTTTATTTTATCATGTATGGAAGATACTATACAAATTTGAAGAATTATTTTTCAAACGCAAGAAACGTCGACATGATAAATTAATGTGATTTTATTGTGCTATATATTACCTCAACTATCTTCGTCTTTTTTTAATGTTGTTGTTCACTTTGTCCTACAGTCTACTATCAGCTCATCAGCAATGACCTTTTCACAGTTTTTTGTTTATTAATATTAGTTCTTCGGAGTAAAAATTAAAAAGATAATAACTTTTATTTACGGCAGTTTTAAGTCCCATGTTAAAGTTAGTGAACGTGTCCGTCTAACGATTTCTGTGTCAAAATGTGCAACGTGGAAAAAAATTAAGTATTCCTTGATTTCCGAGAAAATACTTTAAATTTTCCATTTCTTTCTCATGATCTGTAGTACAAGTACCACTCATTTCACTGAAGGGATGAAAAGTATAAATAAATTGTGGATTATTGTTGATTTCAAGAAAAGCAATTATATTTTATTTATTTATTTATTTTTTATTAATATCTTTAAAGTACAAACTTTAAGGCAATAGAGTTGGGCAGTAACATTCACAAACATACATTTATAATAAATAGCCTAACTTTAAAATCAAAATAATAAACAAACAAAAAAACAAAACACTTCTTACTCCAAGTATATCAGAGTTTATAATTAACAATGATTACACTTTATGACAGATAATTTAATTTTTAACAAACGCTTAAAATATAATTTTTTTTTTTGTTGACATGGATATGTCTTTTGGCTTGGGTCAACAGATTTTTTTTGTAACTTTTTTTCACTGTCAAAAATGTAACATTTCACCATGCCCTAGCTCTGTTGGTGTGGTGTGTAGCTCTGTAGCTGACAGTTTCCGATCAGAAATTGAAGGGAAAATATTTTTGTACTAAATAAAATTTGTCACTAGGACCTACTGTTTAGGAGCTATATGGGTTTGAATGAAAAAAGTCGTGTATAAGCCTCCTATTTTCTCTCAAAATTGCTTATTTCAAATAATTATTAATTGAATTACTGATTCGAGAAACAACATAAGTCGTTACGTTAATACTATGACATATGTTGTTTCTTCAATCGCCCTTTCAATTGTAGATTGTATTTAATTATTAATTTAAGTAATTTGATCCTTTCAATTCTAAATTGTAAATTTGGAAAAGAGTAGATCATAGATAGACATATCCCCGATATATTGTTTTTCCCAGTCAAGGAGGAATTGACTTTTTTTTCATAGCCACCTTTTTCGTTTTATGTCAATGTAATAAAAAGTTTTGCGCATTCTCCTCTTACTGCTTCCAAGTATTTTAAGGAGTCATATTCAAAACTTTCCAAATAGAGTCTTTTTAATTATTTAAATTCAAGACCAAACAATCTTTTTTTTCGGGAAGTGGTATTATTTTTAGGATATTATTACTTTATTAGTTGTGATTTTATATGGGAATCTCTGAAGCAGGAGTTCGTAGGTATTGTTGGAGTCATTTTCGTTGCAAATTTAGATAAATGTAGATATTTTTGAGCTTCTGTAGCCTCGGTTTACTCCCATTGTACTGAAATTAATTTGAACTTTCCAAAAGGTACAATGTTCAAAAATATTGACTGCCACGTTCTCGTACGGAATCCACAATGGAAGTTAGTTCTACCGTTTTAGTAGCCGAACCTGAATGGCTCGGGGATCAAAAAGGAGTGTGTTAGAAATTAGTGCGTGTTTCCTTAGGATTGTTGGCCACGACAGGATCCTTTGCTGTATAAACAATGACACGGGACTTTATTACAAACAAATAAACGTTTATGACGGTGCAACTTAAGACACGGGACAGGCATAACCCACCGGAACAGCAGAGCGGTTCAACATCTGTGTGTCAGCTGGACTCTCCGAGGAAGTTTGCCAACTTTAGCGATAGGTTTTTTAAGAATATTCAAAAGTCATTTAAGTCGATAAAGAATTCGAATATTTTAGAAGGGTTACTCCCTCTACCTTTGACGCCCACTTTGAAGACGATAATAACATACATAATCCTGAGACAAAAGTATCATATACAAACAATAATGATAAAACATAAAACATAAAACATAAAACCCTCTGATTTAAATTAGATTGGGATATCTCAAGTGATAAGGAGCGTTTTGACGAATGTTGCATGGAAATAGCTAATAGAGGATTTTAATGATTTACGATCAACAGAAAAACTCCGATCCATATAAATAATGACATTCAATGGGATCGCAGAAAGTTTGCGATATTCTTCGATACTTCTTATCAAACACATTTGTAAATATTTTTTTAGCGTTTTAATAGGAAAATAAAAAAAATAAATAAAAAAAAATGGGAAAAAATAAGTATCTTGTATTTTTATAAGTCTTAGTTCATATCTAGTTTTGTTTTTCCTATTAGAATAATTAATATTAAGAAAAACTTGTGCCGAAAAGAAATTAGAATGGACATAGGGGATTCAATAATTTAGTGAAGGTAGGAAGCCAGAAAATGTTGAGTTGTCCCACATGAAATGTGGACTGAAAAATCTTTTTCAACAAAAATCTTCTTCTGAATGAAATGAAACGAATACAGGAAAGTATTTTTGTAATGTCTTAATCACATGTTAACAATTTTCCTCTCTTCAGAGTTATCCAAGCTGAGAAAAACTTATAGTGTGTAGGGGAAAGATCAGGAGAATGTGAGGGATAAAGTAGTTATAACCCTTTAATATATATATTGTTTATATTGAAATTTGAGGTCGCGTGATATTATGCAACGGTATAAACCGGTTCAGGTGTAAATTTTGATGCATTCGGTCAATTTCTTGGCAGTACGATGTAGAATTGATAGTTTTCCTCTAACATGAAAAAGAAAAATAGATGAACCACTCCATTGAACACCGGATAATAACCATTATTTTGAAGAAGATTCTGTTTCGGCATATGACCAAGTGACTGATTGATGTCTAAACATCTGATCGGCTTCTATCATCATGCGCTATGTTTTATTTTCACCTTCATACTATACTAGATATGATATGTATGATACCAAGACGGCGGGCCACACCGACAGCGGAGGAATGTTCATTGGTTAGTCCAAATACAATAAAAAACTTGATGAAGGACCAGGACCACTGACAGGTAAAATGCTGCTGAAAAGACAAAGTAGGTGCCCCCTTTTTTCCCCAGCTAGAGCAAACACAAGTAGTGGCTAGTCATAGACCACCCCACCAGTCGCCTTTCCCACAAGCACTCCCACCATCACAGATCTCTTCATCGGTTTTATTCGACTTATTCGAAATTGATGATATCCCATATGAGAAATGTAAATAAAAATAAAGGCAATATAAGCTTTAGTTTTCCAAAAACCAATTAGATGTTATTATTTTCATAATATATTTAAAATATACAGACAGGCGAAAAACTCCATCCAAGTGATTTTTTCATTTTTCCGGTTAGTGTATTACAGACTTAAATGTAGTAAATTTAAAAGAAAGAAAAGTAAATGCAGGAGAAGTGGCATTTCATTAATCGGAATGTCACTATTGATTTTGGATAATTTAGTTTGGAATCACATAATTTAAATTATTTTAATTTCTTTCATTGCTTAGTAAAAAATAAATAAAAAAACTTCAAAAGTATCGCCGTTATATATTCTAACTAAAAAATTAAACATTATACATATATGTATTTTTTTATTTATATCAATTTATTGAAATTTACAACTGTAAAATTATATACATTAAGTAAATGAGCTGAGAACGATTACAGTAACATGTCAAAGCTTGAAAAGAACTACTCATCAGTAGCACTTTAATAAGAATTCTATCCTAGAAAATCTCTAGGCCATCTTATTTTCAGATGCCTCAGAGAATTATCGGGAATGGAGTGGGAAGCAAGTTGAGAAACTAATGGATTTGACTGGTTATGGAGCTTACTATGAAAGGATAAGTATCTGGTTTGTGCTAACTCTGCAACATATGGAACATTGAGGTGTTTATGGATAAGATTATTGGTGACAAAGTAAGGGGCAGTTAGGATTTTTCGAAGTATTTTGGATTTTAAGGATTGGATACGAGATAAATTGGATGGTTTAGTGGAGCCCCAAAGCTCAGCTCCGTACGTCCAAATAGGTCTAATCAGAGTCATGTAAGTAAGAACGTGTATTGTAATGAATTGGGAGCTTTGATCGTTTGTCTAGTAAATGTTGAAGTAGTCTGTAACGAAGAGCAGTTTCTTATACATATATTTAAAAAAAAATAAAATTATATTCCATTTTTTGTATTTTTCTTAGTAAGGATATCACTGGATCTCATGAGACATAGTTTTGGATAGAGATATTTTGGAATTGACTGTTAATGAATTTTAAAAATGTTCATAATTATTTAAAACCATAGGAATATTCCATAGGATATTTTTATTTTCTATTTCAAACTTTAATAAACCGCTAACCAGCTACTGGGACACCATACTCTTTTTTAGTATTTTTATATGTCTATAATTATTAATTTTAAAACGAAAAAGAAATGAAACTAATAATAATTTTCACTCTGAGACATATTGTCTACTGAGAAACAATAAACTATAATAAAATGTCATTACTATCTGGCTGCAAAAAGGGATCGGTAAATTACTAACACAGACTTTCGAGTATACATATAAAACACAACTAAACTTATTTATTTAAAAAAATATATTTTCAGAAGATTGTGTTTAAAATAAGTATGTGAGGAAGCATTATGAATGGATATGGGTGAGCAACAAAATGTATCAATTATTCATGATGAAGCAGTTCGATGAGAAAGGTTATAGAAATATATAATTCGTGAGGTGGTGGAGGAACATAAACGGAGAACCAGATACGGGAATATGTTTTGGACTTCTAAAATTAGAATAGAAAGCTATGTTGGTCGAAAATATTAAACCACTTTAATACCGAATACCAACATGAGGTGTGATCGCGCCTGGGATCTCCAAAATATGCCTTATAAATGGATTCATTGATCATAACAGCTTTATTTCATGCTCAACAGTAATTCATAAAACAGTAATAAGCATCCATTAAAAAAAAAGTAGGGAAGAGTTAGCGAGAATACTGAAAGTTGACCGTTTCTAAATATGAATTCTTAAGAGCTATTTGAGGATTGACATGGGTTTCAGGGGATTTGGGAAATATAAATTAGCTCGTTGTTACAATCAGATCAAAGCTTGCTCAAAGTTTTAGAATTAATAAAACGGCATATATATATTACAAATTAAAAAAATTGTTTATGTTAGTTATTGTAAGTAATTTAGGATCTACGTATTCAGGATTGGTACAAGATTCGTGGGCCCAGGCGTGCTAATAAAGACATCTCTTATTATTCATTTCCGTTGAATAATGAATAATGGAAGCGATCTCCGCACTCTACTCTCCTTGGAGTAATTAGGGAAGAGAGGAGCGAAGAAGGGACGTCATGGGGGGGGGGGGGGGACGCTCGAGGGTATTCATGCCTACTGACGGATGGATGAAGGAATAGGCAAGTGAATAATTATGTAAACTTGATGTCAGGGTAAGCAGCTGTATTCATAGGGGTGGGGGTGCTGTTTAATTCATAGCGCTATCATTAGAACTGGGGTAGATAGAGGAGAGTGGGACGCATCTTATTTTTTTAGTTCTACGGAATGGTTTGTATTTCATTGTTCTTAAAATGATCATTGTTAGTAAAAAAATAAAATAAAATAAACATCCCTACACCACATCTTGCAATGGAAGAGATATGATCTGACAAAACCATTCTCGCAGTTTTAGCTGTAGATGAATCCTGGGATTAATGACTCCTTAGAGTAATTTAAAAGCAGCCCGAATTTCAGAATCAATGAGAGAACAATAATGTTTATTCCTTGAAAAAGTCTGTTCCTAAGAATAACATGAATACATTTGCAAATTAGTGTTTGCTATATTTACAATTATGGATTATTGGAGACGTTCATGTGCAGTATCACGGATTCAGAAAGTTGCAAACATTGAAATTAGACAGAGAGTGGAACAAATGGATATCATCCTCAACACTATTGAAACGATGAGGCTAAAATGGTTTGGGCATGTTATGAGGATGGTAGAGGATGGCCAAAAAGAAGTTTTGAATGGAGCCCGGAAAGAAACCGGAAGAAAGGTCGCCATAGAAGACTTTGGGTTGAGGGCGTCATGGAAGGAATGATGAATAGGGGAATGTGTGAGGGAGACTGGTTGGACAGAGCAAATTGGAACGAACTTATTCTTGGCGAAGACATATGACGTATTGTAAAACAAGTCTTTAGTAAAAAAAATATACTAGTGTCTTTGAAAGATTTATGTACTACATACTATTAATAATGAAATGAAATGAATGCTATTTTTAAGAAACTAGAGAGGGAGCTTCAGAAGTTAAGTGTGTAATTCCATAAAGAAGAATAATAAAGAAACAGAAATAATAATGGATTTCATAGTACATAGCTCCATGAGAGGGGACATTCAATTCAATGATATACGTACATCAAGAAAATGTATAGGTATTTTTAATTGTTGAAATTTGAAGGGTAAAACAAACTATACCAAGAGACATGAAAACGTCCTGGAAGCCCGAAAATGAACCAGATAGGGAGGGTATTGGAAGATAACGAGGGTATTGGAACAACGATGATGGATTTTTCAACGCAAGACCCGCAACTTATCTGTTGTCCAGCAGTTAATGCTGTCAATAGTCATACAGAAGCATCCCAGATATGTACATTAGTAGGTCTTATGCATTTAAATGATATCAGGATAAAAGTAAGTATAATATAAAAAGGGATAAGGAACTGATTAAGACAGCGTGAAAGAAGTAGCGATGAATTAAATGGTTAGTTGGGAATGATTTTAGACAATCTACAAGGACGGGACTTGCTTTTGAGATTAGATGCGCAGTTGGGAGTAAGAATTATTATATCCAAAGAATCATTCATGTTAACAATAACACTTTTCATTATAAGTATAATACAGGTAACGAAACGTCTATTTACCATTAAAAAAACTACTCAGCATAATAATTATAAATGGTTGAATAGATTATCATACCAGAATCCTCTTTCTGTGTCTAAAGCGAAATATATTAATAACGTCTAAAAATAAAAGTCAAATAGTGGTTACCAAAATATAAATTATATTTTAAAAGGAGGCTGAACAAGATAGAATTGATTATTAAACATACGTAGAAAAAAAAATCACTAAATGGTTTTAAATGCTGATCCGGCAATGAGGCGTTTGAGTGGGTGGCTAACAAAAAGTCCGATCTTATCAATTTGTGGTTCGGCGGGCTCTTATATTCGGTCCCTTCTTTGGTCGTGTCAGCGCTCTAGTTTGAGATTTTAAAGGCAATGACACCATTTATTATTTATTGAACTTTTTTAAGAATTTATATTCCTAACCTTTATATATTTTTTATAAATTATAAAAGGTTTAAATCGTAATAATTCAGCTTTATTGGGAACGTTATAAGAAAAACATACTTCTTCGTCAGCATTCTGTGTTGCGGGTCCGGCCTTTTAATAAACTTCGCAAAAGGTTACAGTTACCGAAACTTTTAAAAAATTAAATAAACAAATGCTGTATTTGTTGATGAATTTAGTTTAGCTTAACTTTTAGAAACTCAATAGTAAATTTTTTTTTTTTTTTTTTTTTTTTTTTTTTTTTTTTGTCAATTTAAACACTGTCGATGGCTTGGTAAAGGATGTCGAATTAGAAGCAGCCAAAAAAGACAACGAGACTGAGATGGTTAGATAAAATTCTGAATGTATTCATGGCCCAACCAGGACTATATTGTTAAATAAATACAATTTGTTTAATATAAAAATATTATATATTAAAATCAATTTCATCGCCATCTAACGCTTCATTATATAACATATTTTTTTATTACCTCTCTAGCGTGGCGCCTTATCCAACTAGCCCACCGGGGTCGTATCCGAACCAGGCAAATCTTCTCTCTTCAGTGATCCATAACCCCCGGGCACTCGCAAATCGCGATGTGATTCCGGGGATGAATGTTCATATTGAACATTACATTTAACTTGGATCTATTGACAATCCGTCACCGGGTATATATATATATATATATATATATATATATATATATATATATATATATATATATATATATATATATATATATATGTAATTATGATATAAATCAATATTATTAAATATATTATTTTATTTTTGAAGAGAAAAGATTTGACCCGGTCGGGATTCGAACCCAAGTTTCCACCTCTCTAGCGTGGCGCCTTATCCAACTAGGCCACCGGGGTCGTATCCGAACCAGGCAAATCTTCTCTCTTCAGTGATCCATAACCCCCGGGCACTCGCAAATCGCGATGTGATTCCGGGGATGAATGTTCATATTGAACATTACATTTAACTTGGATCTATTGACAATCCGTCACCGGTATATATATATGTAATTATATATATTTTATTATAATTTTTTTTTTTAATTCTTGAGAATATTGTTATGATAATCGTCAGATTTTTATTGTATTAATATATATGCATATACATAGAAAATGACCAAACAATAATGCACATTTCATTAATTTCTCACAGAAATCAAATTAATAATTAATAAAACATACTACAAGTGAGTAAGAGATCGTGCTTATTAGAGATCATATTCTTAATAAGTCTGTACTTGAGTATAGCATTTTTGTTGAAAGCAATCCTGTAATGGAAAAATAAGAATACAATTGTGGTTAGACAAACCTTTATACATGTTTTCAGTAATTTTCATAAAACCACCACCAATAAACACGCCTTAAATGGAATTTTAATAAGAAAAATAAACTGATAATCATTATGTATGTTATATTGCTTATATCATCAATAGATGTTTACATGGGTGCTTGATTTGTTTTCCTTTGTTTAATTGGTGCTGACGAAACACAACTTATTAGAAATTAGAAATTTAATTTGTATTAAACTAAAACATTTTTTAGAATTTATTTAATTTTATTAATTTATTACTTAGGTATAATTTTCTATTTAATTTTTAAAGCCTATACTGACTGTATGGATAGCGGTGTGTAATAAAATAGTATTTTAGATGAAGTGAGCTATTCGGAAGCTGGTGTTAATCTAACTGATACTATTTTGGGGTGGTTAGCACCCCACCAAAGCTGTTAAATTGAGCAGAAATGTGCTCCGTGGTACGTGTAACAAGGCAATTACAGTAACAAAGAGCGAATTAATGGAGGGGAAGATACAACATTCTGTGTCGTGAATGTTGTATTATGAAACACATTGTCTAATACAAAACATGTTTTCCTGAAAACGCATAATAAGAAATTATGATACTTAAAAAAATAAACGAAAAGTATTTGCCAGTAATTATTTAAATTATGCATAAGTATTATGATGCAAGACAACAATCCTGTAACTCGAACACCAATTATAACAAATTTTAGTTCAACAATAACAAGGTCAACTGAATTCGGTTGGTGGTTACATAAAACGTGTTAAATTACTCTGACACAAAATAGACTTCTTTAAGGTGAAGACATGTGATTTAGTGTCTGTGTCTACACATTCAGAGTATTTGACAGCATTAGCAGCTAGGTGTTTCTATCAAGGTTTTTGAAAAACTTTTATAAAGATATATTAGGCAAAATACTATGCTAAATTCTGGCTCTTGGCTCAAATTTTGAAAAAGAAGCAATTTCTTTCTTTATGTTCTAAGGCCGGGCAGGGCCAACGAGAGGGGGGTGGCGGGGGAAGGGCAAATTCCCCGGGACCGGGGCTCTAGGGGGGGGCCCATGCTAAGGTTACAAATGTTACCTAATATAAACGATTCTATGGCGATTTATGGTATTAGGAAATCAATGAAACATTGTAGTTTATTAGTAAAGAAAGAAATTGTATATATTGTATATATGGGAGAGTTAGGGGGCTGAAGCCGGGGTAAACATTTCGGCAGATTTGCCGATAGAGGAAACGTTGTGGCCATGATGCAATATATAAGCTGTTTACTAATTCAACAAATACCATGTCATATTCGTTGAAAATATTTAAATAAATATGTATTAATTGTCAATAAAGGAAAACCTTATTTATTTATTTATTTTATGGCACTAAAACTCGGTGACGAGTCCTGGCCTCCTCCACCAACTTTCTCCAGTTTTCTCTGTTGTGCAGCCGCCATCCAGTTCCTCACTCCCAGGATATTTCTCGTGTCTGCGGCTAGACCATCCGACCACCTTAGCTTCGGTCTTCCCCTTCTTCTCGTGCCATTCAGAGGTTTCACTAACAACCTTTTAGGAATGCTTAAGGAGAACCTTAATGGTCGATGAAAACTATTGATCATTTAAAAACAGGACTATCTCTTCGGAATATTATTGTAAGACAGTTTTGACTGCTCAAACATTGCGAAATATTCGTTGAAAAAAAAAAATTGCTTTTAAAATAGTGGTCAGCCTTTTCGCCACCCCTCGTCTAAGACATCCAAATTACAAATGTGACATTCAATAACCATCATTAATAATTTATTTAAAATATTTTGAACTTATTTACTGACATCTGAAAAGATAAATCTATCAAGTGAATGTGAGGGGTTATGATTATAATGAAACGTCAATGACGTACCGCTTCTGTAGATGTTTTATATTGGATGGACACCTCTGACAAAAAATTAAATATTACTTATGCTTTGGATTTTACCAGTTCATTTGCGGGTGGGGAAAGAAAGTGGTAAATAATAATAAAAAGAATACGTTTCATAATGTTTTTATCATTTTTAACCTTCCACTGGTCGAGCCAATTTCCGTTACACGAACGGTCGCGCGTTGTACAAAGTTCAACACCCTGTTTTTTATCCATTTTTGTTCAAAATTTTGTATTAAATCTATTAAATAAAATATGTTGACCATTTAAAGTAGATTATATGTTCAAAATATTGCCTGAGAGAATAATATTTTAAAATATGTTTATGACTAAAAATAATAAAAAAGAATATTTATAACTAGATAAAGTTTTATTTACAATATTACATTCAAAAATAATTATTTCTTGATCTAAAATGGTTGTTTTTATGATCAATTATAGTAAAAAAAAATTTTTGAGGAATGATTTTTATAGATTAAGATATCCCCTGGCTGACCCCCTTCTCCATCACTACCCTCAACATAGGTTTCCGTATCATGACCTACAACATTTTCTATTTCCTCTACACTCAATACATCATTTTTTTTTATATTCCGGTTCTTTTTCCTTCCTCGTCCAATTTTATAGGTTTCCACCTAATCAAAACATTCCGAATAACTAATACTTCTCTGACTAAGATAAACATAAGTATAAATGCAAAAGAATCCTACTTACATTATATCGAATCTAGCTGATTGGCGAGAAAGGGACGAGAAAAAACCAAAACGCTTGTTGTACTTCTTGCAACACTGATGACTATATATTTTTAATCAGGCAACTATCATTCCTACCACATCGAATAATTACTGGTGGTAAATAGAGGAGTATCTTGAGGAATAACTAAAACCAATTTTCCGGGAATCTCACCGGAAGCGAGAGATAAAGAAAACAAGTCGAGTGTTGTAGAAAATACAAGAGCGCGACCGGTAGAAGGTTAATTAAAAAAATAATTTTGAACCTAGAGGAAACAGCGAGAGCACTATGGTACAGTCGGCAAACACAAAAATAGTATTTCATTTTTTGCGTATTTTTACTTTCATCTCTTAGCTTTCAAAGACCATAAGCTCCCTTTGAGTATCACAACTGCATGTAGTACACTTCTCTGGTGACTTCAATAATATCCTATTGTAGTGGACAAGACTAGAAATATACATTCTTTCGTAGTATATTCCATTTCTATTAGCTTAGCAAACATTCCGTAGTTTTGCTTACCCTAACTTCCCGAGAGTCTAAGGAGCAACAGCCCATTATTATAGATAAATTTGACACCATATTTACTTTATTAAAACCATATCTAATTGTACCTTAAAAACTCTTGTTACGACTTTTAAATAAGTTGACTAAACGGTTTTCTACAGCTAATATAGCCGAAGAGAATACAATGGAAGGTGGTGAGAGCGGTTTAAAATTTATTTCCAGTCGGGAGTTGTGGGGGAGGGGGGTGCACTGGAGTGAGTATCGATTTGTGGTGGCCAGCCTGCCCTATGTAATCCTCTAGTTAAATCCTCCTCAACACTCCGTCTTCAAGCCTATTCTCTCTTAAATAGTTCAAGCTTCGCTGAAAACTGGAAAATATACATACCATAATATTTCACGTCAAATTTTAAGAATGGTCGAATGAATAAGGATCAAAATGAGGAATGATCCACCATATAAATATATCTAATATTTTTTTTTTTTTTTTACGGACTCGATAAGCCAACAGTTGCGAAGTTATCTGAATATGAGCGAGTAATAAAATATAAAAACAGTGAAAAATCCCGTTCTATTGCATTGCACTCTCCATCCAAAAGCAGCACGGTAGATTTTAACGACCAGCAGTTTAGAGGGCTCAAACTAATCTCATAAACAAAACTGTTTATTAATTTAATATCTCATGCTAAAACATCGCTTAGTATTATATTGTGTAATGAGAACGGATACAAAAAATAAATAAATAAAATAAATAAATAAAATAAATAAATAAAACTGTAAAAAATAAACAATATAATTATTTCCAATATTGTAATAAATTGCAAAGGTACGGATCGAAAAAAAAAAAAAAAAAATGTTCTCTTTTTATGAAACAAATAAAATTATGAATATTATAAAAATTATCTGGGTCTTTTGCACTTGTTTCTCCATTTCATTTTGAGTTTATTATCTTATGTTTAGGTTATGAGTAACCCAAATGTAATAATATGTCAATGAGAGATCGTTTGATTGTTCCTATAATTAAATAACTAAATAAAAAACAAAAAAAAATTGTTATTTAATTATTTATTTAAATACTTTATTAAGTGTTATTCGATGTAAAATACATTTTTCCTGAATAAATTCTATCACTTTTTCTTTTTTATTTATTCGACGAATTAAACCGAACAAAGACATGTCGCGTATAATAATAATTTTTTTTTGTTGTAATTTTTTTGTTTTTTATTTAATTTTAAATAATAGGAACAATTCGAACGATCTCACATTGACATGTTATTACGTTTGGAAAGGTTACTCGTAACCTAAATATATGATAACAATGAGAGATCTTTCGAATTGTTCCTATTATGTAATAATTAAATAAAAAACAAAAAAATTACAAAAACAAAAAAAAAAATATTTTCAGTTAGTTGCTATTTTAACACCTAATAAATGAATTCATCATTATGTTTAAACTTAAATTATATTAAAAATAAAATATATATTAAAATGGAAATGATGGGAATTAAATGGTTGCTTAGACAAGTTTAACCCTTAACATGCATAAACAATTTTTTATGAACTTATAACTTGACTTTTAACATAAAAGATTCCATGTTATAACAATTATATTTTGTACAATATGTGCAAATATAAATTTTTTTATGTACTTATTCTTTACAGTAATCTACTTTTGAATCATATTTATTTTAAATATAATAGGAATAAGAATTTTTGTTTTGATGATTTCTAAATCGTTTGTTGTATTACGTCTAAATGGTTTGGATAAATTGCAGAACAGCCATTCAAATAAATTTTGAATATTATATACTTAATATTTATTTTTTTCTACAGAATATTAAGATATTTTGAATTCTTAGTGTATTTACATGATTTTACAAGTGAATTAATTTACTAAAAAATGTTAATTTTAATTTTAGGAAAGTAGCAATAGTGATAATGACAAATGTTTGCATCCATATCATGTACAAAAGACGTTTTTCTATAAGATGTTTGTTTTCAAAATTTTGTTTAGCCACTATAAATAAATTCATACAAGAGTACTTTTTAAGTTCTACTTTTTCAGGTGATCTCAATATGAGAGAAACTTTAATTAGTTCGCAAATATTTCAAAACTTTAGAAAGAACATTTAACAATTATAATAATAATAAAATTAATATACATAGATAACTAAAACTAATCAAACATTTAATTGTTAATTAAATCGTGGACTAATTCCCTTTTGAAAACATAAATAAACTATCGGATATACAAGTTCGATTTCAAAATATCATGTATATCATTGATTGGAGGTGTTGCGTCAACCTTTTAAAGGTAAAAATATTGGCAATTCCGAACTAAGAGGGACTATGGAAGGCTGGTCACAAACTTCGATGCTATCTATGCGTACCTCTAATATTAACTTTTAAGTAAGTAGTAATTTACTTTTTTTGGAATATATCTTTATTAAAAACAGTATTATTGAACTTTAACATATAAACATAAATACACTATAGTACAAGATTGTCAATGCCAAAATTACTGGTTCCAAAGATATTACTTATTTTTATTAAATAATTGTATTTCTTAATTATTTTCTGAATAACCTAACCAAATGTAGAATAAACTTGGTAAATATAGAATATATAAGTAAATATATCACTTTGTTTATAGTATCGCCAAATGATTGTTGAGTTTGTAATTTGTTATGAGATTTTAACTTTTTTTTTTTTTGTTTAACTATTTATTGATATTTACAACTGTACACAATATACAACAAGTAAATTTGATCATAATGATAACAATGGCAAGTAAATAACATGTGAAGAATTACTCAATAGTAACACTTCAATAAGAATTTTATATTAGAAGGTCCCTTGGCCATCTTCTTTTCAGACGCCTCGGAGGATTATCAGGAATGGAGTGGGAAGCAATTTGAGAGACTAGCGGATTTGAATGGTTATAGAGCTTATTATGAAAGTATAGGTATGTGGTTTGGGCTAAATCAGCAACATATGGAACATTAAGATCTTTATGGATAAGTTTGTTGGTGACAATGTAAGGAGCATTGAAGGTTTTTCGAAGGATTTTGGATAGTAAGGATTGGATACGAGATAAATTTGATGGTTTAGTGGAGCCCCAAAGCTTAACTCCATATGTCGGATTTTGACTTTGAATTAAATTTTTAATTGTACTATGTTTCATTAAAATTTACTTATAACTTTTGACTCAAGGAAATGCGTCTATTGTAATATTATTGTACCCTTTATTCCTCTTGTGAATAATAGAGGGAAATGAAAGTAAATACGCTTACAATTGAATAGAGGATAAAATGACGGATTGGATTGAGCGGTGAAAGTAGGAAGATGAACGACAAATAAATATTTAGAATAGACCTATTTATCAGGTCACGAGAGAAGAAAAATTTCTTTTCTGCTTTACAAGGGCCATGGAAGAGAACTGCTAATGACTCATTATTAGCAGGTAGAAGGAAGGGGCGGGCGAACGGCCCAACCAATGAAAACAAAGCCACCCCCTCCACCTCGACTAATCCATATCCACACCCCCCACCACTCCTTCGATACATGACTTCCGCCCTGGACGCTGTTTGCATTTAATCTCCGACCCTCGCAAGAGGGTGCGTGCTTATTTGTTTAGAGCCAAACAACTCCCAATTGCCTGTAGTAGCTCAGTAATGAGTGATAGACCCCTGAGTCGAAACGAGTATCCGAATATATTGACAATTATACAACATTTTAATCCTCACTATTTCAAGTCTAAAATATTTATGTTGCCCAAATGAAAATCCCAAATAAAATAAACAACAAATCTGTATTAATAATAAAATAAAAATGATTTAATTCCATTTCCGAATGACACAGATCATGTCTCAAAAGACCACCCAAGTACTAGATAGTAGTACGAACTGTCAATAGCCCGATGGTTGCATGAATTTTCCGTTCAATATCTGAAAAAGTAGATGGACGTATTAAAAGAGTGTTCTCTCATCATGAGAGGAAAAAATTGGCAAATTAAAAAATGTATGTAATCCTGACTTCATGGATCTGTTGAAATCGAAGTACATTTTGTATTTTGCTGGGGGTCTGTACTTTTCTTGTTGTAACGTTTCTTTCACTCTCAAAATTTGTTACTTTTTTTTCAAACTAAAAACTTAAAGGTTTTGCCACGCTCTAGCTTTGCTGGTGTTGCTCGTATCGAAAATGTGAAAACAGTTTTATGATCAATTTAATATTTTTTGTCATATATTTGTCGCTAGGACCTACCGTTAGGAACTATATTGATTTGAATGAAAAACATCATGTTTTGCCTAAGTTAAGTGTTGGGGGTTTTTTAACAAACTCTAGATCTGTTAGTGTAGCCGACAGCTGGCTATCAGAATAAGTAGATAGATATAGAAGCAGTAGGTTATAGCTATACATATCCATGATTTGTTAGGATTCTTTTTTGGCTTTTATGCTTTTCTCTAAAAAATATACCTAATTCTTAGAATACACTACCCATTAGTAGCGCTCCAATAAAATCTAAACTATATTCTTTTCAGACGCCTGGGTTATCGAAAATCGAGTGGGTATGAAGCTTATTATGGAAGGATAGGTATCTGGTTTCGACCAATTCAGTAACATATGAAACATTTTATAAAAAAATATTTTTAACATTTTCAGCAGTAACCTCTAAACGCCTGAAATATTTCAACCATTTTATTAATATTGAACTTGGAGTACAATGAACATATGGTGTGAATGTAAAAATTTGTTTCTATTACTTAGTGTCCTTAAACCTAATTTTAATATTCAAATAAAACTTGAATTTAAATTAAAAAGTGAACTAAAAAGCAAGTAAAATTTTAAATATTTAATACAAAAAATTATATATTGAATATATCTCTGAATAGATTCAATTTACAACTTATTTAGATTAAATATGAAAAGAGAAGAGACATTTTCTATAACAAATATGTAACAAAAGTTTACATATCGGTGGATTGCTAATATGGTTAATTAAATAGATCTAATTTAGCCCATTCCCTTCAGGGATCGAAACAAGTAGTAATCTGAAGGTGCGAGGTCTGGACTATATGGTGGATGAGGCAGGAGTTCAAACCCTAAAGTTCTGTAAACTTTTCTGCTGATTGTTGAGGAGTAAGTTCGTGAGGGACCAGTCTACAGGTATTTTTCACCTTCCCCATGGAGAGAAAATGGCGACTAACAGTATCTTTCGACACACCACACACCCTGGCAAGTTCGCAAGTACTTGTGGACGGATTTGACTCAACAGCTTCCTTCAGAACCTCATCAATGGCCGCCCGGAGCCCTTCTTCCTTTCCAACGTCGTATTTCCACTTCTAAATTTTTCAAACCAATGCCGCGCAGTGCGCTCTTCAAGAACACCTCCCCCTTCATATTTAATAATTTCACGAGTTGCTTCAGCGGCTTTTGAACTCTGGAACTTGATAAAACGGTCATTTTTTTTTTTATGCACCCCATTAATTGAAAAATAAGAAGGAGTAAAATAATGCAAACTAAAAGTAAACACAAATAGAATAGTCTAAAGGCGGTTAAAATTACATTTACTAGACAAACGATCAAAGCTCCCAATTCATTAAAATACACGTTCTTACATGACTCTGATTCTACCTATTTGGACTTACGGAGTTGAGCTTTGGGGCTCTACTATACCATCCATTTCATCTCGTATCCAATCATTACAATCGAAAATCCTTCGAAAAATTCTAAACGCCCCTTATTTTGTCACCAATAACCTTATCCATATAGACCTTAATGTTCCATATGTTCCTGAGTTAGCCCAAACCAGATACCTATCCTTTCATCGTAAGCTCCATAACCACTCAAATCCACTAGTGTCTCAATTTACTTTTCATTCCATTCCCGATAATTCTCCGAGGCGTCTGAAAAGAAGATGACCTGGAGATCTTCAAGTGTAGAATTTTTATTGAAGTGCTACTGATGAGTAGTTCTTTTCAAGTTTTGACATGTCATTGTAAACGTTATGAACACATTTATTTGATGTATATATTTGTACAGTTGTAAATTTCAATAAATTGATATAATATATAAAATAATTAAAATCCTTCCAATTCTTCTCTTATCCATCTTAAAACCCTCAATGCTGTTTATTATATCACAAATAAACTGATCCATAACGATCTAGATGTTCCATACGTAGCGGTTTTGTCCCAAATAAGATGCTTCCATTGCAATCTAAATACCCACTCAAATTCATTAGTCTCCCAACTTGCTTCTCACTCTATTCCCGATAACCGTCCAAGGCGTCTAACTTTCTTATGTAGAACATTTACAGTAATGCTACTATTGACTAGTTATTCACAAGTTATTGATAGGTCATTGAAATAATTTTATAGCTCATTTACTTATTGTATATAATTTATACAGTTATAAATATCAATATAAATATAAGTATTAAAATAAAAATTCAATATAAATATAAGCATTTTAAAAAAATATAAATAAATGACAAAATAGTAATTAATTAATGTCATCGAAAAACTATTTCGTTTAAATGTTTGAATAGAACCAATGATAGCGCTTTCTCACATTCTTAGTTACATATTCCTGTCCGCTTCTTCTTCTCTTTAAGTTGTCACTCCGTTTGCATAAGGTGGATAAGCAACCTCGGTTCAAGTCATTTCATTTATAAAAAGTGTTCAGAGGCCTTGGAAGCTCGTGCCAGTACCCAAAGGCTGATTCAAAGCCCAATAATGATAGGTTAAGAGGGAGGTGTGAGGAGTCGACAGTTCCTCAAAACGGTAGCAGTGACAGAGAGAAGTGTAATGTAACGGTATCAAACGGTTAGTCTGAAGGAGTAGTGATACGTAAAGGAGTAGAAGCGGCAAGAGGAAAAAGTGGCACAAGCTACCCCCACTCCACCCGCCCCCTCAGTACACGACGGCCTCACTGTTCTCCACGCTCTGTTTATGTTTTGGTTGTTTTGAAGAGGTTTTGCAGTTGCTAGTGAAATGCCGTGTTGTGTAGCTTTGGTTGCAGTACCAAAGTCCAAAATAAGAATGCTATTCCTCCAATTACTTTCCATCTGTAAGTAAAATTTTCTTAAAACTCTAAGTTCTTATTTTTTCTGAGCTATCTAATGAAATACAGTAGATTCATCTTTAAAATTTTATTTTCTTCAGATTGGAACGATTCCCTATTTTCAAGTGTATAACTAAATAAACTTCACAACGTTAGTAATACAAAGTAAAAAATTAACGTAAAAGTTCTAATAATTAAAACATAACCTAAACGAGACAGGAGTTACTAAGAGGGTACTTTAAACACACTGATGATGAGCCGAATGATTTGAAAACGTTTTGTGGCAATTAAAAGTATTTTTCTTTATTTGTTAGTAATACACTTGAAAAAAGAATTCATCCGGAAACATTGGACGGAAAGATAATTACAAAGAAAAATATCAATATCAAACCTCTGTCTTCATTTGATTAGTCTGTGTTTGCATAGCGCACTCTAAATATGCTTTTTATTGTATAATAATATCATATTTTATTTTTGTTCCTAGTTTTCCCTCGGATAAAGATGAACGAATTAAATGGGTTAATGCCGTCAGACGAGAGAATTGGAGCCCAACAAAAACAAGTCGCTTATGTTCAAAGCATTTAAGGAAACCGACTTCGACCGATCCTCTCCTTTCCTCACAAAATTGAAAAAAAAAGGCGTAGTCCCATCAGTATTTGACGGATTTCCTGACCATTTGAGACCAAAGGATAAACAAGTTCGTGAATTTTTGTTATATAATATTTAGGGTTTTATTTTCTTAATTTTTTTAATAACAAATAAAATTTCTTTAAAAAATAAAACCTTTACACATTTTTTAATAACAAATAAAATTTCTTTAAAAAATAAAACCTTTACACATTTTTTAATAACAAATAAAATTTCTTTAAAAAATAAAACCTATACACATTGTATATAAATCTTTACATTTGTGTAACGTATGTGCTCTAATATTTATCAGATGCATATTACAGGTTTCTTTTATACCTTTTTTTTTAAATAGGAGAGAAGAGCGATAAAAAGACATAGTTGTCCTACAACAATAACGGAATCTCCTGACAAGAAAAAATTGAAGTCAATGTTGGAAAAAGCTAGAACGACGACCGACGTAACAATATTACAAACACAGCTTGAAAGTACTTCAGCTGAATTGAACTCTGCTCAAAATACCCTCCACTACACTCAAAGTATTGTTAGTGAAAAGAAAAAGAAATTGATAAATTTGAGACGACGGACAAATAGGTTGAAGAAGAGAAACTGTCAGCTGAAAAATATTATTGCTGAGCTGAAAGAAAAAGATCTAGTTGCCGATGAGTACGCGGATATGCTCGGAAACATATCACAAACTACCCTCAGTTCTCATAAAACGACAAGTCTCGAAATCAAATAACACAAAACTTTCGAAGATTTCGATAAGAGACTGAAAGCGTTTTCAATTACATTGAACTTCCTCTCTCCTAAAGCCTACGAGTGAAAAGGACGTAGTCGAAATTTGCCAATTTTGTGAACGAATTTTTCGCGCTAAAGAAAAAGAGAAAATTGTGTTAGCTTCAATAGAATCCTGGATCTCTCATTTGTTAAAAAATGTATCGGGAAACAATTTTTTTCATGGTGCGATCATTTTTTAGTCGACGAATCTCACTACTCAGTACTAATTAGATCGATTGGAGTTTTGTACTTTCGAACTAGAATTTTCCATCATGTAAAAAAAATTAATGATGATCTTCACATGAAAAAAATTAGAAGTACTTATAATAAGCATATTCTTTTCAGTGGCCAAATAATTGTTCGTGTTATTTTAACTTACCATTAATTTTTTTGTTGTTATTTCAGTCATGTTGTTGTAATGTCAGTTTGGCAATGAATAAAATAATTTACTTATATTGTATAATTTGATTTTCATGGCTATGATTTATTTATATGGTTATTTCCAACTATCAAGAAACGACAGTAGTTTCGCGAATGTGTAGAACAAAAACTAAGTAATAAATCAAAGAGGTAAAGCTGAACACACCTGGTAGGAGGCACAGTGGGGCAAACGTGGAAAAAACCCTAAAATCTTATGATTTCTTTTTCTTTTTTTTCATTATTTTTGTATACATAAATAAATGTAGCATAAGGTTGTGGAACTGATTTTTCGATTATTTCATTACCAGGATCTGTACACGTCCTTGAAGTTGCCCTTTCTGGAGTTGAGAAAATAACACGGTTTTTTTATATTGATGTTTACTGGTTTATGGGCGATTTTATTTCGTAAATGTAGCCCCAACCTTGACTGCCAGGAATTTCAAAGTTAGCTGTCTCGTAAATCTAACTTATCTTCATTTCACTTGGTCTTTCAAAAAAGCTACACCCAACTAGGCTCTCTTTAGGGATTCAAATTGAAGTACAGGTATCTGAGGAACCGTGTTATAAATAAATCCCGGCTTCGGCGATATTTGTTCAGGGGATGAATTTATGTGTTATTTTTCACTATACAGAAACTAATTTTTAGCATTTTTTTTTTTTATAACTAAGATGTGAAATTGGCTTACTATATATGTATATTTGTTTTTATTAGTTTGTCTTATTTAATATATATATATATATATATATATATATATATATATATATATATAGATATATTTCTTTTCTTTTCTTTATTCATTGTAAAATAATTTCTTGGTTTCTATACAAAAACACATAACTCTTCTTGAGAGACTTAGTACCAGAATATAGCAGAAAGAATAATTTTTAAAAATAGCTCTTCAAATAAAAAATCAAAATCAATTGAAAATAAAAGTTTTGGAATTTGGATGACTAATTTATGGGGTTATTATTTGTATCACTGAGTTCTAATTATTGTATACCTTAGTTCTCTCATGAAGATTATCACATTTATTTATTTTATTCTTTTATATCAATGGCTAGGATATTCTACCACTCCAATCATTTTGGATCTAAATGTCTTACTAAATTCTAAGAATTTTACATTTTAGTAAAAATGTGTTTTATTAATATATAAAACACACTTGGCTTTAAAACTGAAGGTGAGCTATAATAAATATCACAGAGATCATCATTCAAGAAAGTGCTCTCGAACAGCAACAAATGAAGATGTTTTTCATCTTATCATGGTGACTTCTGATCCAGTGCTAAGTAATTTAAGTCCGCATTTAAAAAAAAAAAAAAAAAAAGTTCCCATTAAATGATGAAGCTTTTTATTTACTGTTATAGAAAAAAGGAACTATTAGAAATATTTTTTTTCTTTACTTTTATAGTTAATAGCTTTTATTTTTGTACGTAATATAACAATTGAATGTAATCTTTGTCAATATAAGATTGATAATTGTAAATAACTGTCCAGTCTATTCAATAGAATTCAACTGAAATTACTTTGTAAAACTTATTACATTTTTCAAATTATATTAAACATTTTAATTTATTTCCATATATAACCTAATAATGAATTTTAACCTAATTCAAGGAATCTTGGGTCTGTAATAGAGCTATATAGTAAATTTCATTCAATTTAGCACCTAAAAAACATAGATTATAATAACAAACTTGATTTTTTTTAAATTGATTTTATTTTTTTTAATTTTTAAACTGAAAACATGGCTCAATGCTGATGATCAGATTGCTCTGGTTATAGTTTTTATTTTATTCAGCAGCTTAGATAGCATATAAATATACCCCAAATTTACTTTATTAATTTTTTCTTACTTTTTGTTCTTAAATTTTGACCCTTTCTAATCATCTGATGAAGCTGATTATGGATTCATTCAATTCAGCACCTCATGAAATATATAATTTCAAAATTTCATGCTTATAGCACGAACCGTTTAGAAAATATGAGGTTTTTACCCATTTTGGGCCGTTTTGCCCCACTGTGCGAGGGGGGGTGGGTGTGGTGGGGATGACCCGAGCGCTAGGGTGACACATTTCCCTCGCCTATTAGCCTTGGATGCCGCTTCTACTCCTTTATGTATTCTGTGCCACAGCCACACCTACCTCACCAAAGCCGCACGCGAGCTGTTACTTGAGACGATGCAACTCATTCCTACTTGCCTGTACTTTTATGTCAAAATTCATATTTGAATTTGCCTTTTATTGCTACTAGTGAGAAGTTTTTTACATATTATTGACATGCCATTATAATCATTTTTTTAAAAATTTCTTGTCGCATATAATGTATACTTACAGTTGTAATTATCAGTAAATTATTAAAAATTAAAAAATAGAATTTGCCTTTTAAATGCACATACGTTTATATTTAAGCAACGTTGAATAAAAAAATTGACCAAAGCTATTAGCAATAAAGCAAAAAATTGTTTAAAATGCAAAATTATGTTTCAGAAAGCATTGTCTTTTTACATGTAGATTTTGAAAAATATATTTGATTTTTTTTTTTTATCTAAGTATTGTTTGTGGGAAAAACTCCAAAAGAAGACATGCTTGTAATTAAGAATATATGTTGTTATGAATATATGTATAAAATATAAAAATATTTTTTTCAAAATCATCTTCGATGTATACATAAATATTTAACATTATATTGTTATATAATAAATAAGTAATTTACATATATGTATGAACACACATTTATTCTGTTTAGAGCTTTTTTTCAAAAAAGCATAGATAGCTAGATATTCGATGTTGAAAATAGGCACTAATTTTACAGGCATTAATGGCTCAATAAAAAAATGTCTATTTTTCCGCATTTTATCGAAGACGTACGCTCTTAATCCATGTTGTTCTAAATTCCACTTTTCCATAAATAAATTGCAGACAGTTTTACGTGATCAAATAAAATTGAAAAAATTGAACTTTTTAATTTAAAAAAAGTGATTTATTATGATTATTAAATAACTAATACCGAATTCTCCAAGAAATAAAAAAATAAAAAAATAAAATTGTAGTTATTGACAAATATTATATCATTCAACACTGGAGTGTAATATGCAAGAGAGATGATAATAACTTTCTTTTTCCTATTATCACCTGAAAATGTTACTAATTTGACATTTAATTATTAACAATTTTAGTAGTTAAATATTAATCTGTTACAATCTTATCTAGGATCTCATGCGATAGATTTATAAATAAAATAATTTAATCTTTCTAAGATAATCTTTAAAAAGAATGTCGTATTTATATTTTGAATACTTTTATATCTTGTTTATGCAATCGGACTGGCAATTGGTGGATATTATAAATAAATAAACATCAGTGAAAGAATCCTTATAGCTATATAATATGTTTCTGCAGTAAAATTTAAATTATAAAGATTTTCGTTACGTGAATCGACTAATAAAAATATAATAATCAGGGATTGTTTAAAATATTTTTAAGGAGAGGTCTTTGGATGGAATGATTGGACTAAGTGAACTCACTCCAAAATTGGCTAAAATATTGATTTTTGATCATTTTTTTTTTTAATTTTATTTTATCATCAGTGCATCCAAAATAAATGGGCATATAGATTACACTATATTGCAGTTAGTTGAGATCTTAATAAAAAAATATTTTAGCTTTAATATAATATAATATATCCGTTAAAATAATTGTTGTTAGTCAAATTGGGTTTGACGTCCTTAAGTAATAACTGAGGCATGAAGGCATGAGTTTTTTTTTGTTTTTTTTTCACTTAAGAAAATTTGTCTTACTTTTAGAAATCGTCTAAGCGTGTCCGTTCCCTATTGTGAAAAAAATATAATCCAGCTCAATCCATTTACATTCAAGAGTAAAATATGAATTGATATTATATGTTACTTTAATTATAAGTATTTATGTTGAACATAAGTGGGAATAAAAGAAAATAGAAAAACATATCGGAAAATCCTTTTATTTTTTAGATTCCCCCCAATTTTTTTCCTAGGACTATTTATAACTGTCCTGTTTTCAAATTATCCTTTTTCAGCTCCTTCTGGGGTTTATTAATAATTTGATTTATTTCTTATTTATTTACAATATATCGTTACTAATGAGTAATCTGTAAAAAAATCAACGTAATACTCGTTAATTTCATGCATATTCCTTATCGTAAAAGCCTTAAAGGCTTTGACTTTTAAAGCGCTGCTTCTGCCTGGTTTACACACTTAATAACTGATGGAAATGAGATTAAGTTTACGAAAAGGGAAGCCATGAATAAACGACCTCGGGGTAGGGGAGTGTAATTGACTTAAGATATTTGCATTCAGTGGCAGCCTGCTTCCGAGAGGCGAGTCTATTGTTTATACAACCAAAGATGGCTCATCCCTTCATGAGTACATTCACTGTATCTGTATGTTTTTAAAAATAAAAAGAATTGAGTACTCAAAAAATTGTATAGAATACGTTTATGTACACAACTTTTGCAAAAACATGTAACGGTAGTTCTTCAGTCAGTAAATTTAAGAACAAGCTTTCTTAAGGAATACATATTTTCAATAATATCTTTCTATTTTAGTTATTTAACTTTTGCTTCTTATTTTAAAAATAATCATTAATGAGACTTTAATCACGTCATTTCGGATAAACGGAGTTAAGATTGGGGGTTCTATATAACCATCCACAATGCTTCTTATCAATTCCTTACAACATAAAATCCTTAATACGCCTTCTTTATCACATACTAATTGATCATAATGTTGCACATTTGATCCAGATTAGATACCTTACCATTTATAATAAACTCCAAAATCACTCAAATTCATTAGTATCTCAACCCTCAATTCCAGTAACCCTCCGCGGTGTCAGAAAAGTATATGATCTCGAGGTTTTCTGATAAAGAACATTGATATTAGTAAAGTGGTGCCAACGGATATCAACACTCATTTCCCGAAATTCCCACCACTAATGCGAATATTGTAAAAACACTACAAGAGTCTTAGATGGTATCATTGTTTATATAAAAATGTCTAATTTATATATTCATTAATGGCCGATATTAAATGTATTAAAATCGATTAATTTGGAAACAGCCCTCTCACTTATCAGACGGTGCATCTCGTTTTCTTTTCCAATTTATGCTGAGAATGATGGTTGTAAAGTTAACAGAGTGCATAAAGAAAAAAAATTACCGTTTTTAACCAAATATTTCTTAAATATAAAATACAATTGATGCTCAAAGTATAGTCCATCGTTATCTACCGTCATTTTCCAATTGCTCGATCCCAAACTGATATCCTTAAGACTGTCGAAGAAAACTTAGACCTCGATTTAAACTTCCACAAAATTATCATTTTTTTTTTTCTTTTGAAGGAAAAGGCCATGGATCAAAACAAGTAGTTATCCGATGATGGGAGATCTTGACTGTTCGGTGGGTGTGGAAGAAGGCCGATACCTTCAAGAGTTTTAAACAGTTCGTTGTTCTGATGGGAGCATTGCAGTTGAACAAAGCTTGATAACGCTGAGACAGTTTCCAGTACAATTTTTCTATCTGTAATAGAGGTCAGAGTTCATTGTACGACCACCAAAAACACATTCATGATAGATCCCTCTTTTTTAGTTCCGAAATAATCCCTTCATCCATTTCTGTAAGAATGGAGACATGTTTTTTAACCACCTCTGCGTGGTTCGCTCTTCAAGCATATCTTCAGTTGTGTTGATTTTACGAACCGATTCGGTGGCTCGTATTTTGAGGTTTTGTTTCAGTTATGTCTTAAAATTACAATTATTTCTTAAGAAAACGTCATGTTGCTTCTTCAATAAAAACCTATGAACTTACGGTTTTTTGAGGCAGTCCATTGTTAATAGGTAGTAATAAATAGAGTTGTGTTCATGCATTTGGAGAAAGGTATATATATATATATATATATATATATATATATATATATATATATATATATATATATATATATATATATATATATATATATATAGGAAGAAGATGATCAGGGATCCAGTCAAAGAGGAACACCACGTCTAAGAAGAAATTTTTTAATACGTGCCAACGTTTAGACCTGCCTTGCAGGCCTTCTTCAGGGCCACCGAACCGCACTGGTGAGAAGACGAACGATGACTCTCTCTAAGACGTTGGCACGTATGAAAGAATTTCTTCTTAGACGTTGTGTTTCTCTTTGACTGCAATCCTGATCATATTTTTTTTTTTTAATTTGATATTTATATTTTGTATAGTTTAAGTTTTTTATTTATTTTCATTGAACATATGAAACAAATGGATTCTTCCTTCATTAACATTTATATTACTTATTGTCCTTGAATAATACAGATACGTATTTGATTAAAAAAAAAAAATAGTTTCTTAAATTGATCGAGTCAGGTCTAGAGTGACTAATGACCGTGTGGTAGGTTTAGTTAGTTATACACTTTAATGGAAAGATGTGGTAACCGTGAGTGGTAAAGTAAGTTGGTGGTATCAGCCTCCATTTTTTAGGCAAGACAGGCATTTTATGTAACTCTACTCTCATTAAATAAATACAATTGAATAGTATATTATTTAAAACACTTATCTTGCTTTTTGTTGGGAAGGGAGATAGTTGTTATACGGAGGTAGGTTTCTCAACAAAACAACTAAATACACTCCACTGGAGGAAATTATCCCATGAGAGGAGATATTTTCCTGCGGGATGTTTTTGTTTGGACCAGTGGCGTTGACGGCTGGAGCTGAGTCACTCCAGCGAGGCGCCGCGCAGTCATGCCACCATCCAGTCACGTCCTTTCTGTATGTGTGAGGTTTTCTTTGACGATTAAAAAAAAAAAGAAAAAGAAAACAGAAAAAGTTGACATGGAAAGTAAGACAAAATGGAACTTGTTTTCATGAAAATAATATATATGTTTAGGTTGTAACATATTGATTTACAGAGCTATATGTTTTTCACTTTGACCCAAACATAGACTTACACTCAGTTTCAAAGTGTTAGACACACCCGTGAAAAACTTTTTATGAATTCTTTATTTTCGCTTGATATTAGTTTTTTAAAATAGCTGGAAGTATAGTTTAAGATATTTTATAAGGCAATAGAATTATAAAACCTCGCTGAATATTTCAATATAACATTAGTAAATATTTAGCACGTCAATTATGGAGGGAAAATAATGTTTTTCAAAAGAAAAGCGCCGTTTGCATTCTTCACTAATAAGAATGGGATGATTTCTAGGGAGATTTCACACCACCTCAAACGGAGTTTTTGATCGGTTGCGAGGCACTGAGAGACTTACGGAACACAATGCTCATCTGAGTGCTCCCTTGTTTGTCACTACAAAAAAATGGAATATGCGTCCAACTCTTGTAAAACGGCAAGGGTAATCGCTCAGGAAGCCTGGCGTTCAAACAAACCTTAGGAATGTCATAAGATAATATTAAGAAATCAAAAATAAATAGTTAGAAAAAAAAAAGTCAGTTTTTTAGACATCACTAATAATCTAGAATGACCTTTGCTCAAAATGTAACATTATAGACTGTTTAGAGGAGGAAAGTTGTCTTTAGTGATAAAAAAAAAAAATAATAATCTGGTTTTGTTGGATTTACATTTATTTTTATGACTTTAAGAATAGATGAAAAGATTTCATCAAAGCGGCAACTGGAAGGAGGAAAAGTTTCTAATTTTACAGAAAAGTTACTAATTTTAAGGAAAAGTTACTAAGCTAAAAAACAGGCTGTATATTTATAAAATACATAAATATAAAGCACTCACATTATTTTATTGAATTCCACAGTAAATAAATTGCTATCGATTTTTTTTTTTTTTTTTTTACTATATTATTCTTTACCATATACTACATGGTTAAAAAAAAAAACCCATCATTTAATTGTTTTTACTCATATATATTGTAAATGGGAATAATACAATTACTTCTCAAAGCGTAATTTATATGGGCACTCTAGGGACCATGGTTCCACTAGTGAAACATACCATTTAGGAGACTGTATGCATACTACATGCCAAATTTCCTTGTAAGCATCACTGATAACCTCATAAATTAGTATTATACAAAATCCGACATATTTTATTCATTTAAGAAAATATTTTTATATAAATAATGTTAAATAATATTGGGAAAATTAAATTTATTTGTAACTTTTTTTTTTTAAGCTTACTTAAAATCTGAAAAACAGGTTTAAAAAATAAATATCAACAGGATTTAGATTTAGTTCCACATAAGGATATAGTGTCTTTTTAAAAAATTTCGAAGATTTTATTTTGATGTCCTCATCTTTTCATTGTCGATGAAATTAAATGTACGTATCTATGCATTTAAACTTTATATGAAAAAAAAAAAATCTTCATGATGGTTCTGACCAAATCCAAAACAATTTAAAATCTCTGAACATTTTTTAATGCTGACTTGAAAAAAATTAAACAGTCATAGTTAAAAATTATTTACCTTTATATAAGCTAACTTCATTCATTAATTCATTTCTAACTGATTACCTTTAAAATTAATGCAAATTATTGAAATATTTAATTTATAATTAAATTTATGATTATGATAATAAGCTGATCGAACATTGCTACCATTTGGTGGCCTATACACCTACTTCTACTCCAACCCCCCCCCCCCCCCCCCCCCGAAAACCCGAGATGAGCCCTAACACATCCTCCCATCTACGCCTAGTTTTAACAGCAAGTAGTTTATTTATTTTATAAATGTCCGATAACACCAGATAATGAAGACTTTCAAATTCTTCATTGCAATTATCCTTCTTTTGGTCGAATTCTGAACGTAATATTTTTTGTTGAAATACTTTAAGTGTTGTTCTTTCCTTAGCATAGGCATACATTGCGCAACCGTGAAAGATAATAGCATCGTAAAATTTAATTTTATTTTTTCTAGGCATTCAATGTATATATACCATAAATGAATCCATGAAATGAATAGTTAGCGGGAAAACCAGATTCGACCGGAGTCATGGAAAATCCCAGTGGCTTAAAAGCCTGCTTAATTAAGACAGCTTGAAATAAGATGACAGGTGATTGCTGCTCATCGTGACCAGTTGCTGAATAACGTTATGGAGACCTGTAGGCTATTATAGCATCGAAAAATAATTATAGATAGGGAGGCTTTATAGGACAATCTCTCAGGATGTGGGTGCTTGCTTTTAGTTTTAAGAAGATATGTTAGTCGGGCAGGGATTCCGATGTATTTTCAATAATTCCACAATTAAATGGCTTGAGGGGGGGGAGGGTTCAGACAGGTATTTTAAAACTTATATCAAAAATTGTGGCCGAAAAAGATAAAGACTTCAAAATAAAATGTTCGAGATTCTTTGAAAAGCACTATATCTTTATGTGTAACTAAATCTTAATCCAATTGGTATTTATTTTTTTTTTTATTTTATTCAGATTTTAAGTAAGCTTAAAAAAAAAGGTTACAAATGAGTTTAATTTCCCGAATATTTTTTTACATTACATAAATAAAAATATCATTTATTTTTATTTTCTTAAAAGTACAAATTTCGAAAAAAATATGTCGGATTTTATACCCATACCATACCATTGCTTATACCCATCAAGTGTGGTAGGAAACATAGAAAACAGGCAATGTTTTTCAATTAAGAAAAAGTTTATTATACATAGTTTTAATGTTAAAGTTAGGTTTTTGTATTGTTTGGTATGCTTTTTTACACAAAAATATGATACATGTAATTTCAAATAAGAACATATGTAAATTGCTAAAATAGTTGTTTCCTTTTGGTTTTTCAACTATTATATTACGTTTCAATTAGGAATTAATATTTTTTAATTATGGCACACCAAAACTGTGAAAAAAAAAATAGTTATTTACATTAGTTCTTTATTTAGTATTGTAGGGGCAATAAAATTTATTTTTGTTAATGCCATGATCTCTCTTAACACGTTGTCGTTGACTTAACACATTTTCAGAAATCTGGCCTAAGATTACAATTCGATTTAATCACATTATATTATTAAAAACTATAATTATAGTGCATAGTTATCATCAAAAAACATAAAAAATATGTTTAATAAAATAACCAGTTCAAGATAGCCAGCATTAATTTTTTGTTCTTTTCCCAGAAGCCATCTATCTATCTATCTATATTAGAACTTATATATTTCGAGTTTAATCATAGCTGCACAAAAATGGCAAGTGAACATAGGACGTGATAACTTGTAGTTGGCGTCCTAGAAAAGAACGCAATCTACAAGTTACCTCGTAGTTGGTAATCAGCTTGCTAAATCGGTCCACTTTTCAAACAAGAAAGATAGGAAATCCGTTTCACAGGAAGGGGTCATGTCTTACAAGATTTTTTTCAGTAGGACGTAGTAGTAAGAAAAAAAAATGCCATTGTTAAACGGTAGGAGGGGGATGGGACTCATTAATACAGGCCCTGTAGGTGAAGGGTGTGAACAGATATTGACAAATGAATCAGCTCCTCTGTCACAAGCAGCTCCCGCCCACTGCTCTTATTATTTGCCCATTTAACACGCTCGCCCTAGCGGCTATAAACCAATCAGATAATAGTCTCAGTGTGCCACTAACAGGACCCCTGCGACAATCGTTTCGATACTGGTCTTCAACACACTGCTCTTGTGGTCTGTTGCCTTGTGAACCTTTGGGTTTATTTGATTAAGATTAATTGTTACAATAGCTAGGAGATTTGTATTTGCCACGGACCGTATGAGAAATCGCTATGTCGCCAAAAAAAACACTTATCAATACTGATCAGAGGAACTTCCGGACTGTCCGTCACCGATTCTGATATAAAATTTTTGATGATTCCATATCGCAAAGAATCAATACAATTTTTCTTTTTTTTTTTTTTTTTTTTTTTTTTGTTTCGTCCCATTGGACTGACAGGCTAGGACTTATAAGAAAAAAAAAAGTTTAATGAAAGTTTTACTTTATCCCTAAGTTTCAAATGTGTATCCTCCTCATGATTTCTTCACCAAAACATTTTTTTTTATTTTACGTTTTATTAAAATAAGTCAAGATAACTGACGGTCATGATAAAAACATCTGATTTCATATAAAAAGTAAAAATTGGTGTTTTCATTAAAAAAAAAAAAAAAAAAAAAAAAAACTTATCGTCATAATTAGGTCCATAATGTTGTTCTAATCTCAATTCCATGGTTTTATATATATATATATATATATATATATATATATATATATATATATATATATATATATATATATATATATATATAGAGAGAGAGAGAAAGAGAGAGAGAGAGAGAGAGAGAGAGAGAGAGAGATTTCAACACTTATTGACTATGCATATATTATTGAATAGGTCAACCCTCTACTTTCACTTCAGAGGAGACCATATTTAAGTTCCGGTTGGAAGGAAAAACTGCCAACATGACGAAGAGCATCGTCAGTAATATTTAGTTAATATAGAAGTTGTCTACAGTCGTACATTTTACATTATTTTTTTTGCAAACATGTTTTTCTCTTACAAATACGTGAAGAGCGGTTTAGATAGGAACAACTAATATTGATGGGGAATTGGTTTCTACTTATATTATATATAATAGAAATTATATTAGGGCCCTACCTCCCGAACCCAGGCGCAAGTTCAGTCTGGACAGGGAGTTGGGATGATAGGAAAGGTTTTAATGGAATATGGAAACTTTAACAAGGTCATGGACAAAAGGTATACTGGGGCCATTATGTGGGCTCTAGTTGGTGAGATAATAGCATTTCAATAGTTCGGGCGAATTCAGATTAAATTCGTTTGATCTTCGAGTGCTTTGTTGTCCCCCAAAGCTCAAATCCATGGGTCCGAATCGGTTCGGTGTGTTTAGGTGCCATATCAAGATCTTATACGATGGGATAGCTGTTTTATCAGTAAATATAACAAAAAGGTACCATAAGTAAACCAAAACCAAAAATAAATTTGTAATTTTTCACATGTTTCTGAATATATATTTGCATTGTTCAATTTCATTACATTATGAGGTTTTGAAACACCTCTGGTGTGGCACCATGTATAACAGATTAGCGCGACACCTGGAGTATGCTGAAGACGTACTGATTACAGAAAGGACTAAAGCGCCCCTTTGAGTAGTTTTTCAACTGAAAGAAGATTGTTAACTGACGCGGTTTGGTGATCAACAAAGCGAAGGCTAAATATATGCTATCTTCAAGAACCCAGTCGCAAGAAGAACAAAGCTACTTCAGGAAGTACAGCTTCCCAGTTTGGAATGAATTTAAATACTTGGGGTCGCTTGCACAACAAACAATAATGATATTACCGCGTAAATCAAGGTAGGCAACAGATGCCTGCCCGCAGCTCAAAACGATAGCTCAAGGATTTAGCTGTTAAGGCTAAAATTGCCTAAAAACCATTAATAGACCAATCGTTACGTACGCCAGTGAAACTTGGGTTATTACAAACAGAAATGAAAAAATCCACGGGGTTTGGGAGAGGAAACTATTCTTGAAGATAGATAGTCCAAAGTGTCTAAACGGTAACTGGAAGATAAGAAAACATGCAGAGATTGTGGCATTGTTTTGGGAGGCAGATATTCCCGCTCGAATAAACAAAAGTCGAAGTTAAGATGGTTGGGACACGTGGAGAGGATGTCCTATAAGGATATAGAATACGAGGGCGTCCGTGATTGAGATGGCTGGATGACTTAGAGCCATGGATAGACTTAGTAAATTAGACTTGAAGGTTTGGCCCAGATTTTGCTATTGATATTTATAGTCTCTTCTCATTGTTTTTTTTTTTAATTACGCGTTAAATAAATAGTTTTAATTTAGCATAAACCTACAACCATCTACAAATAAAGCCGATTCTTAATAGTTGGATTAAATATATCCCAAATTATAATTATTTAAAAATTTTAGGTATGTAAGAGGCAACAGGTGACAAGATCGATGGGGACCAACTGTGTCGGAGGCAGCAAGTTAAACAGTATCGCACCCCACAACGCCACCCTAACTGTCATAACAATGACAAATTCCAGTAATAGATGGCGTCCTTCGTTCACACTATCCCTGCCCTCCCAACTCCACTCTTACTATATAAACATAGTTCCTATTTAAATAAATATTCTCTACAAGACTAATAACGAAAAAATAAATTGTTCTTTAGAAGTTGGACCGAGAGACCAATCCTTCTCCACCCAGAAAGAGCAGCTCCGGGATCTCTTAGTGCCTGGCATGCCCTCCTATACGAGGGGGGACAAGCTTGGTTTCCCGGGATGTTCATAAATATTGTACGTATAGTATGATTGAATTTAAGTTTTTTTTTACTTTTTCTTTCTCTATTTTAGTTTATTTGGTTCTTGGTACCTACAATTATTATCTTAATTTATTTAATACTATCATTTATTGCATTTTATTTTACTTCTTGTTCGGTTAGAGGCTGTTTATTTTATTTTAATTTTTTTTTTATTTATATCTTTATTTTATTTTTACTTTCGTTGTACATATTGTATGAATGGATTCATTGTCATCGATATTACTCATTGTCCATGACTGTGGCTTGTAATATTTTTCAATAAAACAAATTTATACAATAAAAAAAATTCTTTCCTTCGCTTGGAAACGTTTTGTACCAGTAAAGGACTATAGGTAGGAAGTCTTGCGAATTCTGACCGTTATGTTTCCAGTTCCGAACTAAGTAAATTTGCGACTAAAAAATTAAGAGCGTTTCTTGTATTTAATCTTGATTTTGGATTTCGTTTCGCCTATTGTAGTTGTGGTCCAGATTCATAAAGTTTAAACTTATTGTTAGTTTATTTGTCTTTTGTGTAGATTGTTTTAGATAAATTGCTAACAAAAATTTTCTTTTTTTTTTAATGCCAAATGTACGTAATTTACAAGTTATGTAGGATTGTTTAATTAAAAGAATATTAAATATAGCCTCTTCTTGTAAAGTCATTTTAAGAGGAAAATAAATTTTAAAAAATTTAAATTTACAAGAAATAATTATGTTTTAATATTCGAGAGACAAAATTATTAGGATTGACGAATTAATTGCCAATTCTACAGGAGTTCTTTTTATTTCAAAACCAATTTCGAATGTTAAAAATTTATCATTAGTAAAAAAACACAATATGCAAATACTAAAACATCAAAAAAAATTCAAAACATCAGTACGTTATTACATAGATTATATTATACTTTTTAATAACGCAAGAAAAAAAAACAGCATACAAATACTAAAAACATAAATATATTTCAAAACACCAGAACATTGATACATAGATTATATATAGTAAACTTTTTTAAAACCGTAAGATAAGAAATCAAATATGGTACTCACAAAGGAGGTAAATTAAAAACGACTTCTGAAAGATATAATGCCTAAAGCAGACTGAATTAAGAGATAGATTGGTTCAATTTTCGTAGTTTTTCCAATGACTAGTTGGTTTTTTCCAGTGGAATCACATATAAAATGGGACAATTGGAAATATTTACCTGATCATTTAAACAAAAATCTGGGTTGGAACGCTTTTATTATTTCTAATGATTCATAAATATTTAATTTTATACTGTTTTTAATTGATATATTAGTTTCACTCCCGAGTTTTTGTTGAATTTAAGGTTATTTCCATTTAGATGGATAGTGAAGTTGGAATTTTGGGTCTTATTATTTTATGCTCTAATATGTTATTTTACTCTTTGATTTACTGATCGTCGAGTTTTTCAAACAAAAATAATTCCAATAGAAGTGTGGAAGTGAATTCCAAAGGCAATTTATTCATCAATCTTAATTGTATTGGTCCTTCTTTACCCTCATGCGTACCTCAAGTGACAAAATTATTATTTAGGTATTTTAAAGAATTATATGTAATTTCGGAACACATGTCTCGAAACACGCGTACACTTAAAAATATACCTATCTGTTTATTAATAGCAATGTGTGAAGATGCCTTGGGACACTCTAATATAGAACTGTGAAAATTGGAGTGCTTACTATCCGTAGTTTCGTCATAAGTCTTCAGATTCACAATTCCTTTTATTAATTGATTTTTATTTGGTAAATTGTTTTATTACCAAGACATGTAATAATATTTAATATGTGCAATTATAAACTGTTAAATCACTTGAATAAAACTTTTATTATCATATTATTATTGATTTAATTTTTTTAAAATTTTGAAAATTTCAGTAAATAGTTTGTTGCTTTGGTTTGAGAAGAATAGGAAGATTAAGTGGAGCCTCGAAGCTCAACTGCGCGGAGCCAAACAGGTCAAATAATTTCTTTTATATTAGAGCTTTTTTAAAGTGGATGACCAAATAAACGTAAAAGGCGAGCACTTGTTGTTTTAATCCTGAATAAATATAAGAATTCCAAGTAAGAGGTCTAATATTTTAGTTCATAAAATCAGTTATGTTCACTGCTCATTCTATGTCCCAAATATTACGTTAAGTTAAATATGAATAAGTTTATTTCTAACATATAATATAATAAAGTGTTTTATTCCAATGAAATTTGACAATTTACAGTTTTGTAATACATTAGTTAATAAACTACATGGTTGATTAAGCATAACTAATAAAAAGTATAATACATTTTTTAACCATTAGGAAAAAAAGAATGAAAGAAAAAAACTACAAAACAGCATAAAATAAAGAAATTAAAATAAGTACATTCTGGGAAGTAAAATAAAGAAATTTTAGTACAATAAAATTTATTACTATAAAACTAAAGTAGACTGTTAAGATGAATGGAGGAGGAAATGATCAGGGATGCAGTCAAAGAGGAACACCAGTCTAAGTAGAAATACTTTAATGCGAGCAAACGTTTCGGTCTGCCTTGCAAGTCTTCTTCAGGGCTATAATGAACAAAATACTAGATGTGACAAACATAGCAAACCGATAAACAGATGACAAATGGAATGCAGAATGACATGGACAAAAAACAATATACAAAAACGGCATAGAAAAGAACAGATACATAAATCAGTAATAATACAAAGCAGCATGGTATGGTTAAGGACAAGACAGGAATGCTAAGGGAGGGAAAACAAATAAAATACAATAAATAAATAAATAAAAATTAAAAAAATAATGGGAGGGTAGTGATTAAAACGATGATTAATGAAAAATAAAAGAGGATAGAAGGAAATGTAAAGTAAATAAAAATATTGAAATATGGGAAAGGGAAAAGGAAAAGTAATAAATGGCAAAGAACACTTACCCACCGAACCACACTGAAGAGGAGACGAACGATGACTGATGTGAAACAGTAAGAACAGCTGGGCAAGTTAAAGGGTGAAAAGGCGCGGGAAACATGGATACAGAATAGGAAAATGAAACAATGAAAATGTAACAAAAATATAAAAGAAAGATGAACAACAGAGAGACCATAAGATAAAAAAATAACAAATAAATACAAACAGAATAAAAGAGGTAAATACAATAATGCCAATGCCATCATTATCAGGTGTACAACACAAATATGGAATGATACAGAGGAATAACAAAATGATGGAAAAAGAAAATCTTTTAAATATAATGAATGATAGATGATTGATGAGTCATTTCTACTTCGACTTAGTGTTCCTCTTTGACTGCATCCCTGATTATCTTCTTATCCACTCTAAAATTTATTTCTTTTTAGGAGTGATTACCTTTTATATAATTTTGTTTCCATAGATAATTTTTTTTATATTCATACTTAATTTATATTTATAACTGTACACTATATACAATAAGTAAATGTGCTGTAAAATTATAAAAATCACATGTCAATAACTTGTGACCAATGAGTAGTTGGTAGAACTAATACGAGTTATCGGGAACCGAATGAGAAACAAGTTGGGAGACTATTGGATCCGAGTAATATCCCCAATACTCCTTAGCAAGTTCTATAGACCTCCATTCAATATTTTTTATTATATTTATTCCATATTCAAACATTCTTTATTTTTTATAAATTAGTATAATAATCCGTTATCCTTTACGAACAGGAAGTATGAAGAAGTTATTTGATATTGTTTCATTATAAACCCTTTAGAAACAACAAAATAGAAAGTAATTAAATTGTCGACTCATTAATTAAATCTATTTAATTAATCATGAGGTATCAACTAATTAAAATTCAACTCCCACAAGCAGAAATTTAATCGGCACTTCAGGTTCAAGCCTCCCATTCCGCTTATCCGACGCACACAGTAGCCACGGCCACTATAATTGTTATATGATACTAACTAAATATTCCTAGTAATTAAACTGCTTTTATGATATTTATTCCTTACTTTTCTCTAATTTATGTAATTACTATTCTCTTATTAATATAAAATGGAGAATTTATAAATGATAAAATCAGCTTACTGCTAGCAGTGAAAAAAAATTGATTTTATAGTCAGTGAATAATATTACGTTTTTATTAATATTTTAAAAATAGGTCCATATGGAAATCTATATCAGTCATAAACCGTAAATCCCCTCTTCTATTTTTTTCTTTACCTTAACAGATTTTTTTTTTTTTTTTTTTTTTTTTTTTTTTTTTTTTGTAAATATTTCTGTAATTACTGTTTAACGTTTATTTTCTAATTTTGTTTCTTTTTCCTAGTTACTTTATCTCTTCTTTTTTTTTATTTGTATTTTGCACTAACACAGAAAAACATATTTCAATTAATTATGAAGAACTGTATTGAGATTAAGGCCAAACTGTTTTGCCTAATTTATAAATATATCTTCAATTATCCTAAAGAGGCAATTGTCCTGGGAAAAATTGTTTTGTTGTTTTTTTATTTCGATTCAACATTGGAACGTCTCAGTAAACCTTATACAATACTGGAACGACAAAATAGTGCATGATGTTTCCAATATAGATACTCGATTTCACCGAATCTTGAGAAAATAATCGCTATCGAGATCGATGATCCAAAATCGATTCCTAGGAACCGATCTACTCCGCTGACGGTAACGAATTGTGTTTTTGTACCTAGTAATGTTATAATTATTATTATACATATATTCTCTTTTCTAATTATAAAAACAAAAGACATATATAGATAAAAACAGCAATTTTCCATATACTAGATCAACACTGCTTGGTATATAATTTAAAACGATTCTATCGATTCTAGCATTGCAACTGTTTAGATAATAAATGCTATTTATTGTTTACTAATTTATTTCATGAATGAACACTGCTTCTAACTAGATTTGGTTTTTATATGGACTATTTTTTGTAATAGCAATTTGTTTTTAAAACATCGATTATCGAGAATCGAGAATCGATTTTTGTACTTGTAGCGGTATTGTGAATCGAAAAAAATTGGTGCAGACATATCACAGCTTCCCAACTAATACAACGTTTACTAAAAATACACTAAATCATATAATTCAAACGTTATTCAATCCTTTAAATCCAAAACCTTAAAATATTTCTTACATTGCCCCAAATGAACAAGTTATGCCATAACGAACTCAACTGGAATAGGTTGTAGATTTGGCCTGACACTTATAAGGATCCTTCCTAAATAAACTCCATAACCATTCAAACCGACTATTTCCTCAAATGCGCCCACCATGTTTCCAGATATTGATCATGAAAAGAATAATGCTTCGAGACCTTCTATGAATGTATATTAGAGTGCCATGATTTTATAATGAATTTACCACAGGAAGTAAGTAAATTATTGTTTCATAGTTTAAAATAAAATTATTGGATTTATTAAGAATCAATTTATGGATAATTTTGAAAATAAGATTGGTCATTTATGAACTTTTTAAAAGTTAATAAAGGAATATTTGTTTTGAATTTTTATTCGGGTTTCATTTCAATTAGAGAAAATCTCGTATCCAACCCTTGCAATAAAAAATCCTCAATACTCCTACTTTGTTATAATCTAATCCACAAAGATCTTAATTCTCTATATGTGGCTGATTTAGTCCACACCAGATACCTATCCTTTCCTAGTAAACTCCATAACCACTCAAATCCACAAGTCTCTCAAATTGCTTCCCACTCCATTCCCGATAACCCTCCGATGCGTCTAAAACGAAGGTTGCTTTGAGAAGTTTTAATGTAAAACTTTATTGAAGAAAGTTATAAGTAGTTCTGTACAAGATATTGACATGCCATTGTAAATATCAATTATTAATAATAAAAAAGAATAAATCTAAAAGAATCAATTTAATTTTAAATCACTTTTAAATATATCTCACAAGGCATGTCCCTATCAGGTGTAATAATTTTCCACAAAGACGAATATCCATCGTACTAAGAGCGTTACGGAAGATCGGAAGTTGATTGAAATCATGTTAGCACTGGAATGGAAAAAAGAAGGGTCTACATAGATTATAGTTGGTAGATAGGAACGAGAAGCAGCTGAAAAAGAAATAAAGGACTGGACCAAGGTAAACATGGAACTGTTTGCACAGACGGCACTGCGTTCCCAGGCCTGGCCACCTCACCTCTCCTCAACAATATTGTCACCTCGTCAGAAATAAATATCGCCACGTCCACAATTGAAATATTGCCACCTTGACCAAGTTTTTCTGTGACCGTTTATAAATCAATTTCCAAAGCGATGATAATGAGAAAATTATGTCGGATTTTTGTCGTTTGTTATTCCTTAATATTCATTGTTGGTCTTTCAATTATAACTTTATCATGTCTTTACGAAACGGAATATTGATGTCACAACGGATTATTTAATTTGAGTCATATTAATGACTATTTTGGACTGTAAGGATTAGATATGTTTGGAATTTAATGTTTCCGTTGAAAAAAACAACTCACTATATACAAATGAATAGTTATATCAATACATCATATTGCAAAAATAGATTTAATGTTTGGGCAGTTAATGAAATAAGTTTTTAAATATAAATTTCACGTCAGCCTCTTGTCCAGATGAAGTCCGGGTTAGCGGATCTGATCAAAGAACTATGCAGGAATATTAAAGAATGTAATTTCGAAGATAAAGGTGCAGCTGAGGTAAAAGGTAAATTGATAAAATTGTATGGGATTTATTTTCATCCATTATAGTCAAAACGCTTCAACGCTTGTGATATATAATAATTAAATAAGATATTAAGGTGCAATTATGCAATTGCTAAATAACATTTATCTTCTTCCAAAATAATGATAAATTGTTATTTAAATTTAAAAGGTAAGTAAAAGTAACGATTATTATGTATAGAGATCAATATTTCATAAAATTATTTGGAAGTAAAACATAGACAGGAGTAGTTATTTCCTCTTAATCATCAAATTACCTCGTATCCAAACCTTACAATTCAAAATCCTTCGAAAGATCCTAAATGCTCCTTATTTTGTCACACATAAAGATCTCAATGTCCCATATGTTGCTTATTGAGCACAAACCAGAAACCTATCCTGTCACAGTAAACTCCATTAACTCTCAAATTCCCAATTTGTTTCCCATTCTATTCATAATAACCCTCCGAGGCGTCTGAAAAGAAGTTGGCTTTGGAAGCTTCTAATACAGTACTTCTATTAAAGTGCTACTGAACAGTAGTTTTTTTACAAGTTATTGTCACCATTTTTCCGCACATTTACTTTATGTATATAGTGTATACAATTGTAAATATCAATAAATAGATATATAAAAAAAATTAAATTCTAACAAAAACTATTATTCATTTTACTCTTCTTAAAATTGTTTTAAGGTCAAAACAATAAAACTATATCCAAAACAATAAAATTATTGATAGCATAAAATGTACCTTTAAAAATAATAAAATATAGTGAAAACACTTATTTTATTATCTGTTATATTTATACAGGGTGAGTATCTCTTAGTGTAAAAAAAAAAAATGGGTTAAACTAGTTCAAAAATGTAGCTAAATGCCGCAGATCTCACCTTTATATTCCAATCCGTTGCAGATACACGATAAATCAAAGACTTTTTTGAGGAAATCACGTTTCTTCCCATAAAAAACGTAATATCTCCATTTTGTCTGAATATTTTTCACATTTTCGGATTTAGCATTAAATTTCCTATAAGAAAAGAGTACACGCAACCTTGAAATTTACAAACTTGGTATCTAAAGAACAGCTTGATCTTCACCTTATTTGGGGAAGTCACAATGTCTCATTTACTTCAACGCTCACCGTTTTTCGAAAAAACTATCCACAAAACGTCTAATCTCACAAAAACTTGCAAATCTAACCAGCTTTCGAATGATATGTTAAACGTAATAATTTTGTTTCAATTTCATGGAGATATTTACTTTTGAAACAGAAAAAACATGGTGTTCTCATTTGGCATACAAATCAGTTATTTGCGTAAATAAAACATTACGACAATCCCTTAATGGAAGTATGCATTTTAAACATAATAAACTCTTCATTGGAATAAAAAGCAAAGAAAAAAATGATTGTTTAATAGAAAATAAAAGAAAACTGTCGATAAAGCGTCACCAGATCAGAGGATCTCATGTTATTAAATTTATTTATTTATTATTATTATTTAGGATTTATTTTATTAGATTTTCAATGTAATGTTTAACACCCAGTGATAATGAACATAGACCTTAATTTTGCCGTTAGCTTCTGAATGCTGATTGTGTCTAAGAATACTACTTTTTGAAGTGAATTTTGTGGGCAGATGAGTCTATTTTTAAAGGGGATGGCATTTCTACCATTCTATGTGGAGTTTCGTTGGTTTATTCATATTTGTATTGCTGTCGAATAGCGTTGATATCATAGCTTGCCCAACAGATTGAATGATGAAATTAGTAAGATTTGTTACAAAATATCCTACCACAACTTCATCACGATATTCCACCTGAAGTTCGGCAAAATATGATTTTCCAACACAATGGAGCTCCTTCATATTATTCGAAAGCAATACAAATAAAAACCAACGATATACATGGATGGGTAGAAATGCCATCCTCTGCAAAAACAGACTCATCTGCCCATAAAATTCACTTTAAAAAGTAGTATTCTTAGACACAATCTGCATTCAGAAGCTAACGGCAAATTAGAGGTATATGTTCATTATCACTGGGTTTTAAACATTACATTGAAAATCTAATAAAATAAATCCTAAATAATAATAATAAATAAATAAATTTAATAACATGAGATCCTCTGATCGGGTGTCGATTTATCGACAGTTTTCCTTTATTTTCTATTAAACAATCATTTTTTTCTTTGCTTTTTATTCCAATGAAGAGTTTCTTATGTTTAAAATGCATATTTCCATTAAGGGATTGTCGTAATGTTTTATTTACGCAAGTAACTGATTTGTATGCCAAATGAGAACACCATGTTTTTTCTGTTTCAAAAGTAAATATCTCCATGAAATTGAAACAAAATCATTACGTTTAACATATCATTCGAAAGCTGATTAAATTTGCAAGTTTTTGTGAGATTAGACGTTTTGTAGATAGTTTTTTTTCGAAAAACGGTGAGCGTTGAAGTAAATGAGACATTGTGACTTCCCCAAATAAGGTGAAGATCAAGCTGTTCTTTAGATACCAAGTTTGTAAAATTCAAGGTTACGTGTACTCTTTTCTTATAGGAAATTTAATGCTAAATCCGAAAATGTGGCCAAAATTTGAAAAATATGTAGACGAAATGGAGATATTACGTTTTTTATGGGAAAAAACGTGATTTCCTCAAAAAAGTCTTTGATTTATCGTGTATCTGCAACGGATTGGAATATAAAGGTGAGATCTGCGGCATTTAGCTACATTTTTGATCTAGTTTAACCCAATTTTTTTTTTTACACTAAGAGATACTCACCCTGTATAATACCTATAATTTGTATATCCTTCAATATTATTTTGTTGCTTAAAGAAAATGTTATTCCTAACTCTTGATTAGGGATGGCGTCGTAAAGGGAGATTTGGATTTTGTCACCTCCCAATAATTTGAAAACCCAAACAGTTTGAATATTTGAGAATTGATAACCTATATTAATCTGCGAAAAATCGTGGGGAATAGAAATCCGGTGAATCAAAATAAAGATTTCGCCTGGCTCATATAAATGAATTGTAAAAACTGACTCATTTAACATTTTATTTATCGATATGTGTGAAACAATAATGATAATATGCTATTTATTCTGATTGAATCACAATTGGTTAATTGGAGCTTTGCGTTATTCAGTTATTAATAATCTTATTTGTTGTAGATATTTAATCATTATTGATGATAATAATGATTGCATCTATCGCAATAATAATCTAACTCTATTGTAATAAGATTTAAAATCTTGAAACTAATAAAATATATCCATTCATTCATTTTCTTTTTATGTGTTTAATTTTTTTAATTTTAATGATCTATTTGTTCATTTCTTTTTTTTTTTTATTGGTTTCTAGTATTAATTTAATGGTTTGAGTGACAAATTGCCTGTTAATAAACATCGAAATGAATCGAACATCGGTGCCAATGACGGACGGACCTGCTTCGAGATAAGAGGAGAGAAGTGGTTACTTTTGGAGACAGATTCAAGAGGGAAGGTCACAAATCTTACCTGGGACCATCGATCCACCTCTTAGCTGACCTTCTACATAAAATAGCTATAAGATATTTCCCACATTTTTTTTCCCCAAGAGACCTCGATGTGTCTTGTTCCTTCTCGACATAGGCTACGATTTTAAGAACCATATCTGAGTAAATTAATTTATAGGACAAATCTATGTCTTCCATATCCCATTTGTACTCTTTATACTCTCACATCGTATAACTAACAATAGCATGAAGAACTATACTCCTCAAGAACTGATCACAAGACGCTTCATAGGATTATTTGTTTATTTACAGCCATTTGAAAGAAAACTAAATAAAATATTATCAAGTGATACAAAATAACTCTTAATCCATAATATTCAAAATAATATTATTTATTATTAAAAAAAAAAGAAAGGAATATATACTTTTATAAATGAGTCGATACGATCTTGGTACTAAATAATGTACAAACAACAAATTATATACAATCGCAGAATTAAAATTAGAAAATAATTTAAATTGCATACCCATTTTTTTCCATAGTTTAATATTCTGGTATTAGTATTTTTGTCACGTGAAGACAACATCGTTTACTTCTTTTATAAATTTTATCTGTAATAGTTTTTTTTTTTTTTTTATTTTTTTTTTTTTTTATTTTTTTTTTTTTTGTATGTAAAAAAAATATACCAAATTCAGCTGGAAACATTTACTGATATACATTTTTAAAGTGGTAAATGTGAAATATGTTATTAGAGCCATCCATCCCAAAAGATAAATTTCCAATTCTTTCAAAGATAAATTTTTGAATTGGACTGAAATATATTTTTTCTTATCACCCATAGATTAAAAATCTGTGACTAAAATATGAATAAATGTTTATCTTTTATGGAAAGAACATTTATGTTAGAGATCCAGAAAGCTAATTAAATTACTCCATTGATTTTACAGTTAGTAGGAACAAAAGAAAAATTGTATTAATAATGTATAAACCTTTTAATATATTTAACTAAATATTAATAAACAGTAAGTTTGTAATAAACAAAAAAAAAGGTTTTGTGAATAAATCAGATTTTTTTCTAAAATACAATATTTGAATAGTTGGAATTTACTAATTCGTTTGACATCATTGTGACGTTTTAAAAATAAAAATAAAAAGCAGTAATTTCAGATACTGAATCAATAGAAAACGAAAAAAAAAAATAAAAATTTTCCTGTCTGCAAAACCGTGGGTAGAAATTTCTGGTGGAGAATGGCTCAAATAACAGAATTTACATTTCTCCCTATACTATAATAATCATACCTTAGAAACATAAAAATTCTTTAAAATAATCTTTAATAATACTTATTCTCTTCTAGATAGCTCCTTAATTAGGTGACAGAAAACTCACTCGAAGTAATCAACTCACTTGCTGTTGAATTCACTAGCTGCGAGGACACTTGCACAGTTTAATCACATCTCATTAACTCGCGCAGATTGCCCGCATCCCCTTAAAGAGTGTACTCGTTGACGAGTTAGCTAACTACTAGCCTTGTAAGATACCTGCTATTTATTTTTATTTGAACTATCACCTTTCCATATTATTATTATTTATTTAGTTATATAGTATTCAACCAACTTTCTTAATAATTGATTACATCAATTGATTTCTTACGTACTTAACCTTTTTTTTTTTTACTTTATAGTTTTGATTTCAGTCTGATTTTATTATATTGCTAACAATTAAAATTTATTTTATATAATGATTTATTACATTTTATTTTATTTCTCGTTATGTTACAGGTTTATTTATTTATTTTATTCTGCTAATTTCCTTAATTTATTTTTTTTTAACTTTTATTTTTTTATTACTTTCATCGCTTTCATCATCGATTTTTCTTCATTGAGGCATCTAACAACAATCCCAAATAGTATTTATTCATCCTTCCATACCACCTTGCATTTCTCAACTGAAATATTTTCTTTAAACTTGTAATTTTGTTTTCAAATCCAAGAAATAAATAGAGTAAAGAGCTTTAGAAGAATCGGTTAAACAAAGTACACCGAAGTATGGTCTGTAGAATAAAGCAGACGTACCCAAATTACCCAGTTCAGTTACCTCAAATACCTTTTAAAAGGTGCATTTATTTTGAGTAATCGTGTTTAAAGCCTGTTTTTTAGTTAAACGGAACTCTTTAAAGGTTCAATTAAAATGAATGAAGAACATGCTTTTCATTTTTAATAAGTGATGATTAAGATGTATTATCAAGTACTTAATTATTTTATTTCCTAATTTCTTATTGATTGGGTATTTATTGATTAAGAAGTATTTTTCTTAATTTCTTATGTCTACTAATAATGTCTACTTTAGAGAAAAATGAATCATAACATATTTTGGAAAAAAAATAACATACTATAAAATGAATACTTGAAAATGCTTTTTCCAAATCATTAAAAGAAATTTTTACAAAGAAAAATTTAACCTCTTTTTATTAATCTATAATACGACATTATTAAAATTTCTAAATTATTTAAAAAAAAAAACTGCCAGACTCGAACTCAGAAAGACGAGAAAACAAGATAATTATTAAATAAGTTATAGAACTTACTAATAGTATCCACATAAATTTACAGATTCTATTAAGAGATATGATGTGACCAGTAGAAATGTTCAGAATTGGCAAGCAAGTACAGCTGTTGGACCGCTGTCCAAACAGTACCCTGCCTGAAACTTGCATATTATTGACTTGCTTAGTGTCACAAAATCGATTAAAATAATGTACCAAATCTATTAAAATTGCAGGTTTAAAAAATTATCGGAAGCTGAAAAATAATACATGCGAAACGTCCCTTTCAGAGACAATGTTATGGTGTAGTCACCCATGATTCCACCAATAGGGGAGGTTGAACCGTGGTGGGAAACTTTTTTGTTGGAATGATCTCATGTAAAGGTGCCTTGATTCCGGTAAGCAAATCTTTCCAAAAATACAGTAAACATTTATCAATTGTCCTAAAAAATATTTTTAGTTGCTGACTTTAAAATAAATTTATATATAAAATTTATGAAAATGCAACAGTAAAAAAAAAAATTGAACTTGGAAAATTATAAAATCAATTTCCTCTCTTAAAAAAATATTAGAAGTTCCGATTAATTTTAAAAAATGTCGATTTCTTGACCCCGAAAATTTGCCTAGGCGTTTCATTTAAGTAATTGAAATTTTATTTTAGTTTAACGTATTCAAACCACAAATGCAATAAAAAAAAGTTAAATATTTATAAACATATTTAGATGATATAATTATCAACATTTTACAGTAATATTACATTTTAATACACTTATGTCAAACGGTTTCTCAAACTAATAAAGAAAGGCTACAGCTGATGAGATTTATATTTGGTTGAAATATGTTTCGGTGAAACTACATAAAAAATAATAAATATTTTTGAGGTTTTGTGAATAGGCCCCTGGAGTTCGTTACAAACATTTTACACATGCTTGCTAAAAATACATTAAAATCTCAGGTCCTACAAATGTTGGATACTTGTAAACCTCTTCTTACTTTGGAAAAAAAACCTAATAATTTTTTGCCTACGTTTTGCATATCCCACAGATTTTTCTGTTTTTAAAACATTTTTTTTTCTATACAACTTGTTGACGGATTATTATGTAATTTTCTAGTTACCGTAGTACTAAATATTATGTTGGGTAAAAATTTCACGGTGATCAATTACAAGGACCAAAATTACTTAATTAAACATAAAACTAGATTAATTTTCTTTTGAGATATATTTGACAATTTTTCACAGCTGAATATTTTATTCATCATACGCCGTTTAAAATTTAGCGACTTGTACTTGCCAATGGATTTTTAAACATCCCGCTAAGTAAACCGTCAAGGAGAAATTCGAGATCCAAGTTCAAGTTGTAGTATAAAAAATTATTGGATGTTGAACATGATTTTATCCTCCAGAACATTGCTCAGCAAGAAAATATCTCCAAGGATGACTAAAAATTTATTCTATCAAACTATGATAAATAAAATAAAATGGTAATCAATCATTTAATATCTACGGAAAATTGATAAATTTATTCTTACCATATTTATTTATTTTTTTTTTATCTTGGTCATTTATTGTGTAAATATTACAACCTGCCCCAATTAAGGACACTAAGTACTATGGATGAATTACCATAATATGTGTGCAATATGGATATTATTCTAATTTTACTTTATAATTCAGTGATCTTTATTTGAACAACGCATTTCCAATGTTTTTTTTTTGTGTGTGTAATTAATTGGTATTTCCTACATTTTTTTTTTTTTTTTTTTAGATTGGTGAAAATACTGTTTTCCAAAGATTGTGAATATTGTTTTTTTTTTTTTTTTTCTTTTTTTTTTTTTTGGTTCTGATGAGGAGTTTTTTAAAATTGGACAAAACACGATTTTATGTTTAGCAATCCCTCCTCTCGCTCTTTTTCTGACCCTCAACTATTTTATGCCTATGATAAAAATAATATTTAACTGCTATTAATCAACTATAATATATCTATTTATGATTGTTTAAATTAGTTTGCGATTGGTAAAATGTTGTTCACCTAATTCGAGAATTAATCGATGTAGAAGTGTCGTTCCAGTCAGTGTGTCCCGACCCCTTCTACCAAGTCCTCAAGCTCGGCTTAGCTGGAACAACGGTGAGGAACCGAATCAGGTGCCGGAAAAACCTTTTGAAAACCTGCGAAGGGTGGGCTAGATTAGGGCGTACGGTTGGGCAAGCACACTAGAGCCCTGCACAATAAGGACAATATAATTTTGATATAAAGGGAGCCGAAGACTTGTAAAAGACGTGGGCGTAAGTTTTTTTGCCGCTCCCCCCCCCCCCGGGGGGCAAGAATGGCCATTGAATGGGTACTACTGGTCAGATTAGGCACGGTGGACTGACTACTGCGCTAATAGAGCCGCTACCTGACCGACAATGGAACTAAGATAACACAGATGGAAACAGTCGGATCCCCTTTTGTACCAATCGGATCAGACCTCAATGGACTTCATAACAACGGCCGTCGGTGATGTTTGCTGTCTGCTTCGTAGGATCTCAATTCATTCACCACTTCTATCCACTCTTCCGTGGATCTGCGGTCAGAGGTCAAACAAAAATCGCTTATCCGCTCTTCTTAGGGAAGGTCGAGACAGTACAAAGAGAAAAGTCGACTAAGGATTGATAGGGATTTTAACACTTTTTTTTCTCTGAGAACCTCCATGGGAACCCAAATGTTCCAGATTCAACATATAACAGATATTAGCTTTTATTTAAATCTATACATCTTGTTTTTAATAAGACGTATTTCTTCCATCACTACACATTCTGAAAGTAAACAAATCGTATCAAATCCCATGAACAAATGATTATTGATACATTTGTAAACAAAACAAAACCTTGTAAAATAATTATTTCAACATAACAATGGTAATAAAAAAAAATTGCGAAGTATAAAAACGAACAATCTTTATTCCTAGGGACATACTTCTGACTTTTCCAGTACTGAGATACTAAACTAAGAAAAAAAAATGTAATGGAAGCAATGTAGATTAATAAAACAATAAAAAATGCAGCATAAGATTGTATACAATTATTGTCTAGCTTTATATATATATATATATATATATATATATATATATATATATATATATATATATATATATATATATATATATATATAACCTCATAATGCTTTTTCTATATGTTTCTCAAATCCAATTGATCTTTAAAAAATACCTAATGATTTGGAGTTATAATAATGTTTATTTTTCACTTAACGAGGTATTATATAATTGTAATGGTTGAAATTAAAGTATGTTATATCAGTAAATAACTAAGAATGAGATTTTCAATGTGTAAGATGTAGTTGCAGGTTTGTAATATTAAATTAAATAGAGATTAGAATACCTAAATTATAGTTAAATGATCACTGATTTTTTTTTTTATTCCGATTAAAACCTTTCGGACTTTCAAAACGATTAAAATAAGGAAAAATAAGGTCTCTTGTCAGCTTTTACAGCTGAAAACGCGATATCCTAAGTCGGTCGGCATACTTTACTTATTTTAAGTCCCATGGGTTACTTGGGTGCCAAATCTGAATTCCATCTCAAAAAAGTATGGAATTAAATTTTAAACCATAAAGTGCAAATTAAATCTATATATACATACACACAAACAAAAACTCACACACACACACACACACACACACACACACACACACACACACACACACACACACACACACACACACACACACACACACACACACACACACACACACACACACACACACACACACACACACACACACACACACACACACACACACACACACACACACACACACACACACACACACACACACACACACACACACACACATACTTACATAAATATATATATATATATATATATATATATATATATATATATATATATATATATATATATATATATATATATATATAAAATAATTATGTAATCTACAAATTGTTTATTACAGATTTTTTTTCTTTTTTAGTCAAGCCAATGTCCAACTATTTATCCGCTATCCAACCAATGCGTTCCTGAGAGTAATCCTAAATTTTTGCTCATTCCTTAAATATGTACCCATTTTGTATAAAAAAAAACAACCCTCCAATGTAATATTGATAGTAGAGGGATTAGATATACAGATGCCGGATACTCAACGGGGAGAGAGTATGTGGTGAGTGGTGGCTGGTACCCCCTGACACAATCACCCCAAGGCGACGACCACAGAATCCTGTTATCACACCCTCCATGGCCTCTAACCTGTTTTCTTTACGGCACGTTCAATACAGCTGTTCCAGGCAACTTAGTCTCTTCATTAACTTGTCTCCCGAGTAAACAACCAAACATCACCGGCCAACCCAAGGCAAGTTCCTTGCTATTTGCTATTAAAGGGTTCTCAGTTTTACTCTTGACCACTAATCACCAACGAAAACAACTAAGCAGCGTTAGCTTAGGAGTTGATGGAACTGTTAATTTTATTTACCACTTAGTGTTGATAATGTTAATTTCAAATAATTATTGAAAGTAATACTTCCTTTAAATTATCCCATGTGCTATAAACTGTCTTTAACTACAAGTTTACTCGTAATTATCATATAATTTCGTTTTAACTTTAAACTCAATCGGTGCAGGACCCAAAGAGCAAAGAAGATACGTATACCTCTTCCCTGGATCACGGTATTCAGCGAGCTTTGGTGATTAAAATTCTGAGAACTACTTGCAGGGAAAAGTTGGCAAATAACGCTGACTACCTCACGGCAATTAAAAGAGCTCAAGTACAGAAGAAAAAAAAATCATCGTCATAATGGTTTTGTCGTTATGGCATTGTTAAAGCTTTTTGATGATTTTCTACCCCAACCGTCCTTCTCTCCAGATCCCTAGCTAACTATTTTCCACTTTATTAAAGAGCTGGGCCACTTTTTGAAAGATAGAAAATTCATTGTTTAAAAGTCGATAGAAATCAGAAATGGCTAATAATTGTGATTCAAAAGAGCCAACACTGGCAAAAATGTATTGAGAGGAATTAAGCGTATTTTGATTAATAAAGTGTTCACTGTTAATTTATTTTATAGTTTTATTTTAAAAACACTAAGTGCATTAATTTCTGGACATCTCAATTATCATTGGGTAGTTTCATTTTCGGTGCATTCAGCTTTAAGTCGGAATTAGTGAAGGATTTCATTTTAAATATATAGTTACATTTTTTTCCTAATAATTTTATTTTCCATTACAATGTTTACTACCATTCCAAGAATATTGGTATCGTTAGCATAAACTAAAATAAAAACATTGAAAATACTATGATTACGAGGCTGAATTCTTTCCTTATTTCCGTGGCTTCTGAGGAAGGACGGAGAGACAAACAGACCTACCCGACCCCATAACCAAATAAACCTCCATCGTGACGGACTACCAAGTTTTGTGTATTTAGTCGCGTAGTGGCCGCACAAGTAGGTATCCACCTACCTCTCGGGGCCAATCGCCTCAAAGTTCCAGATTATATTTAAAATTATTTTGGTACATATATAAGAAAAAACAAAACAAATGTTAACTCCTTTCACAAAAACTGAGCAACTAAATACGTCATAGTTTATATTAATCATCAGGTTATAACTTAAATGTAATGAAATACAGTTTGCCGGTCTAGTAATAATTAGGATACTATGATAATATGATTTTTAAATAATCCTTCACATAATGATCAAATTTTGACAGTGAATCCGAAAATAAATAGTACATTCGAGCTTCTATATATATCATGATATCGATTTTTTTTTTCATTTCATTTTCATATTCTGAAATACAGTTTTGTATAACAAATAAAATTTATATAAAAACAAAAAAAAGTCAAACTTCAAAAAATAAATCATAATTGTTGTGAATAGGGTGTTATTAAAGAAGAAAACACATTCCACCGAGTAACATAAATTCCTGGAAAAAAACAAAACAAACTTGTTTAAGAGAATGCAAAAAATATTCTTGAGGAATATAATATGTACAGTAGATGATTTAAATATTATTGCAGAAATGATGTTTTTGATGGATGAATATGATCGACGAGACTTTCAGTCGAAATAAATATTTATTAACAATGTAGAAGTGTTAAGGTAACACAGGATGATAATAGATTTGTATATATTATATAATGATACATTAAGTAAAATAATGATTGTCATAACAAATTTTCATTAATTCTTATCCATGTTATGTTTTATGTTTTAAGGCTTGAAAATTTAGTATGAGCTATGGAAACGTCACCTATATTTGCTTCAATTTCCTTATAAATCTTGAGGAAATTTTTACATTAGTGATTAAAAGTTAACACTTCATTGAAGGTTGCATGAAAATACTTTTAAGAAAAAAGAAATTTATTAGCATTTCTTTAATGCAAATTATATTATTTATTAAGTATCGGAAGCGGGGTAGCTCAGTGGGTAAGACGCTGGACTCAATAACCAACTCAATTTGATTTCTGTTAGTTCAGACTAGGGCACACTTAGCCTGTATAAAGTGGGTATGCTCAATTAGGGAGAAACACGTTGGCAACAAACCTAACAATAGTGAAACCAGCGCGGACCGGGACGGACCGTAACCAAGACACCATACTAGTCAATCAGGTCAGTGATGTGACAATAGACATCAATTTCAGTTTTATCCATTCTAGTGTTAGTGTTAGTTTTCAGTTAGATTAGTTTCATTTTCATTTTCATAAACTCAAGATTTAGGTGTGCCCCAGCACCTATAACATAAACTATTGAGCTTTCTCAAAAATTCCAGGACACACCATTTCAAGTTCGGCATTAAAATGTATTTCTGAATACAGCAAAAGGCCAACTTTTTTATCTTTCTAGTCCTCTCCTTCTCACATCCTTGATAATATTTCAATGGGGGTTTGGAGAAAAAATAATAATAATAATAATAAAAGGGGGAAACATGGCCTTTATTCATTATAACATTTATTTTAAACACATCATTACAGTTAGTTATTTATTTCAAAAATGAGAACTCTTTTTTTTGTAACCAATTATCGAACTTCGTCATGATATTAAAAAAAAAAACTACAATACTAAACAAGGAACTTAGGTAATCTACTTTTTTTTTTTTAACCATAGTTTAGGTTTTTTGTTATAATTAAAAAAATATCAATTCTTAATTGAAATGTATTATTCACGTTCACGTCCACATAAACTTTAATTAGGGCATATGAAACGAATTAGGAAAAAAAATAAATAATAGCAAGGAGTATTTAAAAAAACCAAGCGTTTTAAATTCACGAAATTTTTAATTAATAATGTTTATATCCGCCCTTTGCGGAAATTACGTAATTTTATTTTTTTCAAACTCTACTTGCTGTTATTAAATTTATTAATTATTGAATTTTTACCTGATAGTTAATACATACATATATTGTTATACGGAAGGAAGTTCTTATGGTAACCTCCGCTTATAATAATGGTGACGTTTGATTTTAATTTTATTTCATTATTTATATAATGAAATAATATGATGATATTATGTAATACGAATTAAAAAGGAAGTCAAAAGAAATCTCTAAACTTATTTATAAAACAAAAAAAAAAAAAATAGAATATTTTAAAAATGAGCAAAATAAAAAATTAAATATAAAATACTATAAACATAGAATGTATTATGATGACTAATTGAATTTTAAAGTTATCTACCACCACTGTTAGCTAAATCGTTGCAAACAGATCATTTTTTAAATGCTGATGTTAAAATATACGCTCTCCTCAGATCTCAGATAAGGGTCGTCACTGTATTGTCGAGCCAGCAACTGTATGAAGCATCTGCCGGCACTATCACCCTCCCATCGGATCTCTGTTTGAGCATTAACCGATAGGTGGCGATCACCATTTTGCATAATAGTTTACAAAGGGACAATGTTATGTAAAACTTGACATTGATAATAAAATTTATTTATTAACAATTAAATTGTTTGAAAATAAAAATCTATATATATTTGGAGTAATCCCAATGAAGTTTAAAAACCGACCCATATGGTTTGCAATGGTAAAACTATTGAGCCAATGTTTACCAAATTTTAACTACATTATCTTCATATGTAGTTCTAGAAATGCTTAATTTCTATGCCATAATAATAATTTAAATGTACAGTGTTGACTGCTAAAAACGTCACTTTTATGGTTAGAAATTAAAATACAACCAAATGAAATCAATAAAATTATTACTGCCAAATAAAAATTATTACCATTACCAAATGTCGTTTCTTTGCTTTTTGTTATTGCGTGTATGCATAGGATCCATGTGGCTTTAGATATAAGCCGTGATAATGCAGTCTATTATCCGCAAGAGCTTCTTAATAGTCTCTGTCCATCCGGATTACCAACTTTAAATTGAAAATTGGATGTCCAATTGTGGTTAGGTTCTAACACCCAATCAGTGCAATTTAAACCAGGTTTAAAAATAATACTATGCGTGAAAATTGAAGAAATAATGCTCAATTGCATAATTCAATATTATCTTTTTATCGATAAACAAATAAAACTTCAAATATAAGTTAAAATTATCTGAGTTTTTTACTTATGAGAGCGCGCGAAGACGCGCCGGATTATGCTAGTTTATAATATTTATAACGAGATAAATACAATTTGCATTTCATGTCTCATTCTTCAATGAAATATGTGTGTCGCTTCCAATAGACGATTCTAGAAACCAATGCCCGCATTTGTTTTAATTTGTAATAATTACTCAATAACAGTTTTTGTTAAGAAAAGTATCGGTTTACAGAATCGATGATCCAAAATCGATTCTTAAATATTAATCGAAGCCACAGAAGTTCAGTTACATTTATGTATTTGATTGTAACTCATTATATATTTTTTGGCACGCTTCTGTTTCATGTAGAAAAGCAAATATTTTCTGCTGTAATATAACATACCACTACTAATATATAATGTAATATTACTTTCAGGTGGTACCATTTGAGGACTTTAGGTGTACACAAGTAAAAATTAGAGCAACATTCCAGGACAAGGTTTGATCAATGATGATTACTACATTTTTGTCATAGGAGCAGAGGGTGATAGGCAGAGTGAATATAGTTTACATCTAAATCGCAGGTTTATTGCCAGCACAGTGCCAAATTTGGAAAACATAAAAATTTATCGGAAAAATACAATATATACCTACAATACAAAAAAAAAAAAAAAAAAAATACATTCCAACATCGAATATCTTCATCCAATATTCAAAATTTCCTAATTTTGTTATTTTTAGTTTTTGTTCTTTATGCCCATCAAAAATTTATATATATATTTTTATTTCTTCTGAAAATTGTATTTGATTTTGTAAAAATGATAATAAATGCATTGTTATAATTTACTAAATGATAATTGCTCATTATCCTTTATTAGTTAAGATAAATATGAAACCTCAAATCAGCAGCCCTTGTTGGCCTTAGCTTCACTTAAATTAACCCGTTCCTGTCTATCTTCCGCTTTCCTTCGCCAACTTCTTACACCTCACGTCTTATTTCCTACATAAAGAATTAATTAAGGAGAGAGTTCATGTTGAGGAATTACTACCAGAATAAAAGAAAATAATTGCGTTCCTGAAAAATCATAACGCCCGAGATTCGGACGAGATTCTGATCAAATTTCTTAAGTTCGAATGACAGGTAGTTTATACACAGGTACACAAATTGATATGGGATATGTAGATTCAGGAAATTATGGCAAAAAAAACTAGTTCGAATCATTCCTTTGCCCTATTTATAATTTATAAGAATGGCAAGGAATAGCTCTCCTCTTGACTGTATGTGATACAGCTCAAAGTATCTGAATTGATGAAGAATTACTTTTATAAATAATAAGATTTTGAAACATTATCTAATACTTAAGAATAAAATAAAGTTTTAAAAATGTTAACTTTTTCTATACCAGTCGCTTTTCCCGCTACTGTTGTACAAGTTTGAAAACACAAGAAGCTCTGCGCATTGATTTCAAGCAATCTAACACTTACTTCACAAAGTTTCTATTCTTCCAGTTTAATACAAAAGACTCATATAAATGAACATTTGGGGCTTATTGATCTTCCGGTTTAGAACTATGCGGTACCACCGAAACACCGAATTCTTCCCTTATCCAGTCTGTTCATCTAAAACTACCACTAGCAAAATAAATCCATATTTCAATAAACATTTCTAACTACCTTAAAAAATCAAATTGATCCTATACAAATATGCCATACGTCCAATACTAAGATATTCTGCTCTTATCTGGAGCTATGCCTGTGACTCTACAGAAGATAAGAAGTAATTCAAAAGTTATGTAAGAGAAGAGTAAAGAACTGTCCAAAGTATACCAGCATTTTAAAAATGCTTTTATCTGACTTAAGCCTACCATCTCAGGATGCAAGATTGTATCCTGCTCATGAACTGTTGCCTGAGATTCGTTCTAGGAATATCACGTTATGACCATGTATCTCACCACTACACAAGATTAAAATAGTTATTTCCTTCCTTATGAAGACAATACTTCCTTGGGTCGTTCCTTTACAAATCACTTTCCTATCAGTCACATCCCTATATCCTGAAAGCTTTAAAATTAAAATCGTCAGTGAGTTTCCGCAAAACCAGATCCCGTTCCTCAGACCTCTACCTAACTCCCTTCAACATAACATCCTTCAAACGTTCCTTTATTTCCAGAGCTTCTAACTTCTGGAACTATCTACCTTCCATCATTCGCCATTCATCCACTCATAATAGCTTCAAATCCCGACTTTTCGTTAATTAAAGAGTCACATCGATGAAGAAAATATTCTGAATATAATATTGATTTTATACTATTGCTCTAAATTTGTATAATTGGTTTCGGCATAATTTATATTATTTTATCAGACAATATGTATTATTATTATATTTCGAAGCTTTGTTTACTGTATTTGTTTCATTTTTTTTTTTTTAAGTTCCCTATTTTTGTTTTCGTAGCTTATTTTAAATTCTAACCTTAAGATATAATTTGTTTTTCGTGTAATATTTTAAAACATGTAATAATATTACTTTTATTACTTTATATTGTAATTTAATATTTCGTTTATATTCATTAATTTAATTTTAATTGTATTTTTCTTGCTTTTATTATAATTCTAAATTATACATACGGTAGCTAATTTTTCATTATAATTATTCTTAAGGGGCAAAGGCCCCAGAATAAAATTTATCTTCATTAATTTTCATACCATCAATTTAAGTGAGTAAACTCACTTATAGGCACAAAGATCCTTTTCCCTTACACTGCTTTCCATAAACCCCATCATAGACACAATTAGAAGATTTTACGACAAATCATCACAAGGTAATAAATAAATAAACAAATAAAAACATCGAAAACCCTTCGTACGCCTCTTACTATGTCACAAATGAACTAATCCACACTGATTTTTATGTATTTTTTTCCACTAGCTTCCTTTTAAATTTCAACCCTCTGAAAAGAAGAATGTTTGTAAAAGCCTTAGGAACCTCTTGTTTAGCATTTGTCCTGTCGATAAATTTGTTATAAAGTTTCAAAATTCAATAAATGCAAAATAATGTAATAAGACTCAGAATGATTAAAGACCGTTATAATTTCGACTAACAGCTAGAGACCAACAACATTTCTAGATATAAGGGCGAAACAATAACGAAGGCTGCAGAGTAAGCATCCACTGAGACAGCAGGAAATAAAGATTCCCATAGTTTGCGTCAATACGGTTGGATGTGGGCGACGTGTGTGGGAATACATTAGCTACCAACAATTGGAAAGCTTTTTTTCTCAACCGGTGACTACACCCTTTTGAGGCGGGGAGAGTTCTGTCATAACGTGTGGGCAAGTATCAAAACAGAAGCTTTTGGCGCCCATATTAGTGAACGCCAATACCTATATTAGTGTAGATATTTCCTATTCGGTTATAGAAGCGATTTTTAATCGATTTGAAGTATTGTTTCGAAAATAGCTGAACTATTTCTCGACATAACAGCGTTTAAGCGAAATATATATATATGTATATATATATATATATATATATATATATATATATATATATATATATATAGGTAATAATACCTCGTTTTCATGGCGTCAATACTAAATGTCAAATCAGAACACCTACAGTTTATTCTGTTTTAATTTTATTGAATGAAATTGTAGTGTGAATTGTTTTATTAGCAAAACATGTATTTATACAATTATGTTACAGAATTGTAAACTGTTAAATCGCATGAAATAAAGCTCTTTTTATTATTATTTATTTTTTTTTTTTAAATCAGAACATGTTTTGAAGGCTACAACATCCACTTCCTCCGTTTTACATAAAAACTCGAATGACAACCCTACTTCCAATAGTTATATAAACAATTTAAAGAAATTTGTTGGATTATGAGAATCAGGGGGGGACTTCTAAATTTGAACTACAAGAGGTATAGCACAGGTATATGAATATGTTCATTATGTAATAGACTCTAGAGAGAGGATGTTTATCATTTCCCAGCGGTATGTCCTATCATGAGTGAATGCAAAGTAAAATTTCTGGGAAAATCGTTCCTGAACAAAGCTGAGATACTGGATGTCTTAAAAGTTGTTTATATTTATCAAAGCATTACCAAGCAGCATGGAATACGTAGATTAAATGTAATGGAAAAGATACCGTTTAAGTTTAGTTTAAGAATATAGTTACAGTTTAATTTCGAAAACGTTAATAAGTAAAATGTTATTTTGCAATTTTCGTTTTATTTTCATAGTTTGGTATTCTATTATTCTAACAAAAAATATATTAATTTTGATTTTAATGATTTATATTGTATATAAGTTTTGCCAATTCATTATATCGAATACTTAAAAATAAAGCCATAAAGGTCAAACTCCTCTGATGGCAAATGCCAAGAGTAGCCTTTATTGTTCCAGTATTATTAGAATGAGTACACGCATGTATTATTTTGTTCAATAAAGACATTGTTATTATTATATTTACTGTCTATTCAAAATTCCAAACAATTCATTATACCAAAGTAATTTTTATTAATTAATTATCTTTCATGGACTAGAACTAAATATGAAATATATACCCAGACAGGCAAATAATTCCACCCATTTGATTTATTCATTTTCTCAGCCAAAACTTTTCATTCTTATTCAGGTGTTTACGTCCCCATATACTTAAGCCAGGGCATACAAAACTTATTAGGATTACTAAAAATATTAATTAAATAAAGTATAGCAGAATTTAAAAATATTACCGATCAATTTGAAATTAATAAGGCTGCCCCTTGCGTTCATTACGTCGTGCATTCGATGGAGTATTGGTTTAATCTCTTTTGTAAGTCTTTTTTTTTTTTTACATTAAGGAGAAGAATCGATCAATAATAATTACCTAATTAGGTTTCCCAAAACTAAGAATTATTGTAACGTGAAATTAGGAGAGTTCCAGAAGAAGCTAGGAAAAAATGGAAAAATAGAACTTCTATTTGGCAATAAAATAAAATTTAATTTTGTTAACCCTTTTGAATTAAAAGGATGCCTACGAATTCTAAGAGATATTTTAGGATTCATGAATTATTAGCCACTTCTATATGAATTATTTATTTGAAGACTAGTTTTGAATGTTAAACATTCACAGCTAAAAGCATAACTCTTTCAAAATATCAAAACTTAGTTACATAGATAATGTATATTAATTTTTTAAATATTAGACAAGAAATCACACATGTTGATAATCAGCTAAGGAGGTAAAATTAAAAGGGCTTCTGAATGATGAGGGCCTAGGTCCCAATGAATGGTTTTTTTTGGGGTTTTTTTTTTATGTATTCCTACTGGAAACAAATTTAAAATGGGGCTATTGGAAATATATATCTGGTCATTAAAAACAAAAATCTGAATTGGTTTTGAACGATTTTATTAACAGTCAATCAGTTTCTGATTGTCACTCTCGCTGAAACCCTGATGAAGGCTTACAATGCAAGTCGAAACGTCGGCATAATAAATTAAAATTAATTTTTAATTGCTGCGTATCTATGACTGCATACCGAAACTACCTACATCTTAAAATATTTCTCCGCCAACAAATATTTCTAATGATTCATAAATATAAGGACAATCCATCTAAAGTGGTAATTTACAAAATTCCAATAGAATTTTTAAATAATTCATTAGTCCTAAATATATTGAACCATCCATGTTGTGACCTCATGAGACTTGGTATTAATCGGTTCCTATAAATCGATTTTGAATCATCAGCTCTTGATACCCATTTTTTCCTCAAGAATCGTTGGAATCGAGAATCGACACATTCCTGCTTAAAATTAATATCAAAACTACTTCTTTGCTTGACTATAATGGATTTAGCATGGCTAAATCGAAAATACTTTTTTTATCATTTACCTTTTGGGCCTTTGTAATAAAGCTGTTATATGTAATAAGTGCAACTCTTGACGTTTCTTTTTAATGCACTATTTAAATTTGGACAGATGAAGGATATGTTATCTATTGTCCCCGCTTAAGAAAAACTGAAGCTGTTGTCCCATCCCTTGGGCAGGGCTTGTGAACTACTCTAGCTTCAGGAGTTTATCAAAGAGAGTTTTAGCCGGTTAGACTGTTTATAATGGCTTTTAAAATGTTTGGCTCGGGGCTATTGGGAGGTGGGGCAGTGTTGCCGTCAAATTGCCCGTAGCTGATGGCAACAGATGCTCTCCTTTGAGCTGCAGTCACTGGAAGGGATCAGGGCGGATTTAGCCTCTTCCAGGCCACCTCCCCGCCCTTACCCTTCTTATTATGGGAATGGATATTAGGTGAAAACAAGATCCTACCCCTCGTTAGATAGGAAAAACCCTTTCCATGAAGGATCAGCCATTATTAGTGTGGGGCTACTACCAACATGAGAAGTAATCCGATTCAATTAATCAAGCTCAAGTTGGTTCTGTCACTCTCAATTAGAACCATCATTACAAAGTTACAGGTACAACATTCGTTAACGAGCATTATACAATAATTTTAAACATTAATGCAACAATAACAAAGAACACATGGATAGGCAAAACATATATAATTTTTCACCAATTAGTCCATTGTTAAATAGTGTTACAAGCTTTATCTGATGGTAATCGGAAATCGCTGAACAGCTAGAAATATCAATAACTTAACATCAATTAAAAAAATCGAATACTGGTCATCTTGATAATTGTGCAATGTCTGGTGAAAATACGTAATATATTAATTACAACAACGCAGGAGAAAAAATCTTTTTAGTAATTAATACTGATAAAACAAAATATATGGTTAGTAGTAGGAACGATGATAATTTCGACAATTTAAATATGGAGGGATTAAATTTGAATTCGTAGTGCATTTTAAGTATATAGGATCTACAAAATAAAGGCAAGATTATAGACAGGAAACAATTATTAATTTTTGGACGCAAAATTACTTAATTTGCGCCTACTGTTCAGAAATTTAAAAATTAGGATTTATAATACTACTATCCTATCGACAGTTCTTTGCGAGAGTGGAACGTGGTCACGATAAGAGAAGAATTCCTTGAAGCTTTCGAAATATATATATATATATATATATATATATATATATATATATATATATATATATATATATATATATATATATTTGTAGGTAGGTAAAAGTAATTTAAAACAAAAATCTCATATTTAATCCTTCTTTTGGTATATTATGTGAGACCTCTAAACGTTCAATATATAACCAGCTTTTAATTTACTAGACTATCCTAAAGCCAATCTGGACCTACGAACTTCTAATATTCGAACATCTAACGTTCGATCATTCCAATCCGAATTCCCGATTAACATAGCCAACCCCCGTAATACGTCTCCAACAAAATCTTACATAATATAGCTTTTGTTTTTTAATTTTAATAACCAGTCAAATATACAAAGTCAACGTTCATTTTTAGACTATCATAAATTTCTTGAAACTTCATACGTAATGTTTTGGATCAATGATACAACTTTAGAAAAAAAAAATCAAAGAAATGCAGAGAGACTGTTTTTTTTTTTTGTTTTTTCATAATATCCTACCTTAATGACTGGCAAATTAGACTATTTCTTGTTCTTGGTGGTTTCTCTGAAATATCCACAATTCATCATTAGCAATAATTCCTTGAATGAGACGATGGGCATTTTGGTTTTTCCGAAAGTTCATAGGGGACTATTCTTATGAGCATTCCACGTCCGTGTTATATATAGCCCACGACTTATGATAGATTGAAGAATTCCCAGTTCTCGCCTTTTTAAATCCTTCGAGTACGCGTACTTACCGTTGTGCCTGCCTCAGTTGAGTCCATAATGATTTATAATTATAATTTTCGTCCAGATCCATTTTTCTTTTCATGAAACCACTTTCAAATTTGTTGAACTATTTACTCATAGTTCGTTCAAAAAGAGAATCCTATTCAAATTACCAAAAAAAGAGGTTGTTTTGACGGCGAAAAACATGATACCAGTACTATTATCATTATTTCAAGCGTTATTGTTATATTTAGACAAATGCAAAGACAAGGATATATTGTTATTTTAGAAGTATAACCTAGTTGATTAATGCGTTAAACTTAATTGGATTCGAAAAATCATTTTAAATAAGTCAAATTTGTCATTTCTTTTGACTTAAAAAATTATAATTATTGCCACATTAAATACATGTTTTATATAACTGTTTTATATTAAAAATCGTTGAAAGAAACGATTCATAAATTCTGAAATACACGCAAAAATAGTGGTAATTTTGGGTTGTTCAAGTACTAGCGAAACAGTAAACATTGAGCTTGCAATGGGTGTGTCTGTTGAGCTTTCTAGTGGATTCCGTACGCATTACTGGGACATGTATCTCCCATTAGCTCATCCAACTGATTTAAGTGTTGTAATTTGTTTGTTAATCTAAAATTAATTGTTAACTAAAAGATAAACGTAATACTAAATTTTCTTTTACAACATAAATTCTGAATTAATTCGACATTTATGCTTTAAAAAAAAAAATTTTTGGAGAAACAATGATGGAGAATTTTAATGAATTTATTTCTTTGTGTGTGTTTGTGTGTTTGTGTGTGTGTGTGTGTGTGTGTGTGTGTGTGTGTGTGTGTGTGTGTGTGTGTGTGTGTGTGTGTGTGTGTGTGTGTGTGTGTGTGTGTGTGTGCGCGTGTGTGTGTGTGTGTGTGTGTGTGCGTGCGTGTGTGTTATTAAATTCTATTATTTTTATAGAATAAATAATGAAGGACAAGGAGTTGTTGTAGTCACTATGATTTCTATTACTAGCCAAACATTAATTTTGTTAGTAAATTTTGATAGAGGTGATTTGTTTTTCAATTGATTGTTCTGAAATAAGCCATGGTACAGTTTACGATTAATCGCTGATTTCACTCCTATTGTTTAAAAATTCATTAATTAGAAGTATCGTAGTTGTTTATTAATGATTTTAATTACATCTATTGTTTAAATTGTTAAATAAAACGATGCGTAAGGGGTGAACTGAAAAATTTTCCTTCTTCGTCTTTCTTCCTTTTATTGGGATCGAGTATCATCAGGTTATCTTTCACCGGGCCCATCGTATAAGTGCAATACTGTAGACTCGGCGTCCGAAAACCAGAATGTGGTTTGTGACCATACCAAACACCAGTTTTAACTCGAAAATTGTATACTTTTCGAATAGAGCCAATAACATATGTAATAACTCGTAACTTATTATATATTACGTAAATTAGAAGGACAACGATGGTGGAATATCCTTCGGATAACTTAAAAACCGTTAAATCATGGAATATTTCAGCAAATCATCCTTGAGGACGAAAACTAATAAAATCGTTAAATCTTGAGAAAAAAAATAGTATCCTTAAGGACAAAAATTAATTCTAAGTGGATAAGGAGAGTGGCCAAGGATGTCCTTTGGCCGCCATAAATCGTTAAATCGTGACAGATCTTTTGGGCGTAATAATTTAAATGCAAAATGACACATTCTTAAGGGATAGTGTAACATTTGGTCTAAGTAGCAAATAAGTTAGCTTATAACTAGAAAATATATGTTTTTAAAATTAGTTAGGTGTTCTGTATATTGATTATTGTTTAATTTTTCTATAACGTATCCTGTCTAATATAAACAAAATTCCACATCACACCACTGACTGCCAAAATCCTAGGTCCGGTAACACTAATCTTAGATGGTGTTTTACTTTTTCTATTATTAGATAAAAATGTTTTAATTAAATATTAAGAGATTAGAACTTAAGCAAGTATAACATTAACTACATTCAAACTAATAATCCTATGTTATGAATAATACGATTAGTACGGTACACACATTAAAAAAATATGGAAGGTTATAAAAGGTAAGTCTTTAGAGAAAACCGTTCAGGTTATTGTACTTTAATTACGAAACCTTTAACGGGGGAACTTCTCGGTTTAATTAAGCGATGGATTGTCTTGGGGGGTCTTTTGTCTAAACAATATTAAAACTCTTCAGCGAGAAGGCCTTTGGGAATTTGAGAATGGCTAAATCTATTGGTAATACTGTTAATTATAAATCCACAGACCAGGAAGTTCTGAGCCTTACCTGTGGAGGGTAGTGGGAGGGGGGAGGGGCGATCTAAGATGGCGACCCCAACCAGCGGCCATTCAGGTGAGCACCGCCTATATCTAGCTCCGGCCACAATTCATCAATTTATGATTTTTAATTACCCATTTAAATAAAATAATTATCAGTATTATTAGTTGTGGTATAGTTTTACTATTTTAAATTAAAATTGAAATATTAACATTTTTGTTTATATCGTTAACAAAATGTAGTCAAAAACCATTATCTAAAATATGCTTAGCCTTATTAGTGTATATGAATTTTATTCTATGAATACAATCATTAAAACCCTAATATCTTTATGTTTTAGACATGTTGTGAAGTGAACTATTTATTGATATTTACAACCGTATATTTGATATTATGTACAAGTAAATTTGAGGAAAATAATTAAGAACCACTCATTAGTAGCACTTCAATAGTTCTACATTAGAAAGTCTCTTGGCCATCTTTTTTTCAGGCACCTCGAAGGATTATCGGAAATGGAGTGTGAGGCAAGTTGGGAGACAAGTGGATTTTACTATGAAAGGATAGGTATTTGGTATGGCCAAATCAGCAACATATGAAACATTAATATCTTCATAGAAAAAAAGTTTGTTGTGTGTCATATTAAACAGCATTAAGGATTTTACAAAGGATTTTTATTGTATGGATTGGATACGAGAACGACTCAAAGTTTTAATGGAGCCCCAAAGCTCAACTCGGTATGTCCAAATAGGTCTACTTACTGTCATGTAAATAAGTCTTTTGTAATTTATTGGGAGCTTTGAACGCTTCTCTAGTAAATTTTGGAGTTGTCCGAAACGACGAGCAGTTCCTTTCTTTCAAGTCCAGTATGTTTTTAAGAATTTAATTTGTAAAATTATTTTCCACTCTAAAGAATATAAATAAAAAAATAAACTATTGAGTTGGTGCAAAAATAATGCAGATTTCGAATATTCATTTTGTTTTGCCTAGTGAACAAAGATAATCCTCCAGTCTAGTTAGTAGATTATAAATGATGTTTATTGATGTTGGTTTTCCCAAATATTAGTTTAATTTGTGTTAAATTTTCTATGATTAAGGACCTCTGGAATTCACCTTGTCAAAAAAAAATTTAAGTCGAATTTATTTTTACGAGTTCAAACATTGACGAAGTGCGGACTAAACCGCCTGTAATGTCAATATTGTCATCTAATGGCTTTGGTAGAAGAAAAGTAAAACTGCTACGTTGCGAGGTATGTTAGTGTTGACCATTCAACATAATAAACCACACAAAATTATAAATTTTTATCTGTCACATATAAAAACCTGCATAATTTTTCCAGCAGCAAGGATGTAAAAAACTTCCTTTATACATAAACGTAGAGGAAACGTTTATGATATAACCCTCAAATAGTATGTGATACAACTAAATAATGAGGTGGGATATAGAAATACAGTGTAAGTATACCTTTATATTGTTTAAAAAAAAAAAAAAAAAAAAGTTATAATATAATGTCTTGTTGATTTTGATATTGATTCAACTAATAATTACACACACACACACATAAATATTAAAAATAGACACGTAAATGAAACATTAAATCCGCATCTATTTTTTTTTAATTCCCCATTTACTTCTTCTTATATTTTTTAAACTTACGTTACGGATACATCCATTTAATAATAGTAAATATTTTTTTAATAGTAAATATTTTATTTCAACTCTAATAACATTAATAATAAACAGTTTTACAGTTATATAGAAAGAAAATAATCCTTGGACGCTGACACTGAAGTAACTGAAGATTATGAAGTTCAAACGAATCGTTAAGAAGCGACATGAAAAGTTCGCCGTGAAAAGGAAAATACATAAAGAAGGGCGGTTGAATGCCCCCACCCCTTTTCAACGCCCGTCCCCTAAAGCGTTTCTCCCTAATTCCTCTGTTCTACTGTATCGTTATTTATTTATTGCATACAAACTCTTACAGAAACTAATTCTTATTGAAGAAGTATAGCTCAAAATTATTGTTTTTAAAAGAAACATAATCGCGAAATGTAAAATGATACAAAAGATAAATAAGCAGTATATTACATTATAGATTCACTACGCTTCTAATATATATGAAATAACTAAAAATATTATTATTATTATTTATTAAACGAGATATAAATTAATTTTATAGATTGAAGCATATATTTCTCATAAAATGATCCATTTCATTTTTGATCCTGGGGTCAATTTGGATGTATGTAATAATATGGCATTAATAATCATTATTAAGAAGACAATTTTTTATAAAAATTAAATTAGTTATTGAATTACATAATTAAATAAGTAATTTAATTTTTGTTAATACTAATAATTATGTGATGTTTAAATATTATCACTATTAAGTATTGGATCAATAATAATTGAAGGGTTTGATAGATTAAGGTGTTATTCACATTTTTTAAAAGTAATATCTAATTCTTAGGATGAAGACTTTATGTGCAGAAATGTTGGGTAACAAAAAATTAATGTTTCAAAAATGTATGGAGAAGATGAAGGGGCTATGTGACATTTTCTTGCTTAAGAAACTGTAAAAAAAAATTAAACATAGGTAACTCAAAATTGTGTTTTGTTACATAACCCCTTCATGCACCAAATACTTCAATTATTATTAATCGTACAATGCCAATTATGCCTGAAGGTGGGAAACGAATCCCGAAATACATAGCTGATTGTTAGCTTCATCATATATAGTAAAAATATATGCCAAAAATCAAAAGAATAAAAATATTATTTCATACAAACAATATTGTGGAGCCCCAAAGCTCAACTCCGTCATGTAAATAAGTCTAATTAATTAGGAGCTTTGAACGTTTGTATAGTAAATGCTAAAACAGTAAAGTTGTCGAAAACGATGAGCAGTTTCTTTTCGAAAAAACAATTTATAAAATATTTTAATTCGTTTCGATAATTTATACACTGTGGATCGAATATAATCAAAGCTGGGTTTTAAATTGTGGACATTTAAATTATATTACATTATACGTTAAATTATATGTAAATATCATTGCTCCGATCTGCTAAAGACAGTTATTTTCTACACGTCTGCTCTATAGACTTAAAACGTCGTGTCAATAAATAAGAAAACCTAATTTTCCAAAATGTTGTTGGTTTCATTTAAAATAAAGTATTTATAGGTTTTCTGAATATGAATCATAATGCAAATAAATATGAAAAGTCATCTCGAACCTAGAAATGCAACTTGACTGGCTTGAAAGTTTTACTATTGCCTCTCAATGGAGTAGCTACCTCAGACTAGAAGAGAAAGGCGAGTCTGTCTTAGGCAAGACATTACTTTCCTATCCCTATTATTCGGCGGAAGTGATTCATCAACTGTAACTAACTGGCCTGTGAATAGTTTCCGGTTCGCCATGTCTATCCGTCGTCGAGGGTTCATGGCTGACCTTGTTACGCTACAGTTTATTCTTAGCGTTTCGGATTAAAATAGTATTTTAAAGATCTTTTAAAATACACAGACAGGAAAAAAATACCATCCGATTAATTTTTCATTTTTTTTTAGATAAAATATTCAATATTTTTCGGGTGTTTACGCCCCCATATACTTTAAGCTGGTTATATAAACATATTAGGATTATTAGAAATTTTAATTTTTAAAAAATTACAGCTGTATTTAATAATAATACTAAGCTAAGGTCCGCCCCTTACGTTCATTACGTCTTGCATTCGAGGGCTATAGGTCTAATGTAATTTTGAATCAGATGCAAAACCGTAATAAATCATATTATTTAAAATTTCGTAATTATTTTTATTTTATTCTACTTGTTTTTATTTAGTTGATATGATTATACCATTGATCCCTGGTGAACAGATCCGCTACCTAGGGCTCCAACTGGACATACGTTTAACTTTAAATCCACATACAAGACTAAAACGAAAAGAAACTGATCTTCTTTTTCATTTACTTTACTAGCCCTGAAAGGCCGATAAATTAAAAAAAAAAAAAAAAAGGACTCATTTACATGTAATTATACATGTACCCTTATTAGTCATACGGAGTGTCTTCATTCCGATCGAATCCTTGCAATCCAAAATCCTTCGAAATATTCTAAATGCTCATTACTTTGTCACAAATAACTTTATCAAAAAAGACCTTAATGTTCCATATGTTTCTTCTTTAGCCCAAACTAGATACTTATCCTTTCATAGTGAATTCCATAACCAAATTCCGGAAGCTTCACATACAGATCTTTCATTGAGGCGAGTAGCTACCCACATTATGATTATGAACAGTTACCAGATGTAGTTTTTAATAAACAGTTGTATATTTCAATAAGTAGATATAAACTCCACGTTAAAAGTATTACAACACCCATAATTCTCGAGATTTTCCTGGTTTTTACCTTAACCCATACTTGGTATATATTCATATTAATATTATTTATTAAAAGTGAGACATTAAGGATAAGCCACACACAGTTTTTCCCTGTTAATGACATACGATGGAATTTTAGATTATTTATTTCAAATTTCCTTCAGCCCATGTTTATCTTTCGTTTCGTTTTTCACAAGTATGCCAAGACTAGTGGAATCAGACATTCAAGCCAGGAGGGGCAATGTGCCTTATTGAATATAAATTAAAAAGTTAAAAGTTAAAATTGTAAAAAATGAAATTTTTAAAAAGTAAGTTTTATAACTTTTTTATTTATTGGAAGAAACATTGTAATTTATTTTAATAAAAATTGCTTATTCTAGTTTAGGAATGTTTCAGAACCTTTCTTTATTATGAAAAAAAAAAAAATAATACTTTTTTATAAAATTCAAATATTTCAAAGTGTTGCGATACTTTTGACGGGGAGTTTATATTTTAAAAAATTAGTATTTTTAATAATCCTAATACGTTTTATGCGCCCTGGTGGAAGTATATAAGGACATATATACGCCTAAAAAATAAAAGCTTTAGTAGAGAACCAATTGGATGGAATTTTTCGCCTCAGTATGTATCATTATTTTTTTATTAAGATGTGATTTTAGTTGAGTGAAATTTCAATACTTAAATATAAGTGAATCTGGGACAGCAATATAGGATTGTTTAATCAGCAAAAGGTGTTGCGATTAGAGAATAGAATTTTTTTTCTCATATAAACTTCCCGCGGAGACGATGCATTATGTCCTGTACCTGTCCTAAATATAATATAGTATATTTTTAAAGAAAAATATGTTTTCTCACCTTGCCAGGCACATAGTACCTATAGTAATTATTTCTCTTATTTCTTTATCCGTTTTCTTTTACCAATATTGCAAGCCGATTCCAGAATCCTTGGGAAGATTATTTTTTATTAATAAACCGCTAAAAGAGGTCTTATATTATATTACACTTGAAAGCAAACTATTGAAGCAATATTAATATATAGCACAATCCTGATAATTTTTATCCTGCTAATTCTTAAATAGAGATAATATTAAACTAACGAAAAAAAAATCAATAATTCCTAAAAATACCATAGAGTTTGGTCCTCTCAGTAATTTTTAATTATTTTGTAACCAAGGTCAGTTAAACGTATTTTTATTTGGCTGGTTATGAATACCGCTTATTCAAAATAAACTTCCTTCTCAACCTTCAATTCTCTGAATGACTCGTTGAATTTACGTTGATCTTTTAAGAATTACATTTTCCTGTTTACATTGAATTCAACAATTATTTTTATTTTTATTCGGTATCTATTCCGTTTACGAAGAACTCGAATTTCTTTCCGAATTTCCGTATTTGCGTAAATTTTACGCTTAACGAAAAGGAGGTCATTGTCAATAATGTCTTTGTAAAAATACATTTTAGTTTATGTTCGATTTTTCATAAAATGTCTTTGTTCTGTATACATTGAGTTGTATACACTTTTGAAAACCTTTCTATAAAAACTATTTCTATAAACTATCGGAACTAGTGTACAGAGAAATGTGGTTTGTTTAAATACATAAAAATATTCACTCTAATTTCATTTATCAATGGATCTATATACTCTTTTCGACAGTCCTTTGTTACTTTAATTTGTAAATAAGTAAAATAAATAAATATATTTATTTTTTTAATATTTAATAATAAAGATTACACAAAGTAAGAAATCACAATACTAAATTGGCTTAATAATCCATTTTGAAAATCATCCCAGAAAACTATTCTTTCTAATTGTTTGAATTTTTTTTTTTTTTTTTTTTTAATTTATTTCGCAAAGTAGTTTGTATTTTCCATTTTACTATCCATGAAAGACCCTACCAAGGAGAAATTAATAATCCTCTGATTTTTAACAACTTTTATAGTTAGTAAATATAAAACTAATTTTTTCTTATTAAATATTTATATTTTATTGTTGTAAAAACAACAATAGATTTTTGTTTACAAAAAATGACATAACATTTTGGTGGTTTCGGCCATGGTTTGGACTTTCTTAAATCTATTCAACCGTAATATATATATATATATATATATATATATGTATATATTAAATTTTTCGTTATATGCACTGATAGGCGAAGATAAATAAAACAATCACAACGTAAATAATAGCAGAAATGTCTTTAGCATCGAGAATTATTATTGAAGCCCTATCGAATATTTTATAAAAGACAGCAAAACTAATAATTTTTTAACATAGCTGACTTTTACTGTTTAGATTCACCTGTTTAAATTAAAAAAAAAAAAAATAATTTATTTTAAACGTAAGGGTGTCTTTCTTATGCTGATAGAAAAAAAATTCTATCCAATTGATTTTTTGATTTTCTCGGCTAAAAGTTTCATTACTTTTTAAGGGTTTATATCTCTACGTTCTTTAACCAAAGCTTATAAGGCGCATTAAGATTATTAAAAATTTATTAAACAAAAGTAAGCAGTATTTAAAAAAAAATACCCACTAATTTTAATTAATAGGGTTTATATCCTCCCCTTGTGATGATTACGTTTTGTGTTCCAAGGAAGACAGGCATAATGTGCTCATTTAAAAAAAATTGAGGGATATCTCCCATCTAATAATTCATATTGCTATACCTTTCATAACTTTATTTATTTTTAAAAATACTGCTTGATTGTATTTTTATAACATTTTAAATAATTTTAATACATTTCTTATGCCCTGTTTAAAGTATATTGTGGCATAAAAAAAAAAAAAAAAAAAAGAATGAAACTTTTAGCTGAGAAACTGAAAAATCGATTAGGTGGCAGGCCAGTTTAATTTTTTTTTTTTTTTTAATTAATTTAAAATTATTTGTAAGAACGTTAAGATGAATTTCACTTTATTTTCTACTTCGGGAACTAATTCACGAACAAACCAAAGAAACAAATAAAATTTGACTTATCATATAATGCAAAACAAATATTTGCTATTAAAATATAAACTATAAAAAAAATAAATAAAAACTTACTGAATTACTTAATAAAAAAATAAAGTAACAAATTCAAAGGCTTGACTAATCAGTGACTCACGTTCAATTCGCTACCTCAGTAATGGTGCGACTATCAATGATTATGTATTATCTCCATTGTTTCTGTTCAAATTTAGAATTAATGGTACAACATATTAAATAAACGTATCAGAGAATATTAATTTGTTAATATTAAAAAAAATCCTACACTATAATGCCAGGATACTAACACATAACCGGACACTAAGGATACTAACACATAACAGGACTAACACATAACCTCGCAGCCTATAATAGCATGATTTACTGCCTGATAAACATACCGCTAAATGGGCATAATTATAATAAAGACTTACATACCATATACACTATATCCAGCAATAATGGATACAGTAAAATCACAATCAATATTTTTAAAAAAAAAATCCATAAAAAAACTATAAATGATATATACTTAACAACCTCAGAGTACAAGCCTACGCCGAAGAAATATATTTTTATGCCATATTACGGCCAAATATCCACTAAAGTCGGAGAGGAATTTCAAAAAATAGGTTTAAATCCTGCATTTAAAATAGATAAACCATTTACATCTTATTTCCCTTCACCAAAATACAAAATAGACCCTTTTGAAAAAAAACGGTGTATATGAACTAAAATGTAATGACTGTGAAGCTGAAGAAAAACTGAACGAGCATAGAGTGATAAGAGCCAAAATTCCAACTTCGCTATCCATCTAAATGAAAATAAGAATTATTTTTGAACAAAAACAATACATCAAGTATAAAATAGCCTAAAATTAAATATTTATGAATCATTAGAAATAATAAAAATCGTTCAAAACCAACCCAGATTTTTGTTTAAATGACCAGATAGAAATTTCCAATCGTCCTATTTTAAATTTGTTTCCAATAGGAACGGAAAAATCCAATTAGTCATTGGGAAAACCCAAGGAAAAGCCAAAAAAAAAAAATTAACCTACCTGGTTTCCTCAGGTGAGTACCAATATTTGATTTCTTGTCTTACATTTTTGGAATCTTTATTATTTATATATATATATATATATATATATATATATATATATATATATATATATATATATATATATATATATATATATATAATCCATGTAAAAAAGTGCTGATGGTTTTGAAAATTTTGTATGTTTTAGAAATGATAATTAATGTTTAAGATACGAAATTAGTTTTCAAATAAAATAATTCCAATAGAAGTGGCAATTAATTCATCAATCTTAATTGTATTGATCCTTCGATACCATCGTGCGTACCTCAAGTAAATAAATTCCTGCCGATACCTTTTGCACTTATGTAATGAATACGATCAGAATACAAAATGAAGAGCTTTGATTTAAAAAAATAAAATAATAATAATTAGGGCAAACTACAGATATGTAGATTTTTATGTCGAGGTTCCGAGAAATCGTTTGCATTTTAGTGGACTTGATCACAATTTCTTGTATATTTCTAAAAAATTATAAATATCATTAATTGATCCATTACATATAGTAAATCGATTAAAACATTATGAATTTATTTGAAAAATTTAAGAATTATTAATATCAGTTAAATGTTTTGGTTATTTACTCTGGCTATCTACCGCATTACTCTTATTTTTGGATTGAATTTTAGGGGAAGTATTTTACATTTTTTATTAATTATTTTACTCTCGACTTGCTAGATTATTTATATAGACGGCTTACCCTGAGATGGTTTATGAAGTGTCTTCCTAGTTATTATAGATGTTTTTTATTACAGAAGAGGGACGTGACTTCAATTAATTTTCTATTTAAAAAAAACTTTTCTCGGCAAAACATTTATTTTTAAGAATTAAATTAAAATTCGGGAAACACTAGTTTGGGGGACATTATTATTTACCAACTACATAGGGATATTACCGTGTTGTAAAGAATAATAGAAAAAAAGCTGATTTCATTATCATAAACTTATCCATGACAATTTAGAAATAATAATTATTAGAAGAAAAATAGAATCGATTTAATTTATTTTAGAGGTAGGTTGGTATGAAATTAATAGTATTTTTAAATCTTTTCTATAATTCATGTCCTTATAGTTTGTTTCCTATCTTCTTACATATTCATTCTTTTTTTTATTTTCTATCTTTATTCTTTATTTTTCCTAAGCATATTGTATTTACTTATCAATGATTTTTTTTTCTATGAATGTACACGTACTCAAATTTCAATTTTAATCGTAATTGCTATATTTTAAACTTTTATGTCTCATATTCTATTAATATTATTATCTTCGTTTAAAATAATGTTAGCCAGTCAATTATACTATCTTACAGGATAATTGTGTTATTTCTAGAAGACTAAGTCCCCGAATAAAGATTATTTTTTCATTTCAAAATATATTATCGTATTTTATACAACCTTTTTTTCACTATTATTCATCCTTTTTTTTTTTTTTTTTTTTTTAATTCTCGTTTAATTTATTTATTTTTATTTTACTATGTAAATAACATATTTATAAAATATATTACAAAATTGAAACAAATTTAATGCAAGTTAAAAACATAGACGTGGTGTTTAAATTTAAAAAACAATTTGAATCGTAAATTAAATCTTTTACACTAAAATTGCTGAAATAGACAATTAGAAATTCTTGTAGCTCATGTCAGAGACTTTTAAAGAAGTGTAAATTTAAAATTCATAACCAAAACCGGTCACTTCATAACATACCAATAACAATAAAATAAGAATTAAAATGTGCATTCTTTTAAATGACAATGTGATTTCGATTAAAAACAAAAAAAAAAAAAATATATATATATATATATATATATATATATATATATATATATACTTATATATAGTATAAAAATAGATACTTTAATTCTACATATTGTATGAATGGATTCATTGTTATCCATTCATTGCCCTTGAGTAAGGCAGCTTGTAATATTTATTCTTTAAAAACTAAAAATTAAAGAAAAAATACATTAAGGTGAATAAAATATGTTATAAATATAACAATTGATGCAAGGAAATCCTTACGGTTCATTAAAAAAAAAAAAAGTCTTTCTAAGACTACGCAGCTTTGCACTGAAAACAATATCATCCTTAATGTCGATAGCAGTAAAGAACGCTAACTTCTCAATTATAAGCTTCATGTTTATAAATAAACAACAAAAATGAATTAAAAACGTAATATTTATAACCCACTTTAAAGCGGCCTAAAACATTTTTGAAGGATGTTATATGCTTTTATGAATTTTTTTTTTTTATAATTTAGTAATAATCATTATATACAAATATATTGTGTATAATTATTATCTATGAAGTATTAGCATTTTATTTAATAATAAAATGTTTCTTAAATAAAATCAGCCAAAAACAATTTTAATTATTATACAGACAGATTATTAGATTTTGTCATCAAATTTTATTCCATTTTTTTTTTTTTTTTTTTTTTTTAATATCCAACAGTAGAATTAGTCTAACGATTAAGTATATAATTGTAAGTATATAAAAACAAACAATGCTCTAAATGTGAAACACTTTTTTGTGATAAAGTAGCATGTAACAACAATGTTTATGAACTAATTTTATTTTTAGACATAATACTATTAATAAAAATTGTTAAAAACATTTTCGGTGTTGATTTATGTCCTTTTTCGGCCATTTAATTCCTCTGGGGTTTACAGATTTTGTAAAAAAAAAACAAAAAACATTTCAATTGAAAGATTTCGCAATATTTATCCGAAAGTAGTCAGCGACAGTAAAATATTCAATGTTAAAGAAAAACATTATTTATTTTTTTATTCAAATGACAAAAGTGCAAACGATCTTTAGGGCTTGTTAGATTAAGGAAATCGATTTAAAACTACCTTGAAATTCAGCGATATTAAATCATAATAATAATATTTCGCTTATCTAGATAAGTAAAATTTCAATACGAAAGTTATTTTTGAGTACATTGTGTCCAAATCTAAGACATTCATCCAAATAAGTTTTTTATCAATTAAAAATTTAATAGTTTTATTTATGAAGTTGCAGTGTAGCATACCTTTAAAATATTAATGTTTTATGCTTAAGCGATCAAATAAAAAAAAAGAAATAGATATTTATCAAATGAAGAAACGTTTTAGTGATTTTGTTTTTATTTTGTGGGCTATGAAGTAAATTTTATGGGCTTGAAAATGCAGTCAGGAAACGTTGCTCAGCTGTACATAGTTTTGGATGAAACAAATAATTAATTTCAGGAGATAATTTTGCTATTATATTTCTTATCTTAATAATTTTTGTTTCATTACTTTTTTTTTTCAATATCATTCGTAAATTTATTATTATCATTAGTTAATGTTTTAATTCATGAACATAAAATCATGACATAAATAGGAAGTTATTTAGTTGACTTCTTGAATTTAGTTACTTTGTATCCGAACATCATCATTGATATCTATTTAATTTTCCATTTGTTATTAAAAAAAAAAAATATTATTTTAGTAGTATAGGTGTCAGTTTTTGAGATAAAAAAGAGGTTTAACGAACGTTTCAACAAAAGTTCTATTACAATCAAGGAAATTAAAATATAAAAATACAGCATAAAATAGTTACTGTATATTATTAATGTCAATTAATTTATTTCTCATATCAATATTTATACAAATATATATCTTTTTTCGTCCCTCTTCAACACTTACAGTTAAATCTTTATTGTTCGGTTCCTTTACGGTATAGTTGAAAGTATATAAAATCGTTCATTTGCTACATTGCGGCATTTATAGAAATGATTTTATAAATTGATTTATAATATTGATAAAAACAAACATATTCTATAAATATTTATTAATTACTATACAAGAATTCATAAAAAATTTTAGCGCGTAACTAATAAAATTCTTGTTTTATTTTTTTTAAATTACATCAGGTTCGTTATGGAAAAAAACTCTAAACAAAGTAACTGTTTATATTTTGTTTATTATCACTAAACAATTTAATGTGAGATAAAAAAAATGAAGATATAGTCAGTTATAAAAGATTATAATTTATTACTTTATGAAAAAGTTAATTAAAGTTTTTTAATCATATAAACTTTTAATTAATTTAAATTAAATTAAAAAAAAAAAAAAAAAACATGTTCGATATGGAAAAAACTCTAAACCAAGTAACTGTTTATATTTTGTTTATTATCATTAAAAAACTAAATGCAAGACAAACAAAAAAAAGGAGATATAAAAGATTATAAAATTTATTACTTAATGAAAAGTTAGTTAATTTTGTTTAATCTTTTAAACGTTTAATTGCTTTAAATTAAGCCGATTTTATTAGCTAATTAAGTTATTTATTCTAAATATATTTATTATATATAAATATATATATATATATATATATATATATATATATATATATATATATATATATATATATATATATATATATGTGTGTGTGTGTGTGTGTGTATCAGAATATTAAGTGAAACCTATTTAGTTGTTTATTCTACTTCAGAAATTCTTAAACATGTCAAATCACATACACACATACATAACACTTACTCATTCCGGTCTTTCGCCAAATAACATGGTGTTTACATATATTAACAACTAGTTATATTAATCGTTTTTTTTTAACAATATAAACACGTTAAAATATTATATGCCTTTCATTTGAATTATTTTTTTTTTTTATACTTATGCTCCGGGTTTTCAAAGTTAATTAACCAACGTTTAGAAAAAAATTATACTTTGTACTCTAATTTCAAGAAAAATTTTGATAGACAATTATTTAAAAATTGACCACAGTAAAATCCTCATGTAACTGTTTATAAATATTAATACAATGTGTATTTATTGTTTTACTAAAATTTCTTGAATGTAGAAGATTCGCATAGACTAGGAGCGCGGGAAGGAGTAACTGCAAGTTTGTAAAATCCCCATTCCCTAAATTTATTGAAACAATTAAAGAAAAATTGCTTAAAATCCACTTTACTGTTATAGATTAATACTTAATGTGATAATGTCGCCTGTGTCTACCATAGTTTCAATAATAAATGTTTAAAAAAAATAAAATAAAATAAAAACAGAAATGGGGTAGGGGACAAATGAATAAATTTTGTTGACACAATTACTATTTTATTATAATAATATTTCATTTTTCTCTTTATTTTTGTGCAATTGACTTGAACTTGAACCTTCTCCGCATAACTTATAATTCCCAGTTCAAATTATTTCACATTCGATCGGTTTCATCAGTGCAAAAAAAAAAAAAAGAAAAGAAAATAAAAATGGTAAAAAGAAAATCGATTAAGTATTCACTGATCCAAGATTCTTTGATATAAAAGCGGAATCTAGTTTCACCCAGTATATCATTTGAAACTAGCGTAATCAAATCATTACTATATGCTTTCAAAGGCGATGTTTAGTATGGATCCCATCAACTCACAAAGATATGTGGTGATCCAAACATAATTCTTCTTCATAATAAAGAATGTTACAGAAAAAAAATAACTGAAAAGAAATGGAAGACCCAGGCGGCACAGTGTGCGCTTAAATTCTGCCAAGCCATAAATCATTGGTACAAAATGCTACTGGATACACTATGTCCACAGTTACAAAATCTATGATTAGAAACACTAAATTAACCACCGCTAAGAAAATATAATTGAATGAATTATACATAAAGTAAACTATTATAAAACCAATCAGTTATTTAGCGAAGAGTAATTAGATTTTATTTATCCATTTCCAAGAGACTTTTAGAGATCAATGGATAACTCATTAATGAATTTGGTTGATTGTAAGGCTCCAAACCCTGTGAAATTTGAGAAAACTAAAACTGAATCTAATTTTCTGTCAGTTCTCAGTTGCTTTTACACTATTCTCAATAAAGACTTTCCCGACATTATGTTCCGAAAACAATTATTTTATATTATATTATAAACAATTATCATAGAACAAACGTGCCAAAGATAATAAATAAATAAATAGTGTCTTCAAGCATTGAGGTTTTAGCGGTTGATATGTAAACGCGTTCGGCTCAATCTGCAGTCACTTTTATCTTATCAAGAGTATTAGTAATTAAACTGAAGTATCAATTTAATAATAAAAACAAAACACACTACGAACCTATTAACTTATATATCTCAATCTGTGTATAGTTAAGACGACAAAAACAAAGCACACAGCTATTCACCACAATAAATATATGTTCCACAGGACTCACGAGTTATCAAAGACTATAAAATATTAGAGGGATCTGTAATCTTTCATTGTTTACTCACTTGCAAATCTGGGGTCGTTGGGGGTCGGACCGTACCATCCTGTTGTGTTGCCATAGGAAAGGTCACCGGAGTTACAGTACTGAGCCGGAAACTGATGGACGTGCATGTATCCTCCTGGATGTGGTGGGCTGGGAACTGTCTGACCGCTTCCGGTTGAACCTCCTCCCGTCGAACCGCCGCTTCGGTATGGACTCAACTCTAGTTTACGGTAACTCTCTTCTATCGGAGACAAGATGTCTGTTACCGAGAACGGAGTCGTGTGCTGGTGCTTCGGGCTAAGCGAAATGGCCAAGTCGGCGCCGTTGAGCTCGGGTAGTAGATCCCCTTCGGTTCCGTACTCCTGCCCAGCCGCCTGAAGGAGGCTTGACCCTGACATGTTCACACTCTGCGGTCCCCGGACTGAGTGATCCCCCTTGTGGGAGGGGCAAAGCACTCTCGTAAGCCCCGCCCTCTGACCCTCCCCTCCTCACCTTGGCGACCTCCCACTCCTGACTTCTCACCACCGGTAGCCAGGTTCCGATATCCTTATATACAACATACCCAAAAGATTACTGGAAAATTCATGGAATGTTCAGTTCCATAAAGATCAACACATACTCTGAATGATAAAGTCTCATAGGTTTTAGTCTGATATTCTAGGCGCCAGTTTTCTTGTCTTTATTTCGCTACCTTCCTTTACATTGTCGAAATCGACTAAATAGTAATAGTTATATATTGTAATAGTAATGAATTTACTAATAAGAACTGATTACCACCTCTACTTTCTTTAGGGAAAGGAGATTCTAGGCTCGGTCCCAGGCGTAAACTCGATTGCCAGCCGCCTCTTGAGCTTCAAGACCCACTTGGGACCCTTCCGGGCTCTATAAAATTTGCTATTTGTTCGCCGTAGGAATCTGGTAGGTGGAGTGTTGTGTTGGTATCAAGCCGCTTTTTTTTTCTCTTTTTTTATAACTATTTATTGAAATTTAGAACTGTATACAATATTTAAAAAAATACATCAAGTAAATGTGATGATAATCCTAAAAATAACACATCAATTTCTTGTAAAGCAACTATCCACTGCACTCATAATCGTTCTATAAAGTACTATATTCTAAGGTCCCGAGGCTATCTTCTTTTCAGGCACCTCTGAGGGTTGTATGGAATAGAATGTGAAGCAAGTTGTGATACTAGTGGATTTGAATGGTTATGGAGTTTACTATGAAAGGATAAAGATCAGGCTTAAGCTAAGTCAAAAACATAAGGAACATTAAGAGATACCTAAAAGATATCGATACGAAGCTTGATCAATATGAGATTAAAAGTAAGATTACACCACACCTCAATTCATTAAGAATCGATTAGGAATTATTCTTTGAGACTAGTCCATTACTTAGAGTGCATGAAATGAACGAATATCAAACTAATTTTAGAAGCGGATTTATGTATAATCATAGGATAACAATGGCATATATGTATGATAAAGATATCATTACTTTTGATTCTTCTCAATTCAATTCTCAATCTCAATCTCTGAAATTCTTATTATGTTGTCTGCATACACGAACATACTCTTATCAACACATCTAATTGATGAAGAATGGATAGACTCAAAGAACAATCCTTATTTTAATCGCTGAACAATATGAATGATAAACCTTCTGTTGTCCAGAAAAGGTTTTATCCAATAGTAAAGATGTTTTTTAATATTTATTATTTTCGTTGAAAAAATTATTGAAACTTTCGTCCTACAATACAGAATTTCGTTCTACTAGACTAAATGCCTATGTCGTCAGTCAAAACGGATATACCTTAAATTTAGTCATTTTTTAAAGTTCAGGTTGAAATTAAGTAAATGATTTCTTTTACCTACTCTTTTTTCTGTTCTCTTAAATTAATATCCAAAAAGCTGGTTTAGTATACTTCCTATTCTCTTCCATTAAAGCACTACTTTCTTCCACCCTAAAACGTGGTACAAGGATCTTGCACCATCCATTTTTTCTCCACTAGTGAACACCATTCTGAACCGGAAGTTATTTGAAATCTTACTATCTTTCCTTTAACAAAATCTTCATTTGCCTATCATTTAATATATTTTTAATTTCTTCTATGTCAACCACTTAAATACTTCTCAAAAGCTCAAGAAAGTGGTAAACTCCTATGAGACGTCAACTCATCTGAAGCTCTGCTGCCGAAGTAATGGATGAATAAGGAGCATTGTTATATTCAAGTAAACAGGTCGGTCTTTGCTTCTGCATATATTAACTATTAGCTTCTCCTAAGTTTTTTAACTGTCTGAAGGAAGTGTTGTGCCAAATCATTAGATTTTAGGTGATAAGGACTGAAAGTAAGTTTAATACTTCAATTCTTTGAAAACATCAATAAAACATATTTGGCAAACTGAGTACTTTGATATGCAGTTACTTCACTAGACAACCCATGAGTTAAAAAAATTCTTAACACTATTTGTAATTCCTTGTTCTTCAAATCCATGAAGCTTAGCCATTTCACAAAATGTAGAGTAATAATCCACAATAAGTAAATAGATCAATCTGCCAAGCTCCATGATGTCCAGTTTAATCTATTTCCAATGTCATACATCTACTTCTGGCAGTACCATCTACTCCTTACTATGATACACTATATTTCTTGCATATTTTACATCATTAATTCCAAAACCCTTACACCGTTTTTCATATGGCCAATGAAAGCACCCTTCAGTTCCTCCAATACACTTTATGAGCATTCTTTATTTTCTGAAATTTTTCTTTTCTTGGGGTTTTCACTTTAAATCTCTTTTGTAGATGATAAACTCACAAAAAGTGAGCTAAGCTTTTATTAATTCATATTTTACAAGATCTAACCAATCCGGCTAGATAACATATTAGAACTCCCTATAGTTCTTAACTGTAACTGTTTATTTCATCTATTTTTTTTCGTGTTGCCAAAATAAAAAAAAGGAAAAAAATATATAAATAATCAAACCTCATTATTTTAATTTATTTTAAAAAAATGTATTAACATTTACAACTGTATACATAAATACAATAAGGAAATTATTACAAGGACTTGTCAATAACATCTAAAGAACCAGTAATTAGTAGCACTTAAATAAAAATTCTACTTTAGAAGGTCTTCCTATTTTCAGACACCTCGGAGGATTATCAGGAATTGAGAGTGAAGCTAGTTGGGAAACAAGTTGATTCGAGTGGCTATGGATCTTAGTATGGAAGGACAGGTATCTGGTTTGGGCTAAATCAGCAACATTGGAACATTAATGTTTTTATGGATAAGTATATTTGTGACATAATGAGGAATATTGAGAATTTTAAGAAGTATTTTGGATTTGAAGGATTGGATTTGTGAATATAGAAGATCGTTATACCAGTAAGCCATTCTCAAAATATTTTTTTAAGAATTTGACCTATTATACATATTTTTTTTAAAGTGCCGTAAATTAAAGCATTTTTTAAACTAAAAAGATCTATTACTAAAAGTACCTCTCTGAAATTCATGATAGAGGTCTCTTGGAAGGTATATGAAATAATCATGAAACCTTCAGCTGCTTTTATCTGCTTTCTTGTATGAAAACGAATTTTCAATTTCGCGAGTTATTTCGTATTTGGCAAAACTGTTAGGGCATTGATTTAATACATATTACTATATTTGAAACACTTAAATTAGAGGATATTATTCCAATATCTTCAGTTGCACTGAAGAGATATTTAAAATTGGTAGTTACGAAAATTAAAACGAAATAATAAGAGGCAGGAAAACCCCGGATTTTTTTGTGGGTAGTAGGGACCTATAATAGTGCAAAACTAGAGTTATAGCAGCCAATGGGCATTAGGAGCAGAGAAAAAAAAATATGAAAATCACATTTTATTTTTTTTTCTCATCTCTTAGTCAAGATAGAGAAATGATTCTTTCACGTTTAATTGCAGTTATGAATACTATTTGATATAAAAATACTTCCGCTATGCTCAAGACACCAACCGGCTTTAGGTTGCTCAAAAATATGTGTGAGATAGCAAAGTAAATCATCAATCATAGGGTTTCAATGCAATTTGAAATAAAAATATGGGTGAGGAAAATTTTTAAACTAAAAACTGATATTATTTTCAGATTCCTCATCTCAAAAAACATGTAGAAACTAAATTTTGTCAAAATCAAAAATAATTGTTTTTTACCTTTAAAATTTTGTATGATTTTAGAAGGCAAGAAAGATGCTGTCAATTTCTGAAAAAATGTAAATAATTTGCGCTATCTCACACATTTCGCCACCGATTAAAACCAAATTTTAAGGTCATCTAGAAGCCATAAAACTGCATAGTTTAGCTCAAATCCAGAGGTCGCAGATTATAGCTGATCTCAGATTTTTTCATTCACATCTGTTTTTATCCAATAAAATGGAGTAATCCCAATGTTATACGCATGGGTACAAAGCAGAATGTATGCTGATTCTAGGGATGCTATTACTATTGAAATCGGTTGAACGCAGCAGCTGTTATGGCCATTAGAAATTGTTGATGAAATCTCATTTTAACGGGGTAAAAAAATCAATATTTTTTAATTTTGATAAAATTTCACATATAAGGGTTTTATGGTGCGTTAAATCGAAATTTGAGGTCAGTTGTTCATGAAAATGAACACTGACTGATTTAAGCGGATTTCCTTGGAAATTTGTCATTTTTTAAGAGTTTTTGAGCAACCTAAAGCAGGGTGGTGTCTTGAGCATAGCGGAAGTATTTGTATATCAAATAGCATACATAACTGCAATTAAACGTGAAAGAATCATTTCTCTATCTTGACTGAGAGCTGAGAAAAAAATAAAACGTGATTTTCATATTTTATTTTTTTCTCGGCTCCTAATGCCCATTGGCGGCTATAATTCGAGTTTTGCACTATTATAGGTCCTTGTTTTCTTGCACCATTATAGGACTACCCACACACAAATCGGCATTCAAATCTTTGAGTTACAACTGCAAACGTCTCCTTGTAAGTAAAAACTAGGATGTAAGTAGTAAGTACCTAAACTCGACAGATCACATTTAGTTAAAATTATTAATTCTTTCAATTAAGCATTGTTTATAATCTTATTGATATTTTTTCATCGTAAGTTTATATCTCATTTACACGATACCAGCATACAGTATATTTTCCATTCATTACATTTTTAAGATAATTAAAAATAATTACTATAAAATAATAACCATAAATAATTACCATTATTTAATGAAACGATCTAACTTACTATATTTATTTAATTGATATGGTACATATAAAATAAAATGTGAAAAATTAAACCTTATTAGAAAAAATAAAATAAATTAAAATTATTTAAAAAATTCGGAACCATGGATAATGGGGGCCTGCTGTATAGTACTTTCCTTATAATTGTGACTTGAGTGGTTTTATTTTACTTTGTTTTAACTATGTTGTTTACACTTTTTTCCTGCTAGATTGGTCATTCGTCCCACTGTGCGACGGCCAGTTTCTTGTCATTTAAATCTGGTATTAAAAAAAAAAAAAAAAAAAAAAAAATATATATATATATATATACATATACTCGTATATATATATATATATATATATATATATATATATATATATATATATATATATATATATATATATATATGTATTCTATGTAGAAAAGTTCTGATATTTTACATTGTTTGTACGTTTTTAGAACTCATGATGAATGTTTGACATTCGAAAAAAAACAAATCCAATAGAAGAGAAAAATAAGTTATCAATCCTAATTGTATTGATCCTTCTAGACCACCATGCGTACCCAGCGCCGTCACTTGAAATTTTTTTTTTTTGGGGGGGGGGGGGTTAAGGTGACTGAAGCTACAAATTTCCAAAATTAAAAGTTACCTTTTCCCAATTTTTAATTATGAAATCAACAAAAAATTAAAATAAAGTTATTTATTACTTATAGGGTATCACCTATTACGATTTATGCTTTTTACACACAACCCTCCCACTTTGACACTTATAGTTATTAATAAACAATATCGTCATAAAAAAACAAGTACCAAGTACCAAAGGCAAACTAAAAGGAAAGAATTAAATATGGCTGAACCAGTTGAGTCGTTTATTGGACGAAAACAATTATAATAATAAGATATATATACTTTCAAATGTCTAGGGTCAATCTATTTAATACTAATACGCTTTTTCTTTATTGTTTGAATAAGTTTTTTTGAGTTAACAATTTCTCTCATCTCTTTTTCGCACCTCAGCAGCTTTAAACTATCAAGTCTTTCATCTAACATTGTTGTTCTGAGTACGGAATATCTCATTTCCTTGGGAAATTTCCCAACTGGCTTATGTTTTTACCAACATATTCCGAACTTTTAGTCACTTGCCAATTATCGGAGCAGCAAATGGAACATTAAGTTCTTTATGGATAAGTTTATTTGTGACATAATGAGGAGTATTGAGAATTTTACGAAGGATTTTGGATTGTAAGGATTGGATACGAGAAGATTTTGAAGATTTAGTGGAACCCCAAAGCTCAACTCCGTACGTCCAAACGCGTCTAATTACTGTCATGTGGGTACATGACAATGAATCCAATAAATAAGTAATTTATTGGAAGCTTTGAACGCTTATGTAGTATATGTTGGAGTATTCGAAAACTACGAGCTCTTGTCTTTTTAGTCTTGGATGAGGATTCCAAGTAAGTCGTTTGTCCAGATGGAGTCTTCTTTTTGGAACTTCTTTTTTTTTCTACAAAAAGTGAGCTACTGGCTTCACGAGCTCAAACATAGTAGACTACAAGCTACAAATATAAACAAAACCTCATTTACCATTATTTATAAGTATAAATATTATTATAGCTTTTTCTTAAATATCTGAAAGGGAAATAACCCACCAACTTGCAGTACAGTTTAAACTGAAACTAATGTAGAGTCGTCTATCATGGAAGATATTTTACAAGATGAAGAAGTTGGGGACCTAAAATTATTATTATTTTTGATTATGGGTAAGGATTTAGTGTGAAAAGATCACAAAACCAATTCGAAATTATGATTACAAAATTATTCGAAATCATAGGACATAAATTGCGTAGTACGGTACATAAAAATATTCTGTATTTTTAATTCAGTTCTAGTCTCGAACAAACTAAAACATTCAATTAGACAAAATTAGCTGGGTATTTCCTTATCCATAGGGATGAGTATCGTAAGAAAAATAACGACATTCCATATCGACGATAATTTGAGCTCTTAATATTGATACACGATATATCGGAGACCAAAAAAAAAAAAAAAAAATATATATATATATATATATATATATATATATATATATATATATATGTTTAGTAAGGTTCTTGAGGTTCAGTCATAAAATAAAAAAACAACTATTTTGGCGACGTTTCGAGACTATATTGTTCTCATAATCATGCCCTACAGTGAAAAAACAGATTACAATAAAATTATATAAGTTATACGAGTTATTTCAAAACATAATTATCAACTTATATAATTTTATTGTAAACTGTTTTTTCACTGTAGGGCATGATTATGAGAACAATATAGTCTCGAAACGTCGCCAAAATAGTTGTTTTTTTATTTTATAACTGAACCTCAAGAACCTTACTAAACATTTAATAGTAACAGTCAAGGAATTTATCCATATATATATATATATATATATATATATATATATATATATATATATATATATATATATATAATATATGTAGTTGTATGTTTTATTTTTACAATATACAGAAAAGCGAAATACCTGAAGGTACGTATCGATATATCTATATATATTGTAAGAAAGTATATCGATGTGAAAAGAAAGAAGATCGATATTTCAAATAAACCGTGTATCGATACCCATCCCTACATACTTAAAAGAAATTCGATATTTCGATTAGGGTCAAATTATATATTATATAGCACACGAAAACGTCCTGGATTTTCAAGACAGGTCTAGTTGTAAGTTCACTAAAACAATTCATAAGACAAACGTTATGTGTACCCAAAAAGAACCAAGCATTATTCAGAAATAAGAATTTTACTAAAATTACAACAAGGTAATAAAATATCGTGTTTTTATATAGATCCTGCTTCCTGGCAGCGGCCTGGGAAGAAATAGCCTATTTTCCATTTCAATCAAAATCAAGTTATATGGTTAGTGTAAAACATAGGACATGAATAAGGTCTGCAAGTAATCCTTGATTACTGATTTCTATCTGATAAATATATGGACCTAATTGTCAAGGCTGCCAAATTATTTCACCAAGGCTTTTTAAGCAGGTTATTCGTAAATGTCTTCGGTGATTTTTCATTTCAAACAATGAAAGACTTCGGGTGAGTGATTCAATTTTGTCTATTATGTTCTTCGATGTTCGTCAATCACGATTATTGACTATGCATATACACTATTAAATATTGTGTAGTTAATTTAATGCAGTGTAATTTTATTTTAATTATTAAATGTTATTTGTTTAATTCACAATTTGGGAGCTTTTTGAAGTGCTAAAAAGAAATATTTCATCAGTTTTATTTTTTTAATACTTTGCTTAATTAAGTATACTATTTTCCAAAAACCCAAAGTACAATGGACCATCAAAGTTCTTGGTAACTCGAAAAATTTCGACTTCGTTCGTGTTCAACACACTTCAAAACAACATTGTTGTTGAAGGAAGTATTTTGATGCAGAACAGTGCAATCAGCCAAAGTTCTACTAGCATAGCTTTTTAATATTTCCTAAAATTTCCCAAATTAGGGAAATTAGTTGCGTTCTAAATTAATAAGTAATAGCAAACATTTTTTTTTTCTCTTTGGATTTTATTTCTGCGATGCATAGATAGATATTGTAGATAAATAAATAAAAGTGCTAAGGATTCATAATCATAGGATTCATATCTCACATAACTTATGTAAAAAAAAAAAAAATTATAAAATTTACAAACTTACTACTAGAAGACACCTACATTTATGTCCTCAAAATTACGTAGTACGTAGAGAGTGCGAAAATGATAATTTTGACTTACCAGTAGACCTTCCAGAATGTTCGTTGCCGGTTTCGAAACAAGAAAAACATTCATTGAAGGGGAAGCAGAATATCGGGAGAGATTATATTTGCCTAAAAAATAGAAGTTAATTTTATATTAAAAGGTTATTACTGTAAACTTTATTAATCTTCCGATAGGTGCACATATCTTTCAATAAGCGGCAATGTTTGTTTCTTTACTCCTATGCCGTTTCGGGATTTCCCCTCTTTTCTGCCCTCTTCTTTTGACCCGACCCTATAATAGCACAAGCTTGACCGAGGATTCCTATGACAAACAATACGGTAGAAAAACGTGTTTTATAACTATGGTATACGCCCGCCCATCCTCGTAAGTTTTTAAATATTTTATTCTAAATTATTCGTTTTTAAAATTCGTAATTCATTGGTAATTTAAAGTAACATACAAATTGAATTTACACTTGATTCAAACAAACATTGAAATTAAACGGACTTGTATGTGTCAGATAGGTGCGACCTCTAATGATTGTATCATCTTATCTATTTACTTTTTTATTTCTTATGTATATTTATTTATTAGTTATTATAAGTCATGTATACAAAACGGAAGAAAACCAGTTTCAATTGTGAGATATGTAGGCAGTTTATTTGTTTGCAGTATTCAAAAAATATTTGCAATGATTGTATCTTGCTTATTTTATAGAACTAGTTTTTAAGTGTAACCTTTTCAGAGAATCAACTTTTAAGGTCCAAGTTGTCCGTGCAACAATGGTGAGAGAGTTGATGGTTTTTAGAGTCGTATTATAGATTTTTTCCGTATGTTTTGTCCATTTTAGTTTTCTGTCAAATAGCACGCCAAAAAAGGTGAGTGTTTCAGTTCTTTTGATTCTCTCTTTGTCAATATGCAGGTTTAGGTATATTTCTTTTCCTGCTAAAAATGATATATTTACATTTCAATGTGTTTAGATTCAATTTGTTATTTTGGTCCAATCTGATATTTTTTGTAGTGCTGAATTGGCGGGTTCTGGTAAGTTTTTAAAACATCGCCCTCTGATTAAAAGAAGTATATCATCGGCATAACTTAGTAATTTAATTCCATTTGGTAAATTTATATCAGAAATTGTATTTATTAGAATATTCCATAAAATGGGCGAAAGGCGTCCTTATTTTCAACGATTTTGCGTAAGTCAATGTGTTTGTTTTTCGTAGTAAGCGTCTGCTATCGAGGACACTTTTAATTAATGAATATAGGTCTTGAGAACAGTTATATTATTTCAAGTTACAAAGGATAGCAGGCCACCAAGCACTGTCAAATGCTCCTTTGAAATCCAGACTATTAACTAATAGTTGACCTTTTCTGTCTAAAGCTTCAGTAATATGTAAATTTATGAATTGCAATGTATTAAGTGTACCTGTCCTCGGTAAAAAGGCAAATTGTTGCTTATTTATTATATTATTTTTGAGAAGAAAATGAACGAGTCTGTTTGTAATAATATTATCCATAATTGGGCTCATGATTGGAAGCATGCTGATAGGTCCTAGCTTATCACTTGATGGTTTTGGTATTAAGACTAAGAGTCCAATTTTCAGGGATTTCTTTTCTTCGATAAAATAATTTATAAATATTTAAAAGTAATTTTGGCACCAATTCAAAAATGTTTTAAAAAATTGTAGGTGTGATCCCATCATAACCAGAAGATTTTTTGTTTTTTAGTAACTTTACTGTGTTACAAATTTCTTGATTTTCTATCGGTAAGTCAACAGGTGTACCAGGAGGTTTTAAAACATTTAATCTTATTATTTTATACTTGTAATAGTTTGATTCACGAGTATCCTCATTTATTAGATCATACATGACATGGTTCAATGCTTCGTGTATGTCGTTCGTTTATTGGTTATCGGTTGTTATAATAGTTTTTAAGAGCAAAGGGTTTCTAAGTTTCCGAGCCGTCCAATCCCATGGTTTCGCGTTATTGCAATATGTTTTCCAAGTATCTAGTTTTGATTGTTTAATTTGGTTTTGATAGGTGTGTATACTGATCAAGTAATTGTTTTGGGCTGCATTTCTAAGCTCTTGGTTATCTTTAATTTTTAATATTCTTTTCTAAGTTTGTTAGTCGTTTTACGTAACTTTGTTAGTCCTTCGTTCCACCAGGGTACCTGCTTGTACTGCTTATTGTTATGTCTTCTATTTGAGATTGTGAATGACATATTTGATGCTTTAGTAATTGCTCAGGTCAACTTTCTAGAGATTAAATTTGTATTCATATTGTTAAGTAGATTAAGAATATTTTCTTGCAGTTCATCGATGGTGTACGGTTCATTAGAACAGGGTAAACATTGTTTTTTAAGTTGAAAATTTAAATTGCTTTCAAAATTAATCCAGTATTGCTGTGATGTATTTTCTAGTTTTTGTCAATTTGACCAAATTAATATTATTTTGGATTTCAAAGAAAATGAAATTGTGGTCGGTAAGGTTAGTTTCATGAGATATTTTCCAGTTTTTAAGACGCCTGCAGGCTAATATATATTTGTTATCGTCAAATCTATATTGCTTTTTCCTCGATGTCCTTCAAAAGTAGTCAAATCTGATTTTACATTTATTATTCATAAATTATTGGTAGTAAAAAATCCCCCCAACGACGTTCCCCTTTTATTTGTGAATTTTTCATACCATACTTTAGATCAACAATTTGTGCCTACAACGATGTGATAATTTTTAAAGTAATCGACGAATTCATTAAGTTTATTTAAATCGATGTTTACAGCTCTATTGATATTGGAATAACTGCTTGCAATAATGTATTTATCATTACCAGTTATAACCTCCATTACGACTCTATCTCTGTTGGAAAATTGAGTTATCATACAGCCGTCTAGGATTGAATTAATTAACACTATACCTGCCCGTGGGTTATCATCGCATGTTTGAAATACTTTATAACCTTTATAACCTGTAATAAGTTTGTTATATGAGTACGGCTCTTGAAGAAGCATTATATCTAATTTTTGTTGTACGATTTGTTGCAGGACGTTTTTGCAGTGCTTAGAGCGCATTGTGTTAATTTGTAAAAATTTAAGATTTATGTTTTTAGTCATTTAAAGTGAGTCATTTAAAGAAGTAAAAGTACATGAAATAAATTTACAGATTTTAGTTGTCTAGTCCATTTTCTATGATTATCTGTCTTTATCGGATATAAAACGTGACTGTTGGTAAATAATAGTGATCAGCTAACTTACTCTATCTGTAGCAAGTAATCAGTCCTGTCTATTTGCCTTTGTAGCTGGAGAAGACAGGAAAGGGAGGTGAGGTCCAGCGCCGAGTGGTTGCAGTTCCTCTTCTTGTGGAGGTCCTTCTCCTTCAGCGAGCTGTTAAACCGCAAGCAGTCCATGCACCGTCGCTCTTTAAATTTACATTGTTTTATATTGTGTTCCTCTGCACAGAGCGGACAGGACTTCTTCCGATTGCATTCTTTAAAGCTGTGGTGAAACTATGAACAAGTGAAGCATCTTCTTATGCCATGATAGTCGTCAATCTTAACCACTTGACATCCGAGAAAAATTCTTCTGTGTATCAATAATTCTCGATTTAGAGGACTTACTTCTATGACCGCATGTCTTGATCTTTTTTTTTAAAAAGGTCTTTATATATTCTGGGACCTTAAGTCCCTTAAGAATAAAAAATAATGTACAATCAGGGGGCCTACAGAGCCTCAAGATGGTTATGAAATATTATTTAATATAATAAAATGGTAATTAATAATTATAACAAATAAAAATTAAGCTTACAAATATTGACAAAAGCAAACAGAAATATTTTGATTCATTTTGTGAATCAATTGTGTAAAAACAATAAAATTTCGTGTACATAAGCTTTTATGTTTTATATAACTATTGAGTAGCTAATGACATGGATATGGATGGACAGTAGGTAATTAAATAAGTGATATTTGAAAGAGGAAAGGGTGTTTGAATGGCGAATGGTGTAAGGAATGGAATTCCATAAGGACGAGGATCGGATTAGGAATGATCTGTCGAAAGCAGCGGAGCAATGAGCAGGACTGTACAAATCTGATGGGCGGGAACGGGTCTGGCGGGAAAGAACGGAGGATTTGATCTGAAGGAGTTGAGAAATGTAAAGTGGACGTTGGAATTTCACTGTTAGTCCAGTAAAATAAGGGTTTGCCGAAGAAAAAACTGCGGAACTTTTATTCTCAACAGATCTTTATGTTTTTTTGGGGTGCTGAATCCGAATCTGAAGTTTGCTACCACGGCAACCATCGGCTTCATATTCAAAATCGCAAAAAAACCGCCAAAAAAAAACCCCGTTATTTTTGTTTTTTTATCTATAACACGATAACGAAGCTTTTTTCGAAGAAAGTCTTCAAATACTAATTGTACCTGGAACTAGTACCTACATAATGAAAAAAAGAAATCCGAAATCGGACAATTTTTCGCGAAGTTACGTAATTGGGAAAAAATGGAGAAATTGGCCTACTTATCGTCAGCCCCACAGCTCCGCGAAAACACGTTTGTCGTACTCTTTTGGCTATAACTCTGAAACTATTTGTCCGATACAACATTACTTTTTTTCATCTTAAAGCTGATTAAATTTACTATAAGAATCTATAAATGAAGTTTTAATCAAATCCCGTAAAATGTACATGCCAGCCCGCTAATAAAAACGTACTGTTGTATAATCCAAGTGTTTTTTTGGCACATTTGTCGCTCTAACTGCTCAAATAATTGTTCGATCCCAAATTCCTTTTTTATATCGCAAAGCTGATTAAATTTGCTATCAGATGCTATATACGTAAATTATATTAAATCCTTTAAACCACCCAAGCTAGCACGCTAAATATGTATGTTTTGGCAAAATATGTAAACTATGACATGTTCAGTAGACTGGTGTGGGTATTTCATGGTGTTAATTATAAGTTACATATAAAAGTTGTAATAGTAAATGTTATGTATCGATGTAAGGATACTTACTGTTGATATAGGTAAAACACCTGAGGAAGGTTATGTTTTTTTACACACATGTTATAATTTTGTACCACATTACGAAAGTGTTAATGTTATAATATAATTGTTATTTTGTGTACTATAGTATTTTCTTTTATCGAATACATAACAGTGGCGCAGTCGGTAGGACCCTTACAGTATTCTTTACGGTACATATAAAAATACTTTTATACCAAAATGCCAGAAACGGGAAGAAAAGGAAAAGAGAAGCACGTAGAGGAGGAGGATATAGCGGTACCAAAATATGTGCAAAAAATTTTACAACAGAATGCCAAGCTACAAGAACAGATGGCAAAAATTCTTGAAAATACACCGCAACAACTTGAAAATAAATCTCAGGCTACAGAAAATTTTAAGGTTAGTGGAATTACTTTTGAAAAATATAATATAGATGAAGATTTCGAAGATTATATTGACAGACTAACTGCTTTTTTAGACCTTCAAAACATTTCGGAACAAAATAAAGTTAATTCATTCATTACATTATTGCCAGCAAAATTATTCTCTCTATTAAAAAGCCTGGTATATCCCGATAAATGTACAAAAAAAAGTTACGACGAATTAGTAAAAATTTTACACGAACACTTAAAGCCGAGGCCATTGATTATACCAAGTAGGCATGCTTTTCTGAATAGAAAACAACACCAAGGTGAAAACATTTTTCAGTACATGGCCCAACTACGAAAATTAGCTATGCCATGCAAATATCCTGAGAGAATGCTTAACACAATGCTCAGAGACGTTTTCGTTAGTGGGTTACGTTCTAAAACGATTCTAGATAGGTTATTTGAGGAAGACGACCCCAACCTTGATAAGACTGGTCAGATAGCACAAGCTATTGAGTCCGCAGAGAGCAGCTCCAAACTCATACTAAATTCATATGGAGAAGAACCAGAAATCCATAAATTACAACAGAGCCGGAGATTTAAAATTCAAAAAACTCAGACTGCGAGAAATGCGACACCAATTAATAACGATGAAGCAGGTTACCTTTGTTTCAGATGTGGTAAAAAGAATCACTTCGCGCGTGAATGTATGGAAAAAAATTTATATTGTACATATTGCCGGAAAACGGGTCATATTAAGAATGTGTGCTTTCGTCAAAGACGTACAGAGAAGACAGTTAGGGCGGTTCAAGAGGAAGGATACGAAGAAGAATACAATAAAATTGATGAAGAGGTTACACTAGATTTTCTAGATATACATCAGCTAAATCGAGAAAAACAAAAACTTACACCAGGACCTATTTACGGCACTGTTCAAATAAATAACGTTCCTATAAAGATGGAATTAGACACGGGAAGTGCAGTGACTGTTATGAGTGAAGAAGAATACGAGAAAATTAGAGTAAAACCATTAGGAGAAACTAGAGTAAGGTTCAGAAATTTTGGTAATGGTATAATAAGACCACTTGGACAAGTTAGGGTCTCAGCTTGTCATAAAAGCGGAACAAAAGAACTGCCACTTTTTGTGGTGAGAGAAAAGGTTAAAGCGATACTTGGGAGAGACTGGTTGTGTGAATTCTTTCCTGAATACATCAAGGACATACAACAGTGCAATATAACAAATTTTAGAACATCTAAAGAAAAACTGAATAACCTTTTTTCAACTAATGATAAATTGTTCACACCAGGAACTGGAACAGTTAAAGAATTTGAAGTACACTTAGATCTGAAGGAGGGAGTACAACCTATTTTTATGAAACATCGTACAGTACCATATGCCTTGAAAGAACGTGTTGAAAATGAATTAGATCGGCTTGAAGATGGAAGGTATAATCTCAAGAGTAAAATTCTCAGAATGGGCTACCCCTATAGTGCCTGTGGTCAAACCCAATGGTGATATTCGTATTTGTGCGGATTACTCAAAAACTATAAATACCAAGATTCAAGTGCCCACACACCCCTTGCCTTCGCCAGAAGAGCTCTTCGCAGGATTAGCTGGCTCAAAAATTTATAGTATTTTGGACGTGAAATCGGCCTACTTACATTTAAAAGTAGATACCGAGTCGGCATCATTATTAACAATTAACACACATAAGGGGTTATACCAGTGTCATAGACTCATGTATGGAGTGAGCGCTGCCCCAGCAATATGGCAGAGATTCATTAAAATGGTTTTACAGGGTCTCAGAGGAATTTCAGTTTTCTATGATGACATCTTAATAGTAGCCAATAGCGAAGAGGAAATGATGAATCGCCTCAAGGAAGTGTTTAACAAGAAGAACATGACCTTAGACTCAACAAAGAAAAATGTAAATTTTTTGTTAAGGAAGTCAAATATCTGGGGCACAAAATTACATCAGAAGGCTTACATAAAACAACAGACCACATTCAAGCAATTTTAGATTTCAAAGAACCGAACAATACAACAGAACTAAAATCGTTTTTAGGTATGGTAACCTTTTATGCTAAATTTTTTCCGAACCTTGCAACTATCGCACAACCGTTATACAGTTTAACAGGGAAGACCACCAAATATTTTTTCAGTCAGAAATGCCAGAATAGTTTTAACCAAATAAAAGAAGAGATTACATCAGAAAGAATTCTCGCTCACTATGACCCTCAACTTCCTCTTATCTTGGCTGTTGATGCATCATCTGTTGGTCTGGGTGCTGTATTGTCTCACCAATACCCTGATAATTCTGAAAGACCTATAGGATTTGCTAGCCGAACGCTATCAGCTTCTGAGAAAAATTACTCTCAAATTTGTAAGGAGGCTCTGGCAATAAAATGGGGAGTACAGAAATTTTTTTACTACTTGTTTGGTGTAGAATTTATATTATATACAGATCACCAACCGTTAGTACACGTCTTTGGAGAGAAATCAAAATTACCTCGCATAGCTGCCACTCGACTCATTCATTATGCATTGTTCCTTCAGAATTTCAGGTTTACAATTAAATATAGAGCTACGGGGGACCACGGTAATGCTGATAGTTTATCTCGTCTGCCTCAGTCTTCAGACCAACTTCACACGTTGGATCCTGCTACTATGTATCAAATTCAACAGCTAGAGCAACTGCCAATTTCATCCAGGGATATAAGCCGCGCAACGAGAGAGGATCCTGAATTAAGACAACTGTTGGAACTACTGCGAAAAGGAGAGTCACTAAAAGGAAAAGATGGGATATTCGACCTACAAGATAACTGCATTATGAAGGGAGCTCAAGTTTACATACCTCGAAAATATCGAACCCAGATATTAGAAGAATTACATAGTGGTCACATGGGTATAGTTAAAATGAAGGGCCTTGCCCGGTCCTATGTTTATTGGCCAAAAATGAATAATGAAATTGAAGAAATGGCCAAAAATTGTATGGAATGCACATTAAACCAGCGAGAAACAACCAAGCATAATTCACACCATTGGGAATTTCCACTGCAGCCATGGGAAAGAATACACATTGACTTCGCAGGCCCCTTCAAAGGAAAATACTTCCTGCTCCTAGTAGACGCATATTCGAAATGGCCGGAAATATACATCACTAATTCAATGACCACAACAGTTATAGATATAGATTATAGATACAGTTATAGATAAATTGGATGATGCTTTTTGCCGCTATGGGTACCCTAATGTTTTAGTAAGTGACAATCAAACCTCATTCATATCCAGCGAACTTCAAGAATATCTGCAGTCTAGAGGTGTAAAACATATCACAATTGCTCCGTTTCATGCAGCGTCTAATGGACAAGCAGAACGTTTCGTTTACACCATGAAAACCGCACTTAAGAAATTGTCCGAAACGGGTAGTAAACTTGAACTAGAGTTAAACCATTTCCTTTTAACATATAGAAGACCCCAAACACAACAACAAACAACTCCCCGGCATCGCTGTTTCTCAAGCGGGAAATTCGATCCTGTTTGGACCTCCTTAAACCCAACTTAGGGGAGCGCGTGAGACAGAAAAAAAAAAAGAGCACATCAGTTGTACAGCAGCAAGTTATTTTGAAGGACAAACTGTAGCAGCGAGGAACTACAATCAGCCAAATAAGCGGTGGCGGATAGGAAAAGTAGTCAGTAAAGATGGACCCTTACACTACACCATTGTTGTTGACGGCAGACTGTGGAAGAGACATTATGATCAGTTAAAACCGATCTTTCAAAGTTCTAATGGTCAGCCTGCTTCAGAAACCGCACATGAAAACCAACCTAGACCAGAAGAAAACCACTCCAGCGATTCCGAAGGAAACGACCAAACACAACTGAGCCAAGCAGTGATACAACGACCACCCCGCAATCGCCACCCACCACCACATCTTCATCAGTACGCTGTTGCTTAGGGGGGAGGAGTGCTATGTATCGATGTAAGAATACTTACTGTTGATATAGGTAAAACACCTGAGGAAGGTTATGTTTTTTTACACACATGTTATAATTTTGTACCACATTACGAAAGTGTTAATGTTATAATATAATTGTTATTTTTTGTACTGTAGTATTTTCTTTTATCGAATACATAACAGTAAATTTAACCAGCTTTATGATAAAAATATTAAATTTTGGATCGGACAAATGGTTTTGGATTAATAGCGAATAATGTGCCAAAAAAAAATGTGTTTTACAAAAGTACGTGATTTTCAGCGCGACAGCTTTTGTATTTCAAGAATTTTGATACAACTTTCATAAATAGAATCTAATTGTAAATTTAACCACCTTTCTGATAGAAAAAAAACATTTTGAATCGGACAAATACTTTCGGAGTTATAATGAAAAATGTGCCAATAACCATGGATTTAACAACAATACGGGTTTTTAGGCGTCTGGGATGCATATTTTAAGGGACTTGATTAAACTTCATATATGCATTCCAATAGTAAATTTAACAAGCTTTTAGATGAAAAAAAAGTAATTTTAGATCAGACAAATATTTTTGTAGTTATAATGAAAAATGTACTAAAAAAACTTGGATTTCACAAAAGTACGGGTTTTTAGCGTACTAGTATGTGTTTTTGGCCACTTAATCTCTTTAACTCTAAAAATATAGGTCCGATCTAAATTCTTTTATTCATATTAATGCTGGTTAAATTTATTATCAGATCCTATGTATAAAATCGTTCATGAAATTATTTCCGTACAATGTACAGTAAAATAAAAGGCCGTTTTCAGGAATGTAGTATATAATAAATACGATAATATGCATGTTAAAAATATTTTATAAACTCACCTATTGGTATTTTTCAAGGACTCCCTTTCCCGAATCTCAACGAAAAATCAAATCTAGTTGCTATAGAAATGACTGTATAATTGATCACTTTTGATCACGCCGAACGTCAGTGAAGATTTTCTGACCCCACTCTGTCGTGGAGTTGGTAGTAATGAATAAAAACTGATCTTTAGTTCATGTTTATTATAATAACATAACATATATTTTATTATAATAACATCACTAACAACTAACACTGGGCTAATCACCCGTAAAAATGATGACAATTACAAAAAAAATAATAACGAAAAAACAAAAAAGGTTGGAAAAAATCCATGGTTATCGGCAAATTTTTCATTATAACTCCGAAAGTATTTGTCCGATTCAAAATGTTTTTTTTCTATCAGAAAGGTGGTTAAATTTACAATTGAGATCCTATATATGAAAGTTGTATAAAAATTCTTGAAATACAAAAGCTGTCGCGCTGAAAATCACGTACTTTTGTAAAACACATTTTTTTTTGGCACATTATTCGTTATAACTCCAAAACCATTTGTCCGATCCAAAATTTAATATTTTTATCATAAAGCTGGTTAAATTTACTATTACAACTTTTATATGTAACTTATAATTAACACCATGAAATACCCACACCAGTCTACTGAACATGTCATAGTTTACATATTTTGCCAAAACATACATATTTAGCGTGCTAGCTTGGGTGGTTTAAAGGATTTAATATAATTTACGTATATAGCATCTGATAGCAAATTTAATCAGCTTTGCGATAGAAAAAATGAATTTGGGATCGAACAATTATTTGAGCAGTTAGAGCGACAAGTGTGCCAAAAAAACACTTGGATTGTACAACAGTTCGTTTTTATTAGCGGGCTGGCATGTACATTTTACGGGGTTTGATTAAAACTTAATTTATAGATTCTTATAGTAAATTTAATCAGCTTTAAGATGAAAAAAAGTAATCTTGTATCGGACAAATAGTTTCAGAGTTATAGCCAAAAGAGTACGACAAACGTGTTTTCGCGGAGATGTGGGGCTGACGGCAAGTAGGCCAATTTCTCCATTTTTCCCAATTACGTAACTTCGCGAAAAATGGTCCGATTTCGAATTTCTTTTTTTCATTATGCAGGTACTAGTTCCAGGTACAATTAATATTTGAAGACTTTCTTCGAAAAAAGCTTCGTTACCGTGTTATAGATAAAAAAACAAAAATAACGGGTTTTTTTGGCGGTTTTTTGCGATTTTGAATATGAAGCCGATGGTTACCGTGGTAGCAAACATCAGATTCGGATTCAGCACCCCAAAAAACATAAAGATCCGATGAGAGTAAAAGTTCCGCAGTTTTTTCTTGAAAACGGCCTTTTGGAGCCTTATTTTCCTGGACTATGTTTGGTAGAGAAAGGATGCCAGAAAATACTGGCGACGGTAGGAAGGAAAGAGCCACTTTAACTCCGCGTAAAATTGTGAAACATGGGCGTTCCTGGGGATCCCGAAGATAAAACGAATGCAGCAGTTAAACAGTCTTTTGAGTCTGGCCTCGAGATCACCAGAAACACCCCCATACACAGCACAGCAGTAATCGAAGTGGGGGAAGATAAGGGAAGTTACTAGTAATTTGCGGGTTTCAAAAGGAAGAAGATGACGAACGTAATTGAGACGTTTTAGGATTGGGATGGAGCGACGGGAAAGTTCGGATACGTGGTTTTTCCAGGATAGGGTTTGGTCGAAAATGACTCCGAGAATTTTGACTGAGGGGTAGAATTTGATAGGACCACTGCTCAGGAAAATGGTGGGAATAGGAGGTATGGTTTTCAGGAGGTAACTCGAACCTATTACAAGCGCTTTGGTCTTTTCATTTCATTATCTAATATTGTGACTACTCTGTCATCTTTTACTAGCGGCGTTCCTTCATTTGGACTAAACAAATATTCTAGAAAATTAGAAGAGGTTATGTCATCTCCTATATTCTTAATCATTAGTCTTGTTTATTTTTTCTTTTCCAGCCTAACTAATTTTATAGTAGGGTTATTAGAAATTTCTTTTTCAATTTTTTTTAAAATCTTCACAATTGTCAGAATGAAGGAGTATGGAACCTGATTTGGTTTTATATATATAAGTTTATTTTATATTAAAACTAAACTTTATTAAGTTTTTTATGTTAAAATATTTAAGAAAAACCTTTCACTTTCTTGGATATTAGAAAATTTCTTTGGATTTTTTTTTTTTTTTTATTTCTTGCTGCATTACATGTTTTGTTTTTCTCTAATTACCTGGAGTCGAGGCCTAAAGTTTAGTTTTTATTATTAAATGTGCGGAGACATGTTGATGTTTCCTAGAGGCTAGTTAATGCCTAGTTGTGCCTAAATAAATATAGTAACATGTCTACATTGACGAACTGTCTACTATTTAATTGTTATTATGTCTCTAAATTAGAATGGTATGTTTAAACAAAATAATTCTACTGTCATAGTGATTACGTATCTATCAGAGATATTTTATTGTTGTATATTTCTATTAAATTGAATGAATAGTATGTTTTATGTTTACTTTATTGTTATATTCATGTCAAGTAATATTATTGCCAATTTTATTGCTGCGTTTTGTAATATATTGACTACTTAATTAGAATTTAGAATGGGATCGTACGTAGGTTCCCTGGTATCCTTAAACTTAGCGAGCTACTCAGGTGCTGGCGATTACTTGACATGCCACCTCTCCTGCTGGAGATACGTCAGTGTGGCCAAAGACATTGGTTGTTGATTGGTAAAGGAAAGCGGTTGGTTTTCGGCTGAGTTCGAATTGAACGCCTAGCTGCCGCTATACCTGGTACAAACAGCTCTTGCTGCCTGTATGCTTAACAACAGATTCTCATACTCAAAATAACAATAGCTATTTCAATATATCTTTATCTGTATTTTTGTTCATTCTTCAATTTTACATTTTTTTTCAAAAATCCCATCCCTATTGAGCTAGTTAGACCTATATATTAATGCTGAGTCGGCTATATTTCTTCCTTTCTTGCATTTACCTTAACGTTTTAAGAAAATAAGTTTGTTAAAAAAACATAGAAAAAAAAAGTACAAAAAAGATAGTTTTGACTTGGGATACCTACCAGACTGTCCGTTGTCGATATAGAAACATCTCATTGAAGGCGAAGCCGAATATCGAGATGGATCCTATTTTTTTTTTTTTTTTTTTTTTTTTTTTATATTAAAAGGTTATTAATATGTACTTCATTAACTATATTATTTTTTTTGACATAATAACATACTTTTTTTAATAATAATAACTTAATTTTTTGGTTTAGAACAGAGGTGGGCGGACTTTTAGTTTTTTAAGGGGAGGGCCGGATGAAATAGAAAATTATCTAGGCGGGACGGATGATATAGAAAACATCTAGGCGGGCCGAAAAAATTGGAACAAAGATTTGTTAAAAGTTTTAACTTTATTTTTGATTTTATCTCATTACACTCAACTTCTAAGTACAACGGAAGAAAATCCGGAACGCAACGAGAAGAAACCAATAATTCTATTATAGCTTTGCAGAAAATAAATTTTGTCTTATGTATAATTGTGTGTGACCATGTCGCGAGCCGGATTGACTAGCCCGAAGAGCCACACTTGGCCAGCGGGCCGTAGTTTGCTCATCACTGGTTTAGAACAAACTTTAATAAGAGGTATTGCCTCTTCTGGCTTTAATAACGGCTTCCATCCTTTTTGGCATACTCCTAAAAAGATTTTTAATGCAATCTTAGGGATATTTTCCCAATCATCCATCACAGCTGTCTTCAGCATTTCAAGTGAATTAGGACGAAGATCCCGTGATCAAACCTTTCTTTTAAGATTGATCCACACACGCTCAGTTGGGTTAAGATCGGTAGTTCTTGCTAACCACTCAAAGTAACGGATACAAAGATGTCAATAATCAAATGACTACTTTTTTTTTCTCCCTTTTTTTCTTTTATATGTTCACATATATACGATTGTATTTTATGTTATAATTATTATTTCATATACTTATTTATTTTTATTTTTTTTAATTTAATTTAATTTTTTTTTCTCCTGTAAAAAATGTATGCTGTAACTACTGAAGCATCTAATTTGTAAATAATAGGCCAGAAAATTGTACTTTTAACTGGGCATTATTTTTATTCTTAGGGGACAGTAAGTCCCAGAATAAAGTTCATTTTTCATACTCTCTCTCACGAACATCTGGACTGTTTAGAGGCACCCTCACTTCATCAGTGAATACAGTCCATGCTTGGTGTTCCATTGCAAATCGTAGACTCTGTTTAAGGCCCTTTCACAGCCCTTCTGGATGAAAGGTTTGCCTCTCTTAGTATTCTTCTAACAATAGACTCTGAAATCGCTATCCCTCGAACACCAGGAGTCAAGTTTTTAACGCTTGAAGCTGTTGAACTGCGTTTTCAGAGCGCTTGCATTTTCATAAAACGATCATCGACGGGATTAGTGACTCTCGGACGTCCTGCATTTGATCGTCCCGAGTGACTCCCTGTCTCTCTGTACCTTTAAAGGCCCTTGAAACAGTGGAGGAATGAAATCTAAGACGATTAGCGATATTTCGCAAGGATCTTCCTTCCTCGTAAAGAGTTATTATTCTCACGGAATCATCACGGCTTAAACGATTCATTATCACTTGAATAAAACAAAAATAATGAAATAAGAAAGAAACTGATGTACTTGGCAAAGTAAAGGTAAATATAGACAGATAAAGGAAGAGTAATCAATCCTAAAATACATTTAATCCTTCATTTGTTGACAAATAGTGAGTTACAGAGGGGTGAATAATCTCTATTGTCCCTCATGAGATCATTTATAAATTAATCCCATTACAAGGAGTAAAATAAATCGTGGACTAGGCTCGAAAAATCGAAATTTATAGTTGTTGCGATTTTTTTTGCCTGGGAGTGTATATCAGAAGGTCTCTTGGCCATCTCCTTTGAGTGACAAGTTGGGAGACTAGTGGGTATGGAGTTTACTATGAAAGGTGATATTTACTCATATAAATATAGTAAAGATTTGGATTTTTAATCATTTGGGATTTATTGTTTGTCCTGTAAACTTAACTCCTATTGATAGTAGATAATGAAAATGTGCAACTACATGATTCCGTATAGCATAAAAATTAATAATATTATTTATTGACACTTCATTTTTATCTGTTTCGGGCCAAATCAGAAACATATGGAACACTAAGATCTTTATGGATAAGTTTGTTTGTGACATAATGAGGAGCAGTGAGGATTTTATGAAGGGCTCAACTCCGTTTGTCCAAATCGATCTAATTACTCTCATCTAAATAGGTCTTTTGGAATTTATTGGGAACTTTGAACGCTTGTCTATTAAATATTGTAATAGTCGGAAAAACGGCCAGTTTCTTGTCATTTAAATCTGGTATTTTAATATATATATTATATATATATATATATATATATATATATATATATATATATATATATATATATATAAAAGTTCTGATTTTTTACATTGTTTGTTTGTTTTTAGAACTGATGATGAATGTTTGAAATTCGAAAAAACAAATCCAATAGAAGAGAAAAATAAGTTATCAATCCTAATTGTATTGATCCTTCTAGACCACCATGCGTACCCAGCGCCGTCACTTGAATTTTTTGGGGGGGGAGGAAGGTTCTGAAGCTACAAAATTCCCAAATTAAAAGTTACTTTTTCCCAATTTTAAATTATGAAATCAACAAAAATTCAAAATAAAGTTACTTAATACCCCATCTTAAAAATTAGAAAAACAAATATTTAGATTTTTTTTAAAAAATCGTAAAATTCATTTTAATCCTACAACTCAACTGTATAAAAGTACTGTTAATTGTGTCCGTATTTTAAAAGATTTCCATAGGGTGTCAATAACTGAATTTATATTATTTATTGCCACTATCTAGTAAAATATATTCCATGAATATTGTTTGGAGCAAACTTTCTTGCTTAGCCTAAATTATAGTAATTAAGGAAAAATTACGGCAAATTTCAACTTTATTGGACTATTCTTTCTTAACTTTCAGTACGAATATTTCCAAATATCCCCTTAAGTTTGTCAATAATTTACTAGTTTACCCTATCGTGTATTATGCTTTATGTTTTTTACACACAACACTCACAGTTTGACACTTATTGTTATTAATAAACAATTTCGTCATAAAAAACTAGTACCGTAAACTGGGGCAACTTTGGCAGGTTTAATTTTTCCATACAACTTTTACCACAACCAATAGCGTTCAAATCTGTTTCAAACCCATTATAGCTATGAGTCTACATCTTTTGATTTAAAATATATGCAAAAATAACAATTTAATGATTAAATTAAATTTACAAAATAGCATTGCCAAGTATGTAAAAAACACTTAAAAAATTCAAACAGCGACAGAGAAAAGGATTGTTTGAACTAATATGAAAACACTTTAACGAGAAAATAACATATATTAAGATTTTACAGTATTTAGAATAAAATATCGTAATAATGAAATTCATTAAAACATAACTTGGAATACCGTAAACTGCCACAACTTAGCCATGTGGTGCAAATTTATCAGTTGTTGAAAAAAAATTTGTTTGGTGCTTCGTGAAATTTCTGACCCATTAATAGAAGCGCTAGTGTCTTCATCACCTAGAGGAGTTATTTTTTGAAATGACCTCTTATGGCATCTGAAACAAACGAAATAGAAAGAAAAAAATAAATAAAAAGAGAGAAAGAGTTTTGCAATATAGATATTTATGTAAAAGCAAAGACACAATTTTAGGTTGGCAAAGTTGCCCCATCTTGACCTTACTTCCTAGTACAACATTTCTAAGTTATATTATAAACCTAAAGAAAAATAAAATAGACATTGGCAAGTTATTCGAAATAAATATTAAATTATGTATTAGACAAAATAAATAGTTATTACTTACTTCTGAATGTATGAGCAGGACGAGACACTTTGTAAGGGTATCAAACCCAACTCTTGCAAAACAAGCAAAGGAATCTGATAAAATCTGTAAACATTGGATAAAGCTGATTAAACTAAGATTTTCTTTAAAAAAATATACTCCTCTATGTACTGAAAACACTAGCGCTTCTATATAATGGGTCAGAAACTTCACGAAGCGCCAAACAACATGTTTTTTCAAAAACTGCAAAGTTATCCCAGTTCAGAAATAAATATGGTTGAACCAGTTGAATTGTTTTTTGAACGAAAACAATAATAATAATAAGACATATATATTGTCAAATGTTTAGGGTCAATCTATTTAATACTTATACAACTTTTCTTCAAAATCGCTCTTTATTGAATAAGTTTTTTTCAGTAATAAATTTCTCTCATCTCTTTTTCGCACCTCAACAGCATTAAACTATCCAGTCTTTCATCTGACATTCTTGCTCTGAGTACAGAATATCTCATTTCCTTGGAACATTTCCTACTGGCATGTGTTTTTACCCACGAATTCTCAACTTTTAGTCAATTATTATCGGGCCCAATTTTCATTAGCGACGGCCCCGTACGTACCTCCAGTAAGTTAAGATTAGAAGAATTGTTTAAGTTCAAGAAATTATCATATTTTTTGAGTGTGACAAAGTGAATATTTTGAAAAATGTTTCGCTCCCTAAAATTCAATCGAATTCGTTTATAGCCCATATTTTCGTAGAACCGAACTGGGAAACGATAAATATAAGGTTGAAACGGAGACTGAAAGAACCAAGTTCTTCTCCTTTATAGACTTAGCGCCTTCCTCTTTATCTCGAATCCTCTAAATAGCTTGTCTTGCCTTTCATTTCTGCTCCCCTCAAGCAGCCTAGGCTCGAGTGTCCTGTCAACAGAGCGCGCACTGCCAACATCAGCCCTTTTTCCAACACCACCAGTCGCCTACAGATCAGATTTGCCCCCTTTTTATCCAGCCAGTCAAACGGTCCTCATCAACCATTTACAATTTAAAATGTCAATCGGATAAGATTTCAAACAAATCGGAAGGCCGTATTAAAAGTTTTAAGTCGGGTAGACAAAGCCATGCAACCGTCGTCATTTTAACATCTAATAATACAAAATACTTTCTCATCATCCAAATCCACTAGCGCAATCCCTATTCTGTTCTACTCAGTCCTACAATCTTTCCTCGCAGGTTAAAAAGGCAGTGGCCTCGTGAAATATTGTAAAATTCGACCTGGAATGGCCAGATTCTCTATTCATGTCTTGAGCAATTGTACTATAGCGCGCTCACTCATCCTCCACTGTTTTTTTTTTATTTACAACAGTGACGCAGCTGTGAGAGCAGCGCTGGTATATCTTTGAATCTGGCTTCTGCCTCCATAAGTGCAGGGACAAGCCTGTTCGGGGGATCCCTAGGATGTGTGTATATTGTAAATAAAGTATGATTGTATTTTAACTTTTAATTTAATCCTATTTTTGTTCTTTTTATTATTATTGTTTTGTTTTTTTACATTCTTAATTATTTTCTTTTAAATTACTTTTATTTTATTTTATTTTCACTGTATTTGTTTTATAGTTTGAGGTTCTTCATTTATTTATATTCTTTTTCACATTATTTATTGTATTATATATTACGTATTGTATTATATTAATTTAAATTTTAGGGAAAAACCAAATCCACTTATAAAAAAATAAAAAATCATTTTATGTTAAACTACAATAAATTTATATTAGAAACAACGAATAAATAATTATGTTATTAATCTATATGACTTCCTTATTTCATACCGTTTAATAATTCATCATTTTAATAATTTAAAAAAAAAATGTAATATTTTGTTGGGTATTCTATTATTCTAATTACTTCATAATTACCTCGCTTTGGCAGAGATCCCACAAGATTTTCGGTTGTATTTGGATTCCTAAAACAATTTGCAGTTTTTTTGTAATACTAGGATTACTATCCTTCAATTAAGAAATTATTTTATTTACTCAACAATTGGCAGCCCATGTTTTATCTTTTAGTTTATATGTAAAATTAAACATATATTTATAGAAAACAAAAGAGCAAAACGTGTAGGGAATAGAAATCTAGTGTACGAAAATGACTGTCACTAATAAGGGGAGGAGACATTGAGTCTCTCACGGATCTTGTTGGAAATTGTTTTGAAGGTTCCTGGTGACACGTATTTTTCCGTTCCGTCTAATGGGCCGAGAAAAAAAAATGAAATAGCATTAAATTAATTTATTTGATATCTTGAGTTTAAAAAATGATATCGACATGATTCTCGCACTAATTTTTTTTTTTTTTTCTTTTTTTTGAGCGCGTAATTAACAAAAAAATAGATTTTTGTTTAGGTTCATTAAATTCAAAACCACTTTCTCGGCCATACGATAGCGCCTAAATCCTCTTTACTTCATACTTAATTCTATTCTCCATGAGGACGAGGTCAGTAGCTTTTTGGACTCTGTTGAGTTAAGACGTCTTTATCTAGCTGTGCTCTGAGGGATTAGTGACACCCACAGATAAGATTTATATTTACTTTGTTTCTTTCATTTTTATTTGTATAATTATTTCTATTTCTTTTTTAGTAATTGTGATTGTTTTCTTTTCTTATATATAACTTTTTATGGCATCAAATAGTGATGGGAGGGACGTGCCTCCTGACAAAGATGAATTATCCAATAAAATGATAACAGATGAAAAAGTTTTCGAGCCTTTAACGTATAGTAAATTTGATTCAGCTCCTTTTGTTGTTTTTATAGAATCAATGATACAAAACCGTAATCTAGGCAAATTACACCCAGTCAGCTTCGGTAGTAAATTATTTAGAAATTTTCCCCAATTTAGAAACCAAATCTCGACCATGCGATCAATAGAGAAAAATAGAATAAAAGTGGAATTAAAAGATAGAGAAAGCTCTAACTCTTTAATATCAGAAATTAATAAAAATAAAGATGAACATCTTAAAGCGTACGCACCGAGATTTCTTGTTGAGAAAAAAGGGATTTTGAGGGGAATTCCTAAAGAAATGACAGAAGAAGAATTAGTTAACCATTTGGAACCGGTTAATTACAGTGAAAATTTGAAAATTGTTTCTGCCCGTAGATTATTAAGGAAAATTGTTGACAACAACGAGTCTAATCGTGTTCCTACTGAATCTGTGATTATTACTATCAGAGGCAAAGAGTTACCTAGCTATTTAAGCCTTTTTAGGGTCATTTGCCGGGTGGACCCCTTTGTTCCCCAATTAATACAGTGTTATAACTGTCTCCGCTGGGGACATGTGGGGAAAAATTGTAAACATTTGATTAGGTGCGCGAAGTGTGGTGAAGGTCATAAAGCGGCCGATTGCTTATCAAAAGAAACAAAATGTATTCACTGTAAAGCAGAACATTCGTCTATTGGATATGATCAATGCCCTGAATATTTAAAGCAGCGATCTATTAAAAATCTTATGATGAATGAGAACATCACTTTTGTCGAAGCCAAAGAAATAATTACATGCAAATCGTTCCGAGCAACCTTAGTTAGTAAAACTCCTAACCTAAAAAATGATAACTCTTTTCCTAGCTTACATTATGCAAATCCCTTACCACCGAAGAGACCGAGAAACATTTCACCTGAACTTGTCGATCAGACTTTTGAAGATTATAAAAAAATTATTCATTGCGACAAAATTGATTCTGTTCCAATTGTAAATAATCCTTATAAGCCGAGAAACGACTCTAATACTAATACTACAGAGGAATTCAAATTTAATAAAAATGTTGAGAAAATTACAGAAATATTTTTTAGTATTTTAAACACTATTATTGACGTCGAGAAATTAAATCTTGGTAAAGAGAATTTAGAAATATTGGTTAAAGAGAGAGTATCAACCCTTGACCAGTAATGCTATTGTTGATATATACTACAAACAATACAACCATTGTTTGCCCTGTCCATTGTTTATTAATGATTCCGATACAACAATATATTTATTGTTAATTATTTTAAATCAATTTCTGTATTTTAATTATGTACAATATTTTACAGTGGAACGGTAGATCTGTAATGTCAAATAAAGGGGCTTTAGAAATATTTTTAACTCAATATAATATAGATATTGCTATTTTAAGTGAAACTTGGTTTAAACCTAACACTTACGTAAATTTTCAAGGTTACAACAATATAAGATACGATAGATATGATGGTAAAACTGGCGTTGCAATTTTAATTAAAAACAATATTTCATATACGGAAATTGACTCAATAATTAAACCTGGCGATAATTTCCAAACAGTTCGGAGTTAGGATATTCTTTCGAAGGTCGCTTTATTTTCATTATATCATTTTATAACCCAACTGACTATAATCTTTCAACCTCAGACTGGGATAAATTTTTAGGTAGTGTACCGAGACCGTGCTTTATAGGGGGGGACAGTAACTGCCACCATTTAAACTTTGGCTGTAGTTTCACTATGGTTGATAATAAAGGCGCGAAGTTGAAAACATCGATTGATAATTTTAATCTTGTATTACTGAACGATGGCTCTCCTACTAGAGTTAAAAACATTGTACAAAAAATAGATAGTGCTGTAGATATATCTCTCGTGTCTCCCGAATTATCTCTTTTGACTGGAAGGTAACCGATGACCCCCAGGGTTCGGATCACCTACCCCTGCTTATCTCTCCAGTAAATGCAAGTCGTTTTAAGTGTTTCTATTCGAATGTTTTTACTTTGAAATGGAAGTTAAAAGACGCTGATTGGGAAAAATGTAAAGAGTTAATGAGCCAATATTCTAACCACCAAGAACTATCTACTAATAGACTCAGTTATGATCTTTTTATGACTAATATAAATAATGCAGCCGCAAAATGTATCCCCAGGTCCAATATATCTCAGTCTGGAAAATCAGGGAATCCTTGGTGGAACTTAGATTGTCAACAAGCGATAAACAGTCGTGCTAAAGCATATTCAGTTTTTAAACATAATAATAGCTCTGAAAATTTTCTAGCATATAAAAAAGCAACTGCACGGACTAAAAGGTTCATAAAATTAGCTAAAAGGAAAAGTTGGTCCGACTTCTGTAATTCCCTAACTAAGGAATCAGGGTGCACGTATATATGGAATACAATAAAGAAAATAAATGGAAAACCGCCAGCCACTTCAAAAGGGAGACTGAGTCGAAGAGCTTTTCGATATCTTATGTCCACGAACAGTAGAACTGAATGTCGATGATCAACCCGTTCCTTAGGAACCCCATTTCATTATGCCTTTTACATTAAACAATCTTGAAATTGTTCTGAAAGACACCAATAATACAGCCCCTGGATTGGATAGAATCCATTATCCAATGTTATCTAATTTACCAGTCCGGTCTAAAAAATTACTTTTAGAAATTGTTAGTCATATTTTGAATACTGGCCAGTTTCCCATAACATGGAAAGATTATGTTGTTGTTCCTATTAGAAAGAAAGGAAAAAAAAGTAATGAAGCTGCATCGTTCAGGCCCATCTCTCTTTCCTCCTGTGTGCTGAAGACATTCGAACGTCTTTTAAAAATGAAATTAGAATGGCATTTAGAACACCATAATTTATTACCCACTAATCAATATGGTTTTAGGAAAGGAAAATCTGTACAGCATTGTCACTCTCAATTATTAACGGATATTTACTCTGCATACTCTAAAGGGCAAATTTTGACGGGTATATTTTTAGATATCTCTAGAGCATATGGCAGCGTCATCTATAGTCAATTGGCGGACAGTATGGCGAAATTAGGAATTAATAAAGACTTTATCCTTAAAATATTAAATCTATACTATGAACGGAGGGTTTTTATAAGAATAAAAGGGGATCATATTGGACCACGGAAAACTAGTAAGGGTCTGCCTCAGGGAGGTATTCTTAGCTGCTTGCTTTATGCTATTTACGTTTCCGAAATAAATCGTAACTTAACTGGATCGTGCAAATTAATTCAGTACGCAGACGACATCTGTCTCTATGCCTCAGGTGAAGACTGAGACTCCTGCAAAGTAGCACTATCATGTAGTATAAATAACTTATCAGGCTGGTGAAATGATAAAGGACTGACACTATCTGCACAAAAATCGGAAATCTGCATATTTAGTAGAAAAAGACATATTCCTTCCCCTAATCAAATAAAAATAGGTTCGATCAACTTTCCTTTAAGGCGTCACGTAAAATTTTTAGGTTTAGTCATTGACCAAAAACTCTATTGGAACGATCATATTCACTATATCCTGACTAGTTGCGAAAAATATATTAATGTTTTGAGAGCGGTATGTTCAACTAGATGGGGATCTGACCCATCCATTTGTTAAGTTTTTTATAAAGCTACAATAAGGTCTGTAATAGATTTTGGGAGTATGTTCTACGGTATTGCATCTAAATCAAAGCTAGCCGCCTTGGCTATTAGGTTAAGCTTAGCTTAGGTTTTCTAAATAGCAGCCCTATTTGTAATATTCTAGTGGAAGCAGGTATACCCCCTTTATCACTAAGAAGAAATATGTTGAGCTCCAGATTTGTATCAAAACTGTTATCCGAGTTGTCTCCGGTAAACAATAATCTAATTCATCTAGCTACTTTAGTTCTCACCCACCCCTACTGGAAAACTAAAAGATCTCCGCCATTAATTGAAGCGTTTTTAAATCTATCTCCGCACAACGACAAAATCTCAAGCCACTCGAAATTGCCTGTTTTCAATTATAGCTATGAAATTATGACGTACAAACCGGATATAGTACACCTCCCAGACCCGATAGGTATCCCACCTTCCCAGTGCAATTTCTTTTTTCAGCATCACATCAGAACTAGCTATCCAGGCACCACAGTAATATACACGGATGGTTCAAAAAGCTCTATCGGTGTTGGCGCTGCCGTTTTGGATCCATGTAATGATTTTTCAAATTCCGGTATCACTTTAAAACTTTGCTTCAATTTACACCTCTGAACTCACTGCTATTTATCTGGCTATAAAACATATTGAATCAATTAGGTATAATGGTCAATTTTTAATTTTGACCGACTGTCTAAGCGCGATATGTAAATTAGAACATTTAAAACCTTCATCTAGTTCAAGCTTCCTTATCATGAATATCGTTAAAGCTTTGTTTGACCTCTCAGCTTCTAATAAAAAGGTTAGGCTGGCATGGATCAGGGGCCATTGAGGCATAGAAGGAAATGAGATTGTTGATAGAATGGCTGAGGAAGCTTCCGGGCGCTCTGCTAGTAATTTCAAAATCCCTACTCGGATTTGTTCTCTTTGATTATTGTCAAGCTGTTAGAGGACTGGCAACTATGGACCGATGCGTCACATGTGGGTGTGTTTTATAAATCGCACTTCCCAAAGGTTTCGTTCATTCCCGTGTTCCAGAAAGTCAATGCACCTCGATCATGGATTAAAAGTATGTGCAGACTACGGACTAATCATGGTTTATCAGGATCATATTTATTTAAAATAAAGGTGAGAAAATCAGAAGTATGTGAGTTGTGTGGAGACAAGGAGGACCTAGAACACATCATTATGAATTCTAAAAAATACGCCTTAGAAAGAATAAAATTTACAACGCAAATTAGAATTAAATTAAATATGAATACAATAACATATACAACTATTTTGCAAAACCCTGCTTCACTTATCAATGAATTCGGTGCCTTCTTAAGTGAGACAAATATTAAAATTTAGATTAATTCAATTTTAATTAAATCGAAATATTGTTTTTTTTTTTTGTAATTAAGCGGTCTTAAATTTAAGTCGGTACTTATAGTAATGACTAAATGAGAAAATGGCTAATGGCTAACGCTAAGGCTTTTATTTAAAAAAAAAAAAAAAAAAAAAAAAAAAAAAATGAGGACGAGGTCTACACCTCGTGCGACGCCGTTCTCGAAGCTTTTGCTAATCGCAGCTGAGCCAGTCTCTGTATGGTTGCCAACATCTTATTCTGTAGCTGTGTAAGCCTACTGCACCAAGCAGAGGATGCATTCCTCAGGATACCTTCGACAATACCGTTGTAGATAGTCATGAGAGTGGGGTACCTGATGCCCGAACCCCCTATTCTACTTAATATATTTATTGACTGGGTCACCCTATCTTTCATATACTCCAGGTGAGTGGTTAGTGTCAAACCTGCTTCTAAATCTCATCGCGAGATACTTCACCTTCTCACATGGTCTAATTCTTGTTCCTTGAATATATACGTTGATAAAGTGAGCCCTGTCCGTGAAATCTATCAGGAGTATGGCATGTGTCTTGGCTGCGGTGTTAGTCATCTTCTTCCTCTCCCACCACTCTTCTACGAGGTTGGCATACCTCTCTGCTTCAGCTTTCAGCCTAGCTCATCTCACGGTGGCCCCCAACAACTGATCACAGACTTCTGCGGGGCCAGGCCAAGGACCGAACCATGAGAGCATCCTCTCTTAAACGATCTCTCCACCTCGTTGTAGCTACCTCTTATCTTAACATTCCTATTACTTAAGTAACTATACCTTGTGTTTCCTTCCGCTGGCTCCGTATGTTCAATTGGTTCTTGCACATCATTTCCTATGGTTTCTAAGCGAATTTCTTGTGGCTTGTTCCGCCGGATTTCTAGTCTCTGATGCTTCTTGCCGATCCTTCTGCAGAACTTCCGTTATAATTGGTTTAATGGAGCTTCTTGCCGTTTCTTCTATCGTTTCGTTATCAGAAGATTCAGTTCCTTCTCCTTCAATATGTTCAATATTCTGTTTATCCTTCACGTTCGGGGACTCTTTTCCTGATGGTTGTGACTCTATTGAGTTATAATTGAGTTCTAATACTTTAATGATACTGCTTTATTGTCCAGTGAGCTAAAATTCATGTGTAACAGGCTCAACAGTTGAAGATCAAATAAATATAAAATTTGATTCTACTTTAGTCATGAATCAGAACAACAATGCTCATAAAACTTACTCTACTATCTACATAACAAAACTTAATAAAATTAGTAACTCGGATGTGCTAGGCGTACTGATAGTCACAGACCGAGTTAATTAAAAATCCCAAAACTCTGTCACTTATAAGGAATGAATATGGTGGTTAGCAACAGGATTAAGATTTGGCTCACTTATTGTTTCTTTTAGTTTAATTCTTAATGAACTCTTTGAATATGAAGGCTTAATTATTCAGTGGGAACTCGATTCCAATTTATTAGCACGTCCATAATCCCAAAATTCTGATACTGGTAAAGAAAGTACAGTTTCATTGGCAACTGGTCCAGTTTAAGGTTCTTCAATTATTTTTTGTGATTCACGTTCAAATAAACTCTTGGAAGATGAAGGTTTTAGTAATACGGTAGTGAATTCAGTTTAACGTCAAAAAATTTATCACTGGTAAGCTATTCACTGGCTAATTAGGGTTGGTTTCCATAAGAAACTCTTCTAGGTAGATTATTGTGATTTACACGAAGGTTGTAATGAAAAGGGACATTCGTTGGTAGAACGAAGTGGTATATTACATTTTAGGAAATCCTTTCCTTTTGTTTCCCCTGCAGTTGGTGGGATATTTGTTTATTCAAGTGCATTTGATTTTAATTTTAATTCTTTTTGATATACTCGCTGAAAACAAAAATACAATATTGAAGTATTATATTACATAATTTATCTATTATTACTTTGTTTACATTTACTTTTAGCTGATATCGTTGGTGTATAATTATTATTAGTTTTGAATTTTGTTACTTTATATGTATAATTTGAAATAAAAATTAAAACACTAGTAACAAGGGGAGGACACACTCAGTCTCTCACGGATCTTGTTGGCAATTTTTTTGGAGGTTCCTGGTCAAAAAATATTAGACACATATTTTGCCGTTCCGACCAATGGGCCCTAGAAGCCGAGAAAAAAAATAAAATAGCATTAAACTAATTTATTTTTTATCTCGAGTTTAAAAATGATATCGACATGATTCTTGCACCAAGATTTTCAGTTTTGATTGCGAATCAATGGAAAAATACAGTCGCTCCATAGATTTTGGTTTAGGTTAATTAAATTCTAAAAAAATGATTAGTTTTTCAAGCAAACTACCTCTATAGATTTTTTCACACAAAAATTGACGTCAGATTCTAATTCAGCACCCTCAAAAACATTAAAAAACGGTTATTCAACAAAATCAAAAAATATCATTTTTTTCACCCTCTTCCAGGAAAATGAAATTTTAAAACCGATTATTGGTTACATACCTTTAAATCGTCATTACTTTGTCATGCAATTCACTGGTTGGTATCGCTGGAAAAAGGAGGGTCTCAGCTTTCTTTTGATGTATATAAATGTAAAATTCGATGAACAAAAACCTATTAAAAAAATTGGAAAATCCGAAAAACATTTTGATTGTTAACTTGAGTTTGAAACCAGATAGGATGATGAAACCAAATACATTTCAAGCGTATTACCACCCTATATTTTGAGTAAAAAAATAAAGTTGATACGTAAAACGGTCTAAGCGTAATTCACGTTTTTATCAATTTAAACAAAAGTTGCCTACCATTTATTTGGTCAGGCAAACTTTGAAGCTTACAAACTTTTATTTTTCTGTTTGGATGAAATTTCGTATTTAAGGGTTCTGTTGAATGCTGAATTCGAATCCAATATCGGTTCTTGTGAAAAAATTATATTGAATATACTTCACTTGAAAAATTTTAGCTTTTACACTGTAAAATGTGATAGAAAATTCTTTTAGCCCTAGAATTCCATCTCAACACCCTCAAAACTCAGGAAAAACGTATATATATATATATATATATATATATATATATATATATATATATATATATATATATAAAAAAAAAAAAATATATATATATATATATATATATATATATATATATACTAATTGGGAGAAATAATTTGTTACTTTAATTATTATTAAAATAATTATAATTATTAATTATTTATTGTAATAACTTATTACAAATTAATATTTACATGATATACAGACAGAACCACATATTAGATTTGATTGTTAAGTATTTACAATTTTTATTTTATTCTTCAAACCCAGAACACATCTCTAACCCGTTTTGTAATCTTTGTTTACTGGGTTCTAATAACTGAAGCTTATTACATTACAATTTCATTTTCATTATATTCAACAAAATCCTGTCAGCAACAGAAGTGAGGCAGTTATTGCTATAATGTTTTTATGTCAACTATCACAATCATATTTTAACATGTTCAACTGCAAAATAAAATAAAAATTGTAAATACTTAACAATCAAATCTAATATGTGGTTCTGTCTGTATATAATGTAAATATTAATTTGTAATAAGTTATCATTACAATAAATAATTAATAATTATAATTATTTTAATAATAATTAAAGTAACAAATTATTTCTCCCAATTATTATATATATATATATATATATATATATATATATATATATATATATATATATATATATATAAGTCAAGGTCCGAAGCAGGCTAGTATTAGCCTTAATCCTATCTCTAGTCACAACAAACAATGTACTTGTATAAATAGAGCTGCATCAGAGCAATAAACCAGTTATTCTTTAACAGTCATTACGTGCGTTTCATTATCCCTTTTATTTCTTTTTTTTAAAGTTTAGTTCTTCAGTCTATTTAACTGGTGCCGAAACCCGGGACCACGAGGAGTAGAGGACCGAGGTAGGAGAATTTTTTCTTTTTCTTCTTTTCCGGTCAGAAGAGTGCGGATGGAAGAGAACAGCCACTGCTCAGGACCTCAGAAAAGCGGTCTCTGACATAGAGAGGTTCACCGGGGAAACAGGTGAGCTCAATCACTATATTAAGAGTGTTGATAGAGTGCTAGCGAGGATAGAGGCCAAGAGAGCAGAAGATTTATTGGACGGCCACGACGCGGAATCTCTGCGGGCAGACCTCATTTGCAGGGTGAAGAGGAGCGTCCTGAATTTAATCCAGGCGGATGAAGAAACGCCCTGGGAAGTCATCAAAGAGAGATTGAAGAAGGCGTACGGCGGAGGAAGATGGACGCCGGAAGAAGACCTCTTTCAACTCTTCAGGGAAAGCAGGCATCCTCGGCAGAGCAGCGGGCGCTATGCAGGTGAGCTCCTTATAAAATTCAATAAAGTGACCGATAAAATGAGGGAGACAGCAAGCGCACCGGAGGTAGAAGCAAGGATGGCTTTTGTTGCAACCATCCTTAAGGTGCAGTTAGCTCGAGAAACGGGGAAGAAGGAGAACTTCCCCCGAGACAAGGGATTCGTAGAGTGCGCCCAAGAACTTATGGATATGGGCGCCCGCGAAGAAGAATGCCGGCTGGAACGGGAGGAAGAAAGGAGCTGGACCGAGGTGGTGCACCGAAGACCTCGAGGCCCACCGTGGAGAAGCAGAGAAACCGAGAGGAGAGCCGATCAGCCAAGGAGAGCCGAACTTCGGAAGCCGGGGCCAAGAAAACCGGCTACTGGCAGTAAGAGAGAGGACCGGCGGTGCCACGGGTGCGGCAAGCCTGGGCACTTGGTCGCACAATGTCCCCGCACAAAGTGCTTTGAATGCGGGAATGAAGGGCACATTGCGAGGCAATGCCCTTACATGTTTAGACGGAAGGAGAATCCTCGGGGTGAGCCCATGGAAATCAACAGGGTCTGGAGGAGACAGAGATCACGGCCAGAATCCCCGAGATCTTCTGAGACATCCGAGGTGTCGGATACCGAGAGGGAGGACCCAGGACCAGGGAGCAGCGGAGACGAGGGAACCAGCAGACGGGAGCGGAGCGGCCGGAGAAGAGCGGCACAACCTGGACGAGTGGCGGCCTGAGGAGGGTGTCCGAGGAGAGGCGACCGCATCATTGAGGTACACAACGTGAGGGCGAGAAGCGGCGGTCTGCCTATTATCCGAGTGGAGCGAGGGGTGAGGTGCCTGGTGGACACAGGGAGCTCCAGCACCATCCTGAGTCGGCGAGCGACGGAGCAGTTTAGTGGCTGCAACGGAGCACTCCAGGTAAGGGCATGTTCCTGTAAGTTGATTACCTTGGGTGGCCCTTGTACCATTGAGGGGGAGGTAGAGATGGGTTTAGAAAAATGGTCGGATAGAGGGGAGAAACTAGTATGCCATGTAATAGGGGAAATGGCCAAGTCGTATAATGGTATTATAGGCTGTGATTTATTGGAAAAGGTAGGAGCCAGGGTGAGCAATAAAAAGGGGAGGTGGAGTATTAGGATTGGGAAAAAGCGGTATAGGTGTTGCTCGGTGTTAAAAGGGGAAAAAGGGCAAATTGGAGTAGTGAACAGGGCGGAAGACTGGAGGGGGAAAATTTTAAAAGAGTTCAATGACATCTTTTTCAAGGAGGGTGATAAGTTGGGCGTCACCGGTAGGGCGGAGCACGAGATCCCGTTGAAGGAGGAGCGGGTCACGTACGTCAAGGAGAGGATATACCCACAAGCGCTCCGTAGGCATATCCGGGAAGAGATAGAGGACTTAAAACGTCAAGGAATCGTGGTTGATAGCACTTCCCCCTACAATAGTCCGCTCTGGGCCGTGAGGAAAAAGAGTGCCCCCGGGGAGGAGAAGTACAGGGTAGTCATCGACTATCGCAAACTCAATGAAAACACCCGGGACGAGAAATACCCCATTCCCAGATTCGAGGACATTTTGGATAGGCTAAGTGGGGCTAGGATATTTAGCACATTAGACTTGAAAGCCGGGTACCACCAGATCCGAATGAACCCCAGGGACCAGTGTAAGACGGCCTTCACCTTCGAGCGAGGTCATTACGAGTTCACCCGAATGCCGTTCGGGCTTAAGAACGCGCCCATTACGTTCCAAAGAATAATGGACGAGCTCCTTAGGGGTTTGGATGAAAGTATGTGCCAGATTTATATGGACGACCTCTTGGTTTTCAGTAAGTCGGAGGGCGAGCATCTGGCACATCTTAGGGCGGTATTCGGGAGAATTCGGGAGTTTGGCTTGAAACTATCGGCGGAAAAGTCGCGTCTGGGGGAAAGCGAGATAAGTTTCCTGGGGCACACAATATCGGAGGACGGGGTGAAGCCGGATAAAGGGAAAGTAGAGGCCATTGCGAGAATGGAAATCCCGCGGGACGTTAAGGGCATACGGCGGCTGTTGGGTTCCCTGAACTACTATCGTCGATTCATCCCCGAGATGGCGCGGTTCTTAGTTCCGTTAAACAACTTATTGAAGAAGGGCAGGAAAATTTTTATCACACCGGAAATGGAAAATAACATCAGGCGCTGCATGGAGGAGTTGCAGAGAGAGCCGGTATTGGCCTTCCCGGACTTCAATAAGGTGTTTACCGTAACTACGGATGCGAGCGAATACGCGTTGGGGGCGGTGTTATCACAGGAGAACGAGAAAGGGGAGAGGCCGGTAGCGTATGCGAGCCGAAGGTTGACGGACGCGGAGACGCGGTATAGCGCGTTAGAGAGGGAACTACTCGGGATTGTGTGGGCTGTGGATCACTTCCGTCCGTATATCTTTGGAAGAAGATTTAGGGTCCACACGGACCATAGACCGTTACAGTGGATTGGTAAGTTAAAGGAATCTTCCGCAAGAGTAACGCGATGGAAGGAGTTCCTCAGCCAATACAATCTCGAGATAGTGTACAAGCCTGGGAAAGAGAACGTGGTTGCGGATTGGTTATCGCGCGCACTAATGATAAATGCCGTTGAGGGGGACGAACCGGGACCGTCGGGGGATATACGACAGTTTCTTAGGGAGTGGACACCGGAGGGAGAAGGTGAGGATGAGACGCGCAGTGGTATAGAGGATCCCCAAGAAGACGAAAGCTCCGCTGATGAGAGGCCCTCAGACATGGAAGAAGTAGATGAGATAGTAAATGATAAGAAAGACCAGATCATCTGGAAAACCAGGACTGAGGGTCTCCCAAAGGCGGACTTTTCGAAATATGGGAAGAGCACGGTCGTCACCATTTGGACGGAGCCTGGGATTAGGGAGGAGTCAATGGTGAGACTACTGCGCGGGGTGACTAAGGCGGGAAGGACATATCACCTCTATATCGGGAATGCCACTATATGGGACAGGGTTAAGAGGCTGTGGAAGGAGGAGAAGATAGGGATCGACCGAACTTTTATTAGGTGCCTGAGGTCGGTAGAGGTGGTACAGGACGTCGAGAGGCAGAAGGAGGTCACCCTGTCATACCACCAGGGGAAGACGAACCACCGTGGGACACAGGAGACTCTCCAAGCATTAAAACGGAGGTATTTCTGGTGGGGCATGAAGCGGACGATCCAAGAGGTCATTGGGTCGTGCGAGGTATGCCTCACCACGAAATACGACCGGCATCCCCCAGGGTGGGTACAGGAAGAGACACCTACGGTAGCGTTCCCCTTATCGGACCTCCAAGTGGATACGTTTAAGTGGCGGGGGTACCAGTGGGTTACTATCTTCGACGTATTCAGTAAATATGCCCTAGCTCATCTCGTGCAGGCCAAATCGGCGGAGGCGGTATTGGGGGCGTTGAGAGGCTGGTTTAGATCATACGGGATCCCGGATCGTATCACGTCGGACGGGGGTCTAGAATTCGACAACGCGTTGGTAAGGGCGGAGGCCAAAGAGTTAGATATTAAGTGGCATATCAATACCCCAGGGCATCCCAAGGGCAGAGGGGGGATTGAGAGGCTTCATGGGACCCTTAGTGACCACCTGCGAATATATCAGGTTGAGAAGGGGCTAGAGCCGGACATCGCGATGGAAAAGGCGGTTGCGGCGTATAACGGTTCCATCCACAGCTCGACGGGATATTCGCCGGTGGAGATCGTCTTTGGGCTCCGGGAGCGACGCCGGGACTTCCGCGACACCGTAGTAGGGGAGGAAATGGTAAATTTTATTACCAACCGTCGTTGGGCATTCGGTAAGCTATGGGGGAAGGCGCGTGAGCGCATACTCAAAGAAAAGAGACAAAGGGTTGAGAGGGAAAACGTAAAGGTAAGGGATGTAGCGGGGAAAATCAAGATCGGGATGGTCGTCTATAGGAAAAAAGAGTACAAATCGAGGGAAAGAGATCTGTAGGTATGAAGGGCCATTCCGGGTAGTTTGCATTAGAGAGCACAACGTGGTGACGCTGGAGAGCGTCAAAGAGCCGCGGAAGCGGAGAAATGTGCATGTGGAACAATTGAGAATTCCTATTGAGGAACAGGTTATACCCTGATCTGTGAGTGGTCCGTTGCCAGCAACGGAAGAAGAATTTTATTTTTGTAAATTTTTTTTTTTTTTTTTTTTTGTTTGTAGAAAAATGTTTTTTTTTAAATTTTGGAGAAAATTTTGTTCATGTGAAATTAATTTTATTGTATATAGTAGGGGTAATGTGGAGTTGTAAATAAGAGGAAAGAGATTTATTATTTTTGTACAGAGGAAATTTTTGTTTTGTTTGTGTGTGTGTGTGAGTGTGCGTGTGTTTTATTTTAAAAGGAGTTCATTTTAGTTTTGGATGAATGTTTAGTTGTAAGTTAAGTTTAAGTATTGTTTTTATAATGTAAATAAAGTTTTACTTTTGTACTATGTTAGGTTAAGGATTATGGTGTAAAGTTTTCTTTTATTGTACTTTGTATCATAGAGAATTAAGATAGTAGTTTTAATATGTGTAGAGAATTAGTTGGTAGAACTATGGACAGGATAGGATTAGGTTGTTTATGTATCGCTATCTGCTTCGGCCTTTGACCATGAGGGGATTAGTCTCTGGACTCCTTAATACCGTATTGGTATTAAGTGCCCAAAGTTGAAGTTTATGAAGGATGGTCATAAACTGGCGGGGGGAAGTCAAGGTCCGAAGCAGGCTAGTATTAGCCTTAATCCTATCTCTAGTCACAACAAACAATGTACTTGTATAAATAGAGCTGCATCAGAGCAATAAACCAGTTATTCTTTAACAGTCATTACGTGCGTTTCATTATCCCTTTTATTTCTTTTTTTTTAAAGTTTAGTTCTTCAGTCTATTTAACTTATATATATATATATATATATATATATATATATATATATATATATATATTTTTTTTTTTTTTTTTTTTTTTTTTTTTTTATTGATATCTATATATATACATACGTTTCCTGAGTTTTGAGGGTGTTGAGATCGAATTCTAGGGCTAAAAGAATTTTCTATCACATTTTACAGTGTAAAAGCTAAAATTTTTCAAGTGAAGTATATTCAATATAATTTTTTCACAAGAACCGATATCGGATTCGAATTCAGCATTCAAGAGAACCCTTAAATACGAAATTTCAAAGTTTCAAATAGAAAAATAAAAGTTTGTAAGCTTCAAAGTTTGCCTGTGAAAATAATATATTGATCGTACTTCATTTGAAAATTTTAGCTTTTACACTGTAAAATGTGATAGAAAATATTTTTAGCCCTAGAAAATCCATTTCAGCACCCTCAAAACTTAGGAAAAGTATGTATATATATAGATACCAATTAAAGATATATATACATATATATATATATGTATATATGTATATATGTATATATATATATATATATATATATATATAGTATATTAATTAGGAAAATAATTTGTTACTTTAATTATTATTAAAGTAATTATAATTATTAATAATTTATTGTAATAATAATTTATTACAACTTAATATTTAACTATCACAATCATATTTTAACATGTTTAACTGCAAAATTAAACAAAAATTGCAAATACATAACAATCAAAGCTTACGAGTATATGTGGTTTGTTTGTTTGTTTGTTGGGGTTTATAGGCATAAAACCCTAGGGTCATCAATGCCTGTGTAGTTATATATATAGGTATATTTTCACAGAAGATTAGGGTCAGGAAGGGTGCCACGAACAGAGGCGCACCCCCAAGGAGAGACGAGCCGCACCCGCCGAGCAGGAAATGCGCCACGGCTTGCTTATTTATATGAATCATATTTTCTTCTATTTAAATTATATACGAAGCTTATAAGTAGGATGTGGATAAAAACCATTTACATTTCTACATGGAAAAGTCCAAATCCTCACAAGGTTCGGAGCATAACTAGCCCAAGCAGCCATGTCGCATTTCCCACCAAGCGGGACCGATCCGCCCCGACCCCAGGAAGCGCCCCCCTCCCCCCAGCCCCTATCCGAACCCTAAGAAATTAAATAAATTTCCGAAAAGAAATAAAGAAGGAAATAAAATAAAAGTAAATAGGAAATAAATAAAAATAGAAATTTAATAATAATTATGAAAATCAATTAAAATTTGTTCAGTAGTTCATTTTCCTTTAGGAAATTTAAGACTGATTTAACTTTAGATTCGTCATTGCCAAGAACGTCCGAGATAATTGTTGTAAGCCCTAATTTAGTTAGTTTTGGTAGATAAAAGAAACATTCCTGAAATATGTGCTTAACTGTTAAAGAGCTATTGCAATGCTGACATTTAGGTGGTGGTTGTTTCATAATGATATGTAAATGTGTTAACTTTGTATGGCCTATTCTCAATCTGGTCATGACAACCTCCTCTCTGCGATTTAGACGACTTGATGTGACCCAAGGATTTACTGACTTTTTTATTGTTTTCAGCTTGTTTGGTGGGCTTTCGTTCCACGTGCATTGCCAATTTTCAATTATTTTAATTTTGAGGGGATGGCTCATTTCCTGAGGTGTTAGAATAGCAATGCCACGACCTGGGAGTGTAAGTGCTTGCTTCGCTGCTGTGTCTGCAAGTTCGTTGCCAATAATTCCAATGTGACTTGGTACCCAGATAAAGTCGACCGACTTTCCCAAATTTTGCAGTATACTGAGGAAGTAGTGGATTTTTAAGATGACTGGATGTTTGGGATACATGTTATTTAAACCTTTTAGTGAACTTAGTGAATCTGTTACTATTGCGATGTTGTTTTGTTTTATTGATATGGAGTAGTGAAGTGCTGATGCTATTGCATTAAGTTCTGCTGTATATATATTGCATAATTTGTGTAATTTTATTTTATGAGTGGAGTTGTGGGTAACAAAGGAAGATGCAGTTGAATCGTCAGATTTAGATCCGTCAGTATAGATTACGAAAGGTTCTGGTATATTTTTAAGTAGACGGGCAAATTCGGATTTGTATTCACAAGGAGAAGTATTATTTTTGGAAAGTCGGGTTAAATGAAGCAGTGTTTTGGGCGATTTGATTGTCCATGGAGGGGTATGAACTTCTTGTTTGTGCACAGGTAATTCTTTGAGGAATTTAATGGCCATATTTTCTCTTTCTGATAAAGGGAGTGTTGAGTTCGACATTTTTCCAAATGCTTTGGTGAATCTGGGTTTAAAAATGTATTTGTGTGCTGGGTGTTCGGGATAAGGTAGAAGTTTGGAGATATAGTTAATTGCTAACTTTTTCCTTCTGAATGACAAGGGTGGTATTCCTGCTTCACAACACAAACTAAGAATAGGACTTGTTCGAAACGCTCCTGTCGCTAAACGAATCCCAGTATGATGGACGGTATTAATTTTATTTACTATTCGGAGTCGGGCAGAACCATAAATAAAACAGCCATAATCTAGTTTGGAGCAAATTATAGAGCGATATATTTTTATTAATGTTACTCTGTCGGAACCCCAAGAAGTACCACTAAGATATTTTAATATGGTTAGTCTCTTTGTGGATGTTGATTTTAGGGTGGAGATGTGAGAGTCCCAAGTTAATCTACGATCTAATATCATTCCTAAGAATCTATGAGAGTTTGTGTAAGGTATTATGGAATTTCCTAGACGGAGTTCAGGAGAGAGAGGAGTGTTTCTTTTCCGACTGAAATGAAGACATCTAGATTTTTCGGTGGAGAATTGAAGGCCAATGGCTG
>RCWM02000122.1:1295000-1415000 GCA_003667255.2 Euschistus heros
CAAACTCATGACAGAAATTAAGAAATACAAACTTCAAAAATTACAAGACTACACAGAAAAACTTAATACCACCGACAAACCTTTGTGGAATACCACTAAAAAACTACTGAACTACAGAAACTATGATCATCCCCTACTTACCGAAGCCAAAACCTGGTCAAAATTTGATGAAGAAAAATCACTCATTTTTGGCCAGCACCTCTTCCAAACTTTTAACCCACATCCTGATATCCTTAATCCTACTCATTTAGAATATATTGAAGCAGAACTTAATATCCCACTTCCAATGTCCTCTCCCCTTAAAGCATTCCATCCTTCAGAAATATCAAACATCATTCATAGATTACCTTCAACAAAGCCCCTGGACATGACCTAATTACATCCCATATTCTAAAACTCCTTCCTCGAAAAGCCATCCTATTCCTAACATACATATACAATGCTGTCCTCCGTACCACATATTTTCCTAACTCCTGGAAATTATCTATAGTTAAGATGATCCCAAAACCCAAAAAGCCACCTGAGTTCCCATCCTCACACCGTCCTATTTCACTTTTGCCAATCATGGGTAAGATCCTTGAAAAACTAATTTTAAAACGTTTGTATCTTATCTTAGATTCCCATCATGTAATCCCAGACCACCAGTTTGGATTCCGAACATCACACTCCACAACCAAGCTACGTCATCGTGTGGTGGACGTTGCCTCCTCTGCATTGGAGCGCGGAATGTACTGTACGGGAGCCTTTCTCGACGTAGAACAAGCTTTTGACTGAGTCTGGCACCCAGGACTACTTTACAAACTCCGTAGATTCCTTCCTTCTACATACTTCCTAATTATCCGTTCCTATCTTAGCGATAGAACCTTCAAGGTGAATCATAACTTTTCCTATTCTTCTCTCTTTACCCAATCTGCCGGTGTTCCTCAAGGTAGTATCCTAGGTCCTATCCTCTACACAGTGTATACAGCTGACATCCCATCTCATCCTACCACTGTCCTCACTACTTACGCTGATGACACATGTGTGTTATCAGTAAACAATGATCCCTTCATTGCCTCTCAAACACTCCAATCCAATATCCTAAATCTTCAAGAATGGTGTCAAAAATGGAGAATCAAAATAAATCTAAAAAAATCCCACCAAATAACCTTTACCCTTCGTCGTAAACCTACGACCTCCTATCCTACAATATCCTTTAATGATATTCCACTAATCCCTGTTGAACAGATACGCTACCTAGAACTTCACTTGGACAAACGATTAACTTGGAATCCACATACAAGACTAAAACGACAAGAAACTGCCCGTCGTTTCAGACTACTTCAACATTTACTAGACAAACGTTCAAAGCCCCCAATTAATTACGAAAGACTCATATACATGACTGTGATTAGACCTGTTTGGACGTACGGAGTTGAGCTTTGGGGCTCCACTAAACCATCCAATTCATCTCGTATTCAATCCTTGCAATCCAAAATCCTTCGTAAAATCCTCAATGCTCCTTACTTTGTCACCAATAAACATATCCATAAAGATCTTAATGTTCCATATGTTGGTGATTTAGGCCACACCAGATACCTATCCTTTCATAGTAAGGTCCATAATCACTCAAATCCGTTAGTTTCTCAACTTGCTTCCCACTCCATTCCTGATAATCCTCCGAGGCGTCTGAAACGAAGATGGCCTAGAGACCTAGTGTAGAAGTTTTAATAAAGTGCTACTGATGAGTAGTTCTTTCCAAGTTTTAACATGTTATTATAATCGTTATCAATACATTTACTTGATGTATATATTCTGTACAGTTGTAAATTTCAATAAATGCATATATAAAAAAAAAAATTCATTTTCCTCGAAGAGGGTAAAAAAAATGATATTTTTTGATTTTATTGAATAAGCGTTTTTTAATGTTTTTGAGGGTGCTGAATTAGAATCTGACGTCAATTTTTGTGTAAAAAAATCTATAGAGGTAGTTTGCTTGAAAAACTAATCATTTTTTTTAGAATTTAATTAACCTAAACCAAAATCTATGGAGCGACTGTATTTTTCATTAAACTCACAATCAAAACTAAAAATCTTGGTGCAAGAATCATGTCGATATCATTTTTTTAAACTCGAGATAAAAAATAAATTAGTTTAATGCTTTTTTTTTTTTTCTCGGCTTCTAGGGCCCATTGGTCAGAACGGCAAAATACGAGTCTAATATTTGTTGACCAGGAACCTCCAAAAAAATTGCCAACAAGATCCGTGAGAGACTGAGTGTGTCCTCCCCTTGTTATACAGTTTGGAGAACCAACAAGGTGGTACTTCACTTGCTTTAGTATCTTCCATAACAGAAATCTGCTATAACGCTCCTTTCGCTGGTCATCAAAAGCACTAAAATTATCTGGAAAGATGGGAAGAAATGAAGTTTAAAGATCACATTACATCTTATAGTTTGGAATGATTTCAAGAGATAACTCACTGTATCACTGTTGTTGTTGTTTTTTGTTTTTTTTATGATTTCTAATAAAAGAAGAGGAGGAATTCTTAAAGGACTGCAAGGCTGCTTTTTGCAATATATTTCACAGTTCCTACAATTATTTGTTGACCGATCTAATTTGTGCCCTTATAAAAATACCTTCTTTCAGTTTCACATCCACTAACTTTGGGAAATATTGATTTCAAATGCATAAATGCAGCAGAGTTGATTTATCAATCCGAGTTTTATATGCAGTGGAGGTCGATCGATCGCCATCACTAAAATAATTACTGGTAATTTCACTTACATTAGATAGTGGTTGTATGCTGCTCCCTTAATTTTTCAATTTATCCAATTACCAGTATATCAATTGTTTGCCTTGAGGTCATCCCTTAAAACGACAAATTTAACATTTTTAAGTTTAGAATCAACATTTGTCTGAATAATTCCAGGGGTAAACAGTAGCTTTTGAAAAATCGGAAAGTAATTCACTTACTTTCTACTTCATTGCTTCAAATGATAATTTTACACAATAAGAGATAATTTTTCATCACTTCAACAGGTGAAGATAAAAGGTTACTTTGAAGGTAAAATAAAACCTAAGGAAATGCTTTTAAGTGTTAATAGTCCTAACGGCTTCGCAGACAACATACCTTTGATAAAACTATTTTTCATTGCAAAAAGTAGTTACAAAAACCCAAAAAGTAAATCCTCTTTAAGGTATGAGGTTTCAATTCTCAAATCGAACAAGATATGAAGTAGTTAAATAAGAGGTTTTGTATCGATTATCCATCCAGCATTAAGTTAAGTTATTTAAGCACCGCAATATTTATAAGTAATGATACCCTATTAATAACTAATGAGTTATTGGAATTTTCGAAAAACATTTTCTTAAATTATTTTATTTATTTATTTATTTTTATTTCGATCCTTTGAAAAGCAATATAAACGGCAATAGAGAGTTTAATTTTTTTGCACCTTAAATATAAAAGTAGGTTTAAGGTGATTGGTAAGAGAGAGAGGAAGGATGGGGCGCATGCGTGAAGTTCTCTCTCCCCCCAATCAATGTGGCGCGCCCATTTTTCCTTGCTAGGCTCAATCCATTGACACCTATCAGTCAATTTTAAATTAGTAGCTGTGCTTCAGTATTTATTCCATCTTCAAAAGGAAACTAATTGGTCTTCGAAACAGAGGGAGATATATGCTTTATTGAGACAATTAACAATAAACATAGTGCTGCCCAACTTTATTGGGTTGCTATAAACACAGCATACTCATCAATCCAATTAAAGACAACACTGTAATTTATAATTTAGTTATAGTCATATAATATACTACTTAATATTACCTAATACTAGACATTAGGTTGTGTAACTCAAATTCAAATGAACAACCCACTTAGCTATGAAAGGAAACGTAATGTGACGAAAAAAGTAATTTATATATATATGTATGTTTATATATTTAAAGAGGGAGAAGGGTTGTCCAAGATAAGATGTGAATATGTCCGTAGATATATTTAATAAAAACTATATAAAAAAAAAAAATCAACTTCAAAATTCTAGATTGTGAGCTCTAGTTTTCTAAAGGTTTTTTTGTTAAAATTAAGTATTATTATTCACAACTGTATAATATAATATATTCAGTAAATATGGGACATAATGAATAAGGTGTCTTTTCAATAACTCGTAAGGCTTCAACTTTAAATCACATTAGAAGGTACCTTTTATCAATATTCTTTTAAGACGCCTCAGACTCAGAAGGTTATGGGGAAATTAATAGGAAGTATGTCGAGAGACAAGGAAGTTTGAGCGACCATGGATTTTATAATGAAATGGTAAGTATCTGGTTAGGGGAAAAACAGCTGAGACATAAATATCATCATAGGTAACATTGTTTGTGATTATCTTAAAAGTTTTCAAAGAATTTTAAATTTCTAGGAACAGATACGAGATAAATTGGATGGTATAGTGGAGTAGCAAACTCATTTTAGTGTGTTAAAATTACTCTGGTAATGTTGATCAATCTTTTGTACTTTATAAGCATCGTAGATCGTAAGATGCTATAACCTTTATAACATTTTCTGAGCCGCTCGACGTGATAAGAAGTTGTAGATCTGAATTCCCGACGCTTCTCCTATAGTAAAGCACTATCGATTCCACTAAACTTTAGAGATCGATTCTCGTTCTTTTTTACCACAAACATGCTAAAACAAAAAACAAAATATTTTTTACTCATTAAATAAATATTAGAGATAAATCACAACCTTGTTACAAACATGATATAAACTGAGGCTCAGAAATACCAGGACAGTTAGCCTGCCGACCCTCGGCCAACTCGGATGGCATGGAGTAATGTTGGGCAGGCCAAGACGCCGAAGTCAATCAGAACACTCATTTATTTTCTACTAATTAAACTGAATTGAGAATCTAATAAAATTACGCTTTGATAACATATCAACGGAAGTTCTACATTTGGAATTCCCAAGGTCACATTTTTTTCAGACGCCTCGGAGGGCTTCTTCCTCGATTAGGGGGGAAATCTTGGTGGTTGTTCGTAGGTGCTGACATAAAACATCCTTATAATAATTATTATAATCTTTTAAATAAAGACTCTAATAAATCCAATACCCAGTGATATAGTATAATTTTTTAATATTTTTTTCAAGACCATATTCTTGATTCTTCATTTATTTCATTATTTTTTTTTTAATTTTGTAGTTAATTTAATCATTTAATGCATCATTTTCGCTAAAAAACGAAGCTAGGGGTGGCAGGGTAGGGCAATCCACCAAGTTCCAAACTTATTGTATTTTTTTAATTGATTAAGAAATAACAAAAAAAAATTTAAATCCCAGACAAATTATATAAACCTACAAACACACATATTTAAATATAATCTAAAAGGGGACCATGCTGGCCGAGAGAGTTTGGGTGAAGGTCTCAGAGCGACCGGAACAGAAGGTCGTGTGTTCCCACCGGGGTTAGTTGATGTTAACTTCGAGGAGGTCCCACATACAATGAAATCTCAAATTTTCCACTCTGGCCAGTTTAGAAAGTAGGCTAAATAGGTCGGTAACCTGTGTGTACAAAAGAACGTCAGGTTCATATATACACTGATTTAAGCTTTCTATACTGGTTCCCCATCTTGAATATAACCCAACCCACACAATATTGAATGTATTCCTTGATTCACCGATTCCTCTCTCCTAACTTCCTAAATACATTAACCCCTCTAAAGTCAATTTCTTAAAAAATAAAAACCCCGCAAATTTCTTGGATATGATTTCCTTGGCTCATAGATCCTCAGAAAACTTCCACAAAAAGCAATATAGTCCAGGCAACGAAGACAAATAAAGGTATATGGTATAGGGGACATAATTTCTGTAGAAGCCAATTTTGGCACAGTTATAAGGGAATGTGTCCTTAAAAACATACTAAAAGTACTGGGGATGGGGATGGAGCAAAGGGTGGGGGGGGAGGTTAGAGCGGAATTCAAACTGATGCCAGGGGATATTTTGTGATTTAAGGTAAGATGAATTTAAGTAGTTTTTCAAAAATGTTAGAAAGGATTGGGATCATCAAAGATCTGATGATGAAGGGTTTATTAGGTTTCATGAAAATGATAATAGTGGAATGTTTCCACAGCAGATGGAACTAAGTTGTTCACAAGATACAATTGTACAATTAGGTAAGGAATATTATTAGTCCAGGCAACGAAGGAAATTTTGAGGAATTAATTCATGTAGAATCTAATTTTGGCACAGTTGTAGGGGAAGGTGCCCTTAACAACATACTAAAAGTACTGGGGGGGGGGGGGGGGGTAGAACTAAGTGTGGGGGGGGGGGCTCTAAAGGTCGTATTTTTCAGTTTTTCATTAATGACTCGATGACTCTTGCCTCTAGCAAAAATGTGTTTATGTACTAAATTAATTAACATAAAATTCCTAACAAAAAAGACTCTATACATTTTTTTTGCTGGGATCAATGCTTAAGGAGATATAATGGGGGGGATAAGGAAAATTAAAAAAACAATAGTTTTTGTGGTTAAATATATGTTTATTGTTAAAATTGAAATGTTTATTGTTACGAATGAATAGTTTATTATTATTAATTAAATGTTTTTGTTAAAAATAAAGTATTTGTTGTTAAAGCTAATATGTTTATTATAATACAGGGTAATTAGCATTCGAACCTTAAAATCGAACCAAAAATAAAAAGGTCTGACTACTGGAAATTGTTCACTATCCTTAGCTCTAAATATAGTAAAAGGGTTTCCTCGAACTAACATCCGGTTTGGGCAGGGAAGGGGGGAAAGTGTTGAAAATAGTATATTTTTAGCAGTTAGATACAATACTCGGGAAACGTTATTTTCAGCACATTTTGTGTTCTGTACATTAGTAAAGCTAAGGAAATTTGCAATTAATTTGGTGCTATTCATTTTTAAACTCTGATCAATATTTTTAGAATTGTTAAGGATGAAAAATTCCTCTAAAACACGTTTGTCGGTAATCTTTTGGCTATAACTCCGAAATTATTTGTCTGATCCCGAATTTTTTTTTTCCATCTCAAAGCTGGTTAAATTTACTATCCGACCCGATATATCCAAGCTTAATTAAATTCCGTGAAATATTCATTCCACTACTAAATTCCGCGTACTGTTGTGAAATTAAATATTTGTTGGCACATTTTTCGTTATAACTCGAAAACAGTTGGTTCGATCCTGACTTATGTTTTTAAATCTTAAAGCTGATTAAATATTCTGTAAGATCCTTTATATCAAACTTTGATAAAATTCCGTGAAATACCCACACCAGCCCACTGAACATATCAGAACTGTCATGTTTTTCCAAAACAAACATATTTAGCGTATGTATGACCTAATAATTATCTAATTTAAGTAGCTTTGAGATGGAAAAAAAGAAATTTAGGATCGGACACATTGTTTAGGAGTTATAGAGAGAGGCTGACAGTAAATTTAACTAGCTTTCAGATGAAAAAAACAAATTTTAGATCGGACAAATAGTTTTGGAGTCATAACCAAAAGAGTACCCACAAATGTGTTTTCAAGGAAAAGTGGGACTTGAAAAATTTTTCGTCCTTCACAGTTCTAGAAATATTGATCATAGTAAAAAAATTGATAGAACCAAATTTATTGAAAATTTTCTTAGCTTTAATAATGTATAGAACACAAAATGTGCTGAAAGTAACATTTCCTGATTTATTGTATCTAACTGCTAAAAATATACTATTTTCAACACTTTCCCCCATCCCCTGCCCAAACCGGATGTTAGTTCGAGGAAATCTTTTTACAAGATTTAGAGCTAACGTTAGTGAACAATTTCCAGTAGTCAGACTTTTTTATTTTTGGTTCGATTTCAAGGTTCGAATGCTAATTACCCTGTATTATAATAAACATATGATCTTAAACAACAAATATTTTATTTTTGGCAATAACCAATTAATTAATAATAATGAACTATTCATTTGTAACTCGATCTGCTTAACCACTGATCCCAGCAAAAAAATTATAGTATTTTTTTATAGGAATTTTATGTTAATTAATTTAGCACATAAATACATTTTCGCTAAAGGCAAGAGAGTCTACGAGTTATGAAAAAAACGACCTTTAGAGCCCCCCCCCCCCCACACTTAGTTCTACCCCCCCCACCCCCAGTACTTTTAGTATGTTGTTAAGGGCACCTTCCCCTACAACTGTGCCAAAATTAGCTTCTACATGAATTAATTCCTCAAAATTTCCTTCGTTGCCTGGACTAATAATATTCCTTACCTAATTGTACAATTGTATCTTGTGAACAACTTAGTTCCATCTGCTGTGGAAACATTCCACTATTATCATTTTCATGAAACCTAATAAACCCTTCATCATCAGATCTTTGATGATCCCAATCCTTTCTAACATTTTTGAAAAACTACTTAAATTCATCTTACCTTAAATCACAAAATATCCCCTGGCATCAGTTTGAATTCCGCTCTAACCATTTCACTGTTTAACAAGACCTCAAAGTTGCCCACCTCATACCCTCTGCATTTGAAATCAAACAATATTGCGTCGCATTTCTGAGCATTGCGGAAGCTTTTGACTGGGTATGGCTTGACGGTTTGTTTTTCAAGCTACATTCATCTCAATTCCTTTTCCAGGTTCGTCGATCTTCGCAACGGAACGAAATTTTCCAACTGCTTCCCAATCTAGGTTGGTGTTAAAAATGATAGCCACAGACACATAGACACCTTTCTCAGATTGGAGTTTGGTGCCACAGTTGAAGGATCATAGTAAACTAATCAAAATACACTAAACTTTTACCCTCCTACCTTTTGTCCTTGACCTCAGACCCCTTAAATTTTCAAAATTCTATCAGAACCTTTCCAACCATCTCAAACTTCTGTCTCATTTATTATTCCGTTCGACATACCCTTATAGCCCACCTCACAGGTTAAAACGGCAGTGACTCGAGATCTGTTGTAAATAAATATTTTGTTGAATTTCTAGCAAACGGCCAGCTTTTCCGCTGAAGTCCTGAGTGTCTGTGACAGCGCGCTCGTTCAACCTCCACTGGACTCTGATAGTGACGCAGCTGGGAGCTACTATTTTCTAATTTATTTTTATTATCACTTATTGTACTTTATTATATATCTTCTGTAGTTAGTTTTTTTTTTTTACTTTATTTTATTTTATTTTTATGTTTGTCCATTTTCATTATAAACATTGTATAAATGAATCCATTCCCATCCATATTACCCATTACCTTTGAGTGAGGCAAGTATACACATCAGATGTTACGCACAATTTATACCTGTACACACCCATTATGATAAAATGTTAGAATTAGTAACACAATATCTCTGAGAGAAGAAATTTAGTCAACGTATATTTTCATAAATCAGATACATTTGTACATCCATCTTTATTTGTTAAATATGAATTAGATTGTATCTCCAAACACCAAAATTTATCCCTGGAAAATCTGAGAATGAAAGATATAGCACACTTGAGACTAAATCCTTCAAACAGATAAGTGATTTCTGTTACTCAAAAGATTTGTATTTAAATGAAGATAAACAGTGTGAACAAATTTCTCTCAGAGGCAGACTGTAAGGTAGATGAACAAAAACATTGGATAGTTCTTGATATGTTTGAACCTCATTGTACAAATCTTCGCACGACATATCATATAATCATGAACATTTACAACGATTTTTAAACAAACCACGAAAGAACGCGCTGAAAACACCAAAACGGAAATATTGCAGTTCAAAGCTTCCATATTTTCCACATTTTAACAAGTCAAATTTATCGATATATCCAAGAATATAACTATCCAAAGTTAAACCTCTATGGGCACAAATTACCTTTCTAAAGACGTAATAAAGTTAATTCCTCGCATAAAGTTATCAAAGCTCCGACAAAAGTGGTAGATAGACTGTAGACGATAGATAAGGAGAATATGGGGATGACGTATGACTCCATAACTCCAATCCTTTGATTCATTTAGGTACTGTATGTATCGAAATTTGTGGTTGGGCGTTATCATGCAACAGGATAGGTCCTTTCCTAAAGACGAGTGTAGGCTGTTTTTTCGACCAATTACTTGGCAGTATGATGTTGCATTGATATTTCTCCACCTTGGTAAAAATGAAAAATAGATCACCATGACCATAGCCCCCTTACAGAAATTTCCTGAAGAAAATTTTGAAATACCAACGACAAATGGTCCTTTCCTTATTACCCCCTTCGCCAAAAGCTTGATTGATACTCCTTTCTGCCTGAGCAGCCGAATAATCAAGTTCATACTCATAAAATAACATTACTCGGAAATTGCATGTTTCCATTTTCAGGCTTGTAATGAAAACAAAATAAAAGGAAAAAAACAAAAACTGTTAGTAAATAAAGGATTGGTACGTCTTATTCATAGAATAATTATTTTGTCCGAAATCAACAGAAAACACTTTAATCCTCCATATAAATTATGATTTAAGAAATCGGACATTTCATGTAGGACTACTCAATATTTCGAAGTATGGATGAATTGGTGGCGCGAGGCTAAATTGCAACACCTTTTCAATGCATTTATTTTAATTACAATGTAAGAAGCTGGACTACAAACGTTATTATTGAAATTCCAGTCTAGCACGAGTTCAGATTATACGCCGCTACACTTTTAAAGTTTCAAAGGCTCCTGAAGAAAATTATAACATTCATATGCATAATGCATTATTACATACTCTTTAGATCTTGCAGTATGTGTTTTAACCCCTTTTTCACTATTTAATGAAGAATAGAATACATATATTAACATAATTTTGATTAAACACTAGGAATAGATTAGAAAACGATAGATATTTGTATATAGTAAGCGTGTGTGTGTAAGGCCCATACCTCTAAAGACACATCCAATGTGTGGGATTTTACACACTAAAACCACCTCCCAACCCCTGTATCTCCTCCCCACGGAACCGCCGTTAGTCATTACCTCATGGAGGGGAACGGCTGTGTGTCGCTTCATGTAAGTAGGCTACATTCCGCTGTGCCTATCTTTTGTCTGAGCTGCTTGATGGTCTCAGCCGCTAACCTCTGGCGCGCTAACTTCCTACTATTTTGACTGATCATACTTTCTGTTTTCTAGATGTGATTTTGTTGGCTAAAAACACGTTCGTTTGTACCAACTCTATGACCAATAGCAGCAACAAACATGAAAACATGGTGTTAGTCCAAAAAGGTTTTTTTTTTTACTTTAACAACGTAGTTAATGCTGTACTTCAAATTTTCAGCTGGATCTGTTTTTGCCTGTATTGAGTCATTACAAATGTCAAAGTTCTTTACATCTTAATCTCAACATACGGCTTATTATCTTTAGATCTTGCAGAAAATAGCGATACAGCCTTTTCAATGTCATTTTTATCCAGATTCTAAATCTAAAAATCATTTATTGGATAGAACTATTTTTTGATGACTTTTGAGCAGTCAAATGACGAGGGCACTTAGAGCCACGTAGAATTCGTTTCTAAAATAATTTTTCATTTACAATGTTTTAAAGCCATATCGGTTTCTGGTTGTACTCCAAGTTATGCCATAAAGGTGATTGCTCTTTCTATTAAACACCGAGTTCATAATTATTACTGTAAATTTTCAAAATTCCATTTGCCATGTTTCCAATAAAGGATTATCTCTGGCACTGAATGAAAGTTTCTATCAGTATTTTTATTATATTGATATTCCTCATGACATAACATTCCTATATGAATAAATGAAGTCTAAGGAATTCATCTTTCTTAAATTTATCCAATAGCCGAAATGAATCTGGTGGCAATCCATTGGTTTGTACTTTGGAGAAGATCCACGATTGCTTCAAGTAATTTTTTTGTCAAAGGCTCTTTTGGCCGAAGCTTTTGCAGTCTATCTAGCCTTCGAAAGTTTTGTCAAAGGAACGATCATATAAACTCTATTTTCGATTTCAAATGTTTAAATATTTTTGTAAAAAATTAATAGAGCGGTTCAAGAATGTCGAAACCATATCTAATATAAACTAATATATTACAAGCGTTCTTTAGTACTCTCTAGTCTATCATCTTTGTTAGATTTGTTTGCACTCTCTTAACCTTTCTGGGTATTGAATTAATTTAATTTTTTTTTTGTTTTACCAATTCCTACTTCATTTAAACCTTCCCCAGTTTTGTAACATTTGAGATATTTCACTAACTTTTCTCTTGAAAGTTCGTCATCACGAACAATTCTTACCACAAGTAACATTATATATTTCTGTGGAACGTCCGGTACGATATCTGGCGTTACAAATGGAAAGAAAATTCATCAGTTTCATGAACTTGTTTGTTTTTTTTGTTTATTGGCGCACAACTGCTTCGGTCATAAAGGTGATATAGCACTATATAGCTTAGTGCCTTTTAAGTCTACTTTTCCTTTCTTTCATTCTCTTACCCCGCTTTCCGCCATGACTAGTGCCCAACCTATTTGTAATAACACCCAACCCCTCCCTGCTCACTTTAATGAATTCTATCAATACTTCACTGACAATGTAAATATCATTGCAATATCCGAAACCTAAGGCTTCAATTCATTCCCTCATGGCCTCCCTTCCTAACCAAATTCTGCTGTCATGACCGCACTTTTTTTTTTTTTTTTTTTTTTTTTTTCTTTCCCCCCCCCCTACCAGGCCTTTTCAGGCATACGGGGTTTTTGGCGGCAGCGGGTTCAACATATGGGATTTATGTATGCCGCTGCCGCCAATTAAAATCTTTATTTACAATTTTGTACATTATTGTCTGAGGACTATATATTTAGGGGCACAATCCTGTGGTGCGGTCTGGCATGCTCAGCACGCATTCAGACCGCACCTTCTTACTTCTCCTGCGGTGCGGCCCGGCCATGCTTTGCACGCCTTAGCGACCGCACCTTATTTCCTGTGGTGCGGCCCGGCCATGCATTGCACGCCTTAGCGACCGCACCTTATTTCCTTATTTCCGGACGGTAGCCCGGTCCAGCCCTCCTGGTCCGCCGCATCCGTCCGGTCCACTCCACTCACTCTCGAGGACTGCATCCGTCCGGACTGCCTGGACCAGCCCTCCTGGTCCGCAGCATCCGTCCGGTCCTGCTCGTCCTCACAGTCTCTCGTCTTCCTCTTCTTCTTGTTCTTCCGGTGGTGGCTCGACGACAGCGGGGTTGGGCCTACCAAGGGTGAAATGTGCAGGACCCACCACTTTCCTTCATCCATGGACACATTCCCTAAAATAGGGATAATTGTCTTCCTCCATGAGTCGAGGGAAGTCCGCTTCGTCGAGGGCGAAGATCCCGGTTTTCCTCGACAACCTGGCACGGTGTCCTTCCATTTCGGTGCAGGATAACACCACGTGTTCTGCTGTCTCTGGGACTCCGCAAGTCGGGAACCGGGGGTCGATTTCCTTTCCATGTTCATGTAGTTTTCCCCGGAACCCGCCGTGTCCTGTTAGCATCTGCGAGACCCAGTAGTCCGGGAGGACCCATTTCGCTTCCAATGGACGGTGGGGAAGAACTTCCTCAATGTGGCTCCTTTCTCACTTGCCACCCACCGCCCGTTCCACTCCTCTATGGAGTCCTCCCGCAATATCTTCTTCCAGAGATTTGGGGTCTCGCCGACACGCAGTCGGAGTCCCTCCGGAAGCGCCTCCAGCCCCTGCCTCTTGACTTCATATTTCATCCTGTCCTCTCTCAGGACGAGGTCCAGGGGCATCGCTTCGGCCAGCACCTGCACCGCCTCATGCGACACCGTTCTATATGCCTTTGTGACACGCACCAGAGCCAGTCGCTGTATGGTGGCCAGTTTTCTTCTCAGCGGTTGTGCGAGGTTTCGGCTCCACGCAGGGGATGCGTACCTCAGTATACCCGGGACCACACCTTTATAAATGGTCATCGTTGCTGGGTACCTGAGGCCCCAGAACGCACCCCCTATTATACTCAGTCCATTCAGTGATAGGGTCACCCTATCCTTCAAGTACTCCAGGTGAGGGGTTGGGTCAAACTTCCTTCTAAATCTCACTCCCAAGTATGTCACCTCCTCACCTGGTCTTATCATCTCGTTCCCGATGTTCAGGGTGATAGGGTGAGCCCTATCCGTGGAGCCCTTAACGAGTATTGCCTGGGTCTTGGCTGCCGCCATACTCAGCTTCTTCCTCGCACACCATTCTTCTACAAAACTGGCGCACCTCTCTGCTTCCGTCTTGATTCTGGCTCTGCTATTTGCGGCCACGATGACTGCCAGGTCGTCGACGTAGGCCGTGGCAAGGAACCCTCTCTCCTGCAGCTCCCCCAGCAACTCATCAAAGACTAGCTTCCACAGGGCCGGCCCAAGGACCGAACCCTGTGGGCATCCTCTTTCTATTTCTCTCTCTACCTCGTAGTAGTTACCTCTTATCTTTACACTCCTTGCACTTAGGTAATTACTAACGAGGGAGTATAGGTTGCTGGGGGCGTCGAACCTTTGCAATTGCTGGAGCACGCCCGGCCACCACACACTGTCAAAGGCGGAGGAGATGTCAAACAACAATAACATCACATACCTCTCCGCCCTTTCCTCCGCATCCTGGCGTACCCTCAGCAACGCATCAGTGGTTCCCTTGCCACAGGTCGAGCAGAACTGCCGTGGGTGACTCGCTGCATTAAGGACCGGTCTGAGGCTGGTTACTATCAGATGCTCCAGAACCTTGCTTACCACTGGGAGGAGGCATATTGGCCTGTAGGCTTTGGCCATCTCCTTATCTTTACCTCCTCCCTTGTAGAGGAGTCTCAAGTCAGCAACCCTCCATTTCCTTGGGAAGTACCCCTCATCTAAGCATCGGTTGAGGATGCTAAGTAGTTCATCCTCAACGTAAGGGGTACTATTTTTGAGGATTGCCGCGTCTATCCCATCAAGGCCTGGAGCTCTTCCGGTCCTCTGTCTATCCACGGCTAGACGAAGGTCCCACTTATCCCATGGTGGGCATAGGTCGGTACCTGGTGGGTATACCGTGGCTCTTCTTATGAACTGATCTTCCTCGTTATCCTGGTACGGATCATCCCTGGGGTACGTAGAGTTAATAAACATCGTCGCACTTTCCTCCAGGGTGGCTGCCTGGGTCTGCCCTTCTCTTAAGGCCGCCATCATCTGCAGTAGCTTGACCTTACCCATTGCCACCCTGTATGGTATTCCCCAGGGGTTCTTCTCCGATTCCTTGACAATGAACTCGTCCCAGGATATCCTCTTATGCTTTCTAATTTCAGTTCGGTATACCCGCTGCCTATGCTTACGGAGTGCATCTCTCCTATCGTCTTCTCTGCACTCCTGGTACCTACGCCTGGCCCTGTATGCTTCTCTTTTCCACTGTGTTAGGGCTGGCGTCCACCATGGGACCGGACGCGCTCTCACCCTACGGCTCTGGAGGGAGGTACTCGCCGCTTGTCTGATGGCGCCCGTCAGCATCGCCACTCTTTGGTCGATTTCTGACTCGCCTTCCATCGGCGCCATGTCTTCCCATTCCTGATCAGCTAGTACTCCCTCCAGTTTACTGGTGTACTCCTCCCAGTTCGCCGTCCGGGTCACAAAGCCCTTCTCCACTTCTTGGGCTTCGCCTTCCTCCTCCGTTACACTGAAGGCTATGACCCGGTGGTCCGAGCTCGTGTCTGACCGTAAGGTCCAGTGCGCTATTCGCCTTGCCATAACTGCCGTGGCGAGTGTCACGTCAATCCAACTCTGGCCCCTCGCTCCTACAAATGTGGGACCAGATGGCTCGTTGACAATGACAAGCTGACACCTCGCCAGGCTCTCCTCCAAGGCTCTTCCTCTTACATCTGTGCGCACCGAACCCCAGGCCGTAGTCCAGGAGTTGGTGTCGGAACAGACTATCGCATTCCTGTACTTAAGTGAGATAGCCTCCACGGCGGTTATATGTTCCTCTATATTCACTGTTCTAGGCGGCATGTACGAGGACACGAGGGCAAATGACATTTTGCCCCATCTAATGTAACATGCCGCCTGATCCGCCGTGGTATGTTGTTTCAGTTCCATGGCGTCGAGGTTTGGGTTGACGATGATTATCGCCGCTCTGGGCCACCTCTGACCACTGCTCAGAGCCACTATTCTCGACGCGACACCAAATCCACTGACCATATTTCCTTGACACCATGGCTCTTGGACAACCATGATGTCACAACTTCGGGTGAGAGCCCTTAGCTCGTCCGCGACCACTCGTCTTCGGCCCATATTGACCTGCAGAATCTGCAGCCTACGCATATCGCGTCTTCTTCGCCTCCCTGTGCATCATCTCCAGGTGTACCTGGCATTCGTTGCTGCCGGCACAGTGCTGGAGTTCCTTCCCCACTCTGCCTTTCTTATGGCAGTTCCTACAGCACGGGGGGGTTCCTTTGATCTTTTCCGGGCAGTTCTTAGCTACATGCCCGGTCCCCGTGCACCATCTACAGGCCACATCCTTTTCGCACTGCCTTGCGATGTGGCCATAATCCTGACATTTCAGACAGAGTGGGGTGTCGAGGTGATTTCTGATGGACAGGGACCACCATCCTCCGCTTACGTCTTCGGGGGTCAGGGTCATTAGGGCGTGCCTCATAGCGGGGTGCGCCTCCAGTATCCATTTCCTCGTGAGGCCGCCCCTTGCCGGAGTGGAGAAACATGTTCTCAGCCACTCCTTCCTGGCCCCCAGTTCTTCTGGCCTTTGTAGCTTTGTTTTGCCCCAGAGGTATGCCTCCACTGTATTTTCGTCCCAGTGTTTGGGGACTCCTCTTACTTCAAGGCGAGGCCTCTTCGTCTTGGCCAGCCTCGCCTCTATTCCTTTGCTCTTCAGCAGCTCCCAGTCTATAATCTTCTTGGCCTGGTCAGCACCCTCTGTCCTGACCAGGACTGTTCCAGCCTGGGTCGTCCTTATCACCTTTACTTTAGCGCCAGGCTTTCCAATTCTTCTTTCCCTGGGAGCTGCTGCCACAAACTACTCGGCGACCACTGCTCACCCTGTCCCTTGAGGGTGATGTATGTCGCCGTCTCCTCTGGCCTCTTTGGAGTCCCCTGGGACACCTTTGCCAGAATTTTGGCATACGTCAATCTCTGGGGCTTCTCATCTTTCCTTTCCTCCTTCTTTCCTTCCTTCTTCTTCTTCCTTTTCTGGACCAGTGTATACTGGGCCTCTTCCTCTTCTTCCTCTGGCAGTCCCTTGTCCATGGGGTCTTTGCCCCTCATCATTTTTCTATCGTCGTCTCCGCTATATGGACATGGTGCCGGGGCCATATTGCCGTATTTAGCCTTGGAGGACCCTGGTTTAGGCTCCTCGATACTAACTGTATTCCTTTTTTTTTTAACTCTTCGATTGTTTTTTCCTTTTCTGCCAGGGTCCTCTCGTACTTGGCTCTCTCCTCTGCCATTTTATCGTCTGTTATGGCAATGGCCGTATCGATGACCCCTTTGGCCACTTTTGTTTGCAGCCCTCCTACGAATTCTTCATCCTGGAGGACTGCCCTAGTTATTGTTCTAGGCGATTGCGTTTCATTCCGCCATGTGCCGATCAATGATTCCAGCGTCTCGCATCTGGTCCTTAGTGCGTTGTTTTTGATGACCTCTTTTGTTAATAGATCAGCTGTGTCTATCAGGCACTTGCATAGGACCTGCTCAACCTCTTTCTCTAGCCCAGCCCGTCGCAGCCTGGCCTGGAAGACCACGACCAGCTTCCGGGACTCGTTCAATATTTCTTGCGGGGGAAGGTCTTCTTCCTCTTCCGTGGAGGTGTCCCCTGCCGCTTTCTTCTTATCCGGGTATTTCCCGGATGGCGAAGCCTCTGATGAGACGATTGACACCTCTGACAACCGTCTTTTCTTTTGCTCACCTTCGGCCATTTTGTATTCTAATTCTGTGGCGCCGCCATCTTGGTCCGCCATTTTTTTTTCCGTCCTCTGCTGTTTTGGGGACTCCTTCGTTGTTTGGAGCCTCTCTGCGTCCTCAATCTCCTCGAACAGCGATTTGGATGCCATCATCCAATTTTACGTGAATATTTACGTAAAATAGGGTTTTCAAAAACCCTATTTTTCCTAATAGGTTTAGAATTTCCAAATTGTCTTTGGATTATTCCTTAATCCCTAAAACCACTATACAAACACTCCTGTCCTCACTATTAACAATAATTCAACAATAAAAAAATCAAAAATAACAATAACAATGAGTTTTTGGTTTTTGAAAAAGTTTTTTCAAAAAACCCCACTGCGGTAGGGAGACCCGAGTCGCATTAATGTCCGTCGGGCCTCAACCGTACACACACACCATTTATATCACTTTAAAGGCGGAGCCCGTGTGAAACACGTCTTACCTCGTGAGCTGTTGATAGCAGAATGACTCTGGGAGACGGCTGGTAAGGTGGGGATAATCCTCGAGAGCAGCCCAGCGTGCGTCCTACCTCTACGACAGTCGGGGAGCTACTCTCTCTTTTTTCTTTTTTTTGAATCCCGTGCGTATCATGACCGCACTAACTGTATTGGCGTTAGTGTTGTTCTGTTCGCCATAGTAATCTCAGAACTCAAATCCTAAGTCTGTCTCCTTCATTAAATAATCCCAATATTGAATTCCTATTTGCTGAAATAGCTCTCAATTCTCAAACTATCCATGTAGCAGTAGTTTACCGTTATCCACAAATTCTTTTTGACAACTGTTTTGAAAATACTCATTATACGAGGGTAAGTCAATAATTATCCGCAATATAGTTATAAAATTTTATTGAAATGAAATAGGAAACTTACAAGTACATCATTTTTCGACATAGTCCCCTTGCTTTTCAACGCACTTGGTCCAACGTTGTTCAAGTTTCCTGATGCCCTCATGGAAGAAGGTTTTGGGTTGAGATGCGAGCCAGGAATGCACCGCTTCTTTCAATGCTTCGTCCGAGGCAAATCGACGGCCCCTAATTGCCTGTTTGAGTGGACCAAACAAGTGAAAATCAGATGGAGCGAGATCGGGACTATATGGAGGATGATTCAATACTTCAAAATTGAGTTTCTGAAGCGTTTCTACAGTGTGGGCAGCTGTATGCGGACGGGCATTGTCGTGCAACAACACAACGCCTTTTGACAGCAGTCCTCGGCGTTTGCTTCGAATTGCAGGCTTCAGCTTAGCAGTAAGCATCTCACTGTAACGTTCACTGTTTATTGTTGTGCCCCTTTCCTGATAATGTTCCAGTAATGGACCTTGTGAGTCCCAAAAAACCGTAAGCATAAGTTTTCCTGCGGACGGTTGGGTTTTGAATTTTTTCTTGCACGGCGAATTTGGATGTTTCCATTCCATACTCTGCCGTTTACTCTCCGGCTCGTAATGATGGATCCATGTTTCGTCACCAGTAACGATCCTGTCTAAGAAGTTGTCCCCTTCGTTAACATAGCGATCCAAATGTTTTGTGCACACGTCCAAGCGCGTTTGTTTATGCAACTGTGTCAGTTGTTTTGGAACCCATCTTGCACAAACTTTATGAAACCCAAGTCTGCTGTAAATGATTTCGTAGGCAGAACCGTGGCTAATTTGCAGACGATTTGCCACGTCGTCAACAGTTATCCGTCTGTCTGAGAGAATCATTTCACGTGAACGCTCAATGTTTTCCTCGTTTATGGCGGTAACTGGTCGTCCAGCTCCTTCATTTTGCATAACACTTGTGCGACCATTTTTGAATTTTTCAATCCATTCATAGACACTCCGTTGTGGCAAACAATTGTTCCCGTACTGTACCAAAAGTCTTCGATGAATTTCGGCCCCTGATACACCTTCCGACCACAAAAAAACGGATCACTGAACGTTGCTCTTCTTTGGTGCAAATAGAAAGTGGAGCGGCCATTATTAACAGCACGACAGCGATAACAAAACTAACCTACCAGCTTGATACGAACATAAACATAACAACGAATAAACAAAGCATGCGCCATCAACACAAAAGAACAGTACTGCCAACATAAACAAAAATATAGCTATATTGCGGATAATTATTGACTTACCCTCGTATCATAGTTCCTCTCTACTCACATGTAATATGTAATACCATACTTTGAATACCTTAATTTTTTCCCTTAACCTACATGTGGTACCTTTCACCCCTACCCACCATACCTATAAATCCAATGCATTAATATCCAATCCTAATAATGGAGTAATGGAAGTAATGGACCTCTTGTCCAAACTTGAATCTCATACCCTCCTTGAAGCCATTCTTATCCGACATCCTCCAGCTCCCTGGATCACGCAAGAAATTAAAAATCTGCAAAAGAAACGATAGGCTACCCGAAAACTATTTCAACGGACTTGACATCAGTATTTTCACTAAGCCTTCTCTTGCGCCTATGGTCCAAAATAAAAATGGAAAATCCTATCCAAACTGTTCTTTTAAAAATCCTCTAACTTCCTGCTTTCATTTCCTTTCACTCCCAACGAACTAAATCCATTTTTCACTACCTCAAAATCAAACTCTTCATCCTTCTCTGCCACCTGGAAGATACCTCACTAAAACTAATTAAACTATGCCTTCCTACTATCCTTCCAGTCATCCTATATATATATATATATATATATATATAGGATATACCTTCTCTAAAGGTCGGTTTTTCGTTAATAACTCTAGTGAAAATATGTTTATGTACTAATTTTATTAACCTAAAATTGTTTAAAAAAAAGGTTCTATACATTTTATTTCTGGGATCAATGCTTAAGAAGATATAGTGGTGGGGGGGGGAATATGGAAAATGGAAAAAAAACTTATATTGTTGTTAATTTTATTGTTAAAATTTATATATTTATTGTTAAAATTCCAATGTTTATTGTTATAAATGAATAGTTTATTATTATTAATTGAATGCTTATTGCTAAAAATAAAATTATTGTCGTTAAGCCTAATATGCTTATTATAGTACTTGCGGTAAGTCGCACTTTTCCTCAAAAACACGTTTGTTGGTAATCTTTTGACAATAACTCCGAAACTATTTGTCTAATCTCGAATTTCTTTTTTTCATCTTAAAGCTGGTTAAATTTATTATCAGATACCATATAATTGATTTTAATTAAGTTCCATGAAATATCCATTCCACCTCGCTGAATTCCGCGTACCGTTGTGAAATCCTTATTTTTTCGGAATATTTCTCGTTATAACTCTAAAAATATTTGTTCGATTCCGAATTCCTATTTTTCATTTCATAGCTGGCTAAATTTGCTATTAGATCCTATATATCAAATTTTGATAAAATTCCGTGTAATACCCTTGCCAGCACGCTATTCTATTTTTCTTTTTGGCATATTTTCTCTATAACTCCTAAACAATTAGTCCGATCCCAAATTGCTTTATTTTATTTTAAAGCTACTTAAATTATCTGTCAGGTCCTATCTATAACTTTTAATTATATATCGTGTAATACCCATGCTAGCACACTAAATGAGTATGTTTTGGAAAAACATGACGTTTTTGATATGTTAAGTGGGCTGGCTTGGGTGTATCACGGACTTTGATCAAAATTTGATATATAGGATCTAATAGAAAATTTAACCAGCTATGAGATGGAAAAAAGAAATTCGGAATTGAACAAATATTTTTAGAGTTATAACGAGAAATGTTTCGACAAAATAAGGATTTCACCATAGTACGCGGAATTCAGCGAGATGGAATGGATATTTCATGGAACCTGATTAAATATTAATATATAGTATCTGATAATAAATTTAACCAGCTATAAGATGAAAAAAAGAAATTCGAGATTAGACAAATAGGTTCGGAGTTATAGCCAAAAGAGTACCGACAAACGTGTTATTGAGGAAAAGTGCGACTTACCGCAAGTACTGTGTTCGCCGTGGCCGGAATCCCTATCTCTGAGGACCATCATTTGACATCCAGATGGAAGATCATCTCACAATATTCGCAGTATTTCTGGCGACGATGTTCGAGGGAGTACTTGAACTCGCTGATGCAGCGTACCAAGTGGACCGCAGTATCCAAAACCATAAAACGGGGCGATGTTGTTGTGATCAAGGGTGTGAATAGCTCTCCCCTCTCCTGGCCTATTGCCCGCATTTCTGAACTCAAGCCTGGGCTTGATAGTGTATCTCGAGCGGCCATCCTTGAGACCTCTAACGGCACTCTCACTAGACCCGTGAACAAGCTCATTCCGCTCCCGGAATGACGTCCTTTTGCATTGTAAAACCTTTCTACAGTTGTGCTATTTTTGTTTCTTATTTTGTATAATTGTCTACCAAGGAGTACTGTTTTATTTTCTTAAAGAAAACTTTAATATACCGTATATTGACGCACTCTATGGATCTCTAGGTAACTAGCCCTTATCTGCGTTAATCCCTACTAGAATATTCCTCTTTCTTCCAGCATCTGTGCTCCAGTACGCACCTATTTAAATTGCCCAAGACCTCATGGTCTTCCATCACTTTTTTGACCAAGACAAAATAGTCTTCCAGGACCCTATTCCTCTTTTAAAAGTGATCTTATTTCCTGTGCCAGTCAGTAAAGATTTAGTTCTTCCCTTAATGAGTGGTGATATAAGAGGAGGAGAGCCTGAACAAATTTTGCAGCTTGGGAGAAGCATCCGCCTGCCCGCAGGGATTTCGGAGGCCTCCGGACAGACCGTCGGCGGCAGTAACAAGGTGAGAAGTTTTTTATGTAACATTTGTTTAGGTTATCTTCTCTATAATATCTCCCCAAAGGTGCGAAACCTCGTTTTGATATTTTCCCATACAGTCCATTTTCTCGAGGCCGAGGCGAGTTTTTCGCATCGGACATTATCATTCTTTTCCTATACATACTGTAATAAGCATATTAGGCTTAACGGCAATAATTTTATTTTTATCAATAAGCATTCAATTAATAATAATAAACTATTCATTTGTAACAATAAATATTGGAATTTTAATAATAAAAACGTGTTTTTTTTCCATTTTCCATATTCCCCCACTATATCTTCTTAAGCATTGATCTCAGAACAAAAATGTATAGAACCTTTTTTGTAAACAATTTTATGTTAATTAATTTAGTACAGAAATATATTTTCGCTAGAGCCAAGAGTTTTCGAGTTATTAACGAAAAACTGAAAAAAACGACCTTTAGAGCTTTCCACATACGTGACGACATATCTTACAGATCAGACCATCTAGACAACACAGCACATGCTGGTTCTTGAATCCTTATCCCGTTCCTATGTTCCTTCCACTTCAACTGTAGAAATCCAATCAACCTCGGTTATCATATCAACAAATCCTTATAATTTAACATTCTCAGCTGTACATTGCCTTCCAAACATATCCCTTCCTTAGGTCCTAGATATCATAAACCTTCAAGAATGGTATCAAAAACGGAGAATCGAAATAAATCCAAACAAATCTTACCAAATGACCTGTACTTGATATTGTCGACCCTGTGATCGAACGAAACGTTGTTTTCACCCAGAACACTTACTGTGTTGTGTTGAACTCGAACCAATATATAGCAAGTTGATAAGTACGATGCCCATTGTTACTGTTATCACCCATCATATCATAGGACCATCTTTTTTTAGGTACCACTTTTCTACAGCATTGGGCTCATTGCGCGACCGGAGAATGTTAATTTATTCACACCATAAAAAAAAAAAAAAAAATGTTATTTTGTTCAAAAATGAAAATATTGTATCTAATACGATTAGAAAATTATATTAACGATAGCAAAAAAATAAATAAATAAATAAAATGTGGAATTTTCAATATTTTGGGGCTTATGCGCAAAGGGAAGATATCAACTGACATACCAAATTAAAACACAATGTACTTAGACTCTATTCGAAGACAAACTAGTACATTAACATATAATTAACAAAAAGTATCGTAAAAATTAAGTTTTTTTTTTCATTATATAACCTTTTATGCTGAAGGAGATGTAATTATATTAAATATTTCTTTGGCATAACTCCTATTTATTTTCATTTGTAACTACATGTTTCGGAGACAATGCTCTATCATCAGGCTTCTCCTAATCAGTGAATACCTTCACATTGTCTATTCTCACATTTTTCTATCCCTACTATAGTAAAAATGTGAGAATAGACAATGTGAAGGTAATCATAATTTTTTTTCTATATTATTCGTAACTTCTCCACGCTATTACAATTTCGAAATTTAAAAAAGTGTTTTTCGGCCACCCTACTGTATACTCCTTCCCATAAGGCTGCATCATTTAACCATTTTTTTTGTGGATTTTTTGTTGGAATGCTTTATTTCTATCTATCCACATTTAAATTCCTTCTGTTTCAATATCTCCTCTCCCTCCATAATGGCACAAATTAGCAATGCTTCACTCGAATATTTTATTCAACCTATTAATGAATGTGGTAGATGTTTATTCTTTCTTTATTTCTATGATTATTAATTTTTCATATTTTCTCTTTTTGAATTTAAAATGGTAATGGTGGCTCAGATTATTAATCTCTCATTTTTTTATTTGTATTGAAACCAGACAAATAATATTTTTATATTATTCTTGGAGAGCAAAGTCGCAGAATAAAGCTTATTTTCTATTCTATTATACTGTATTTCCCTCCTATTTAATAATTTATTTTCATTTATATTTTTTATACCATTTCTTTTCAGTTAGAATTAGTCGTAAGATAGTAGGTTGCAGTTATGGAAAGAAGAGCAAATTCGTATATTATCGTACTTTACTTCTTTTTTTTTTCTTTGTCCGTTTTCTGTTTCCATGAACGTAAGTTATACATATATTTCTTTTATTTGTAATTCAGTCTGATGCAACAACTTAGCATAGGGGGAATTTTATGTTTTTTGTGGGATTATAAAAATAATTTCTGTTACCCGAGCAGTTCATTAAATCGGTGGAACTTTTTGAATATAGTGTTAAGTGAAATTTTGTGAGCTTTGGATTAGGGGTGTCACCAGATACCCTATTATTTTTTTTTTAATTTTTTTTTTTTTTATTTTTTTTTTTTTTTTATTTTATTTTTTTTTTTTTTTTTTTTTTTTTATTTGTCTAAAGGGCTAAATTATGCGATAATCACACAGATGAATATTCCTTTGCGTATCATTGTGGAAAAAATTCCAGCCTTTCAATTGCGTTTTTCCTAAAATAAGATTTTTACACTTAACAAACTATTCACAGATTCCGCAGAAATTACACTGTTTTTCTTTTTAATAATTTACTTTTACGTTTGATTATTAAAAATACCTACACTTTTACCCTTTTTGTTTCTCATTGCTTCCATGTAGTTAGTGTCCTGATACATTGATTATCACTTATAAGAGACATACCTTCGTTTATAGAGATCTTTTTGAGAAAGTTATCTACAACTTTCTAAAAGCATTTGTTTTTTCTTTTCTCATCGAAATTCTACCTTATCGTGTTTATTTCAAGATTCAATATACAAATCGATGTTTAAACGTTTCGTTACGGAACAATCAACATTAAAACTGCACTGTTATTCACCTAAATACAAAATGGAATTGTTTTCTTAGAGCTTACGACTGTGACATTTTTAATATCTTACAATGCTTTAGTAATAAATTTAATTTGAAGGACTGTTATGTGTTCTTTACTTTAATTTTGTTTAATTTTTCATGAACTTATCTTGAAATGAATCCCGACGAATATATAAATTTACCTCAATTTATTCCTGGTGAGTTTCTGTTAAAAATTTTATGCTTTTGAGCTATTGGCTTAAATTGTATTTATAAACGCTACATGGACTACTTATCAGTTAATATTAATAAGGTAACTTATACACAAATGATATCAGAATGTCTGATAAATCCCTTCAATTGCTATTTTTATAGCATTTTGAAAGCAGTATTAATATAGGCTAATGGATATACTTGCACATTTATAACACTAATTTTTCAAAATGATCATACCTCAGGTTTTATTTAGTTTCACTTAATGGTAAGCATACAATTATTTTTGCATTTCTTTTCAATTATTTTCGATTTCAATTCATTATTCTTTATTAGCTAATTTAAAGTTCGTTGAGGGAATTCTCTCTTTCCTGTTATTAATATCATACCATTATAATATTTTGACATATTCAGAAACCAATCTCATAATTTATACTTAATGTTTTGAGTGAGAAATATTGTTTTGTTAAATATATTTTCATTTCAAAGTATTTTAGAATATGCTTAATTTTTACTTAAACTGTTATTTCTTTTATTACAGTTATTGTAGCATTGTGTTATTTGAAATTATTGATTATAATAATCTGGTTTTATATCTGATATAATTTATTGTTAAAGTATAGTGAAGGAAATGCAACTGAATTTAATGCTTTATGAATAAAGGATAAATAATTAAGTTATTTTATGTTTCCGAATAATATTTGCTGTACTAATGGTCAGTCGTTACCTGTTATTTGAAAAAAAAGTTGTAATTCAAAAGCATTTTTAATATTGTAGTTAAAAATTGTTCATGTTTATACTGAACCGTAACTTTAAAATAAATTAAATTTTTTAATATTATTTTTTGAGGTATTATGTATGTAGATTTTTATTCTCTTTCTCTTTCACACACACTCATCCTTTCTCCTTCACTATCCCTCTTTCTCTCTCTATCTATCTGTATATATACATATACATATTTACACTATAAAACATTTTTCAAAAAAAAACTTATTTACTGTTTTTATTACTTTGAGAAAGAATACAGAAGAGTTTTGTACTTCCATATCCATATAAGGTTATACCTTTTGTTTCTTTAAGTTATGAGCCTCACTGACTAGGCTAAATCTCCTTTGATAAGGACCCTCTGGGTTCTTTTTTATATTTATTGAGTGACTGGAAGTCAACAGCTGTAATTTGCCTAAGGCAGTGATAAGAAGATCATTGATGTATTACGTAAAATTAACAGTGGAACAAGTAAAATGTAAACAAAATATAAGTAACAGTTGTTTAACATTGAAAATAAGGTCTTGAAATCTACCAGGATGTTGCTTAAAATTTTAATCTCAAAACAATTTGATCACAGTTGGCAAGGTTATGGAAGGGACAGTTCTCAATGTGTGAGTAATGGATAGCCTCTTTGTTATGTGGGTCTTGCTTTTGCCTGGAGCTATTGTAATGGACCGATACAGAAAACATATTAATGAAAAAACTGTATTGTTCTTTCAGCCATATAGGTAGGGCTTGGACATCTCGGAGTTTAATTTATTTTTTAAATGAATGGAAGTGTATCTCTGTGATGTACATAAATGTTCAATGAAGTTAACATGAAATAATAATGCAAGAAAGACTGCTTTGTTTTGATGCATTATATTTTATTCTTACAGATTTACATGAATCACATTTGATAATTTTTACTCACTCAGGATTATAAAATAACGTTATTGACATTGGCCTGTATATTTAGGGCCATACTAAAGTTGAGTTTTTGTCATTGAAGGTTGTTAATACTATAATGTCTTCATAAAATTATAATTATAAGTTCACTGAAAATATATATATATATTATATTTATTCAATTTTATGTTTAAGATAAAAATAATCAGGATAGTGGTATCCTGTAATTATTCAGAATTGTTAGAAAATTCAAGCACTTTTAATGTAAACAATTTTTCTAGAGAAATAAGTTCAAGTTATTTGTCTGGCAAAAATAACAATATTATGCAAGATTACAAAGCACTTGGTCTCTTGTTTCAGCTATATTGTTATTTTTTATGAATTTATTTACATTTTTTTTCTTAGATTATGACATCCAACATATATTCTTAAGATAGTGAAGGTACCACCAATTAGTTATGAAATTTATGTATAGTTTTATTCTATGTACCAAATTTGATTATAACCTTGTTTTACTATTCTGTAAACATATAAACTATTCTTGTGGAAATCTTATGAAATTGATTTAGTAACAATAGGTTAGCTCTTCATATTAATGAAACTGTAATAATTTACTTCTTGTTTCCATAACTAAAGAGCTAAAATTACAAAGCTTTGGTGACAGCAAGGAATGATTTTTCTAAATAATAACGTTGGTAGTTTATACCAGGGTTCCTTAGCCCCCAGTATCTATCACCTGGATATAGACAATTTTACAATAAATAAGACTTTCCTAGCATACAGTGATATCCATTAAAAAAAAACAAATAATAGGGGACTCAATGGCCAAGTGATTTGGGGCGAGGGTATTAGCGCGCTCGTAACCAGAAGGTCATGGGTTCAAATCCCACCTAGGCAGGTTAAAATTTATTTTGTGGTGGACCCACGAAATGAATCTTGACTTCCCCACCCAGGCCAGTATAGGACTAATAGTAGTAATCTGGTGCACATTAAACCAGTATAAAATGACTGTTTTTAATTTTGACAACACCCCAACCACCATCTTCTAAAAATAACCCACAACAAACAAAATTATATAAATAATTGCCGAACTGTCACAAAAGCTTTGTAATTTTAGCCCTTTAGTTATGGAAACAAGATGTAAATTATTACAGTTTCATTAATATGAAGAGCTAACCTACCATTACTAACTCAATTTCATAAGATTTCTTACAACTTGCTTCTCCCTCTGAATATACCTTCATCTATACAACTATTTAAAAGAAAAAAATCCTTTTAAGATTAATGCAGTGTCTCCACTTGTATAAGATTTTTAAAGACAAAAATTGTTTAAAATTCGTAATGTATAAGTTAGCCTTGTACTTAAAAAAAGATCAAAACAAAACCATTATTAGATTCAGTTAAAATTCATTTTTATCAATCATATATATATATATATGTATATTTTTTTTTATAAGTATGTAAATTCTTATTAATTATATTTTTCTCATTGATTGTAAGCCTTCAAATTACAGAAATTAAATCTAAATAAAGATTATTTTTTTAATTAATAAATCATCTTTAACATTGTTAATATTATTACTTCCTTTTCATCAAATATATGAATTGATACAACAGCAGGTTTAACAGCTGAAACATACTTAAAATATAAAATAACATTAAATATAATAGGGTTAGTAATCAATATGAATTTTTATAATGTCAACTCTTTTCATACAAAAATTCATATTGTTTATCAACCCTTTTTTTTTTTTTTTTTTTTTCGTTTTGGCCACTTGGACCACGTGGTTCCTAACTCTGGCGGCCTTTCCTCTTAGACCCATAACTGTTCATTCTCACGCTATGGGTCGTCTTCCTCTCCTCGGTCCACTTTACTCCACTCCGGGTCGTAACAATTTAGCCGTCACCAACTTGAGAGCATCTGATGTTCTGACGAGCGTTCGGTCGTTTTCTCTGGAAACATCTTTAGGATTGATTCCTAGACATTCCAGATCTTTTCGAACCAGTTTCACCCTTTTGGCATTGGTCTCTTTTTCTATAGAGATGGTGTTGAAGATTCTCGAGGTTAGTCTCTGGTTGTCCATTCTAACTATGCTGTCATAAAATGTAAGTCTTCTCTTTCTCATAGCTGAATTTATGCTTTCCAACTGTTGGTATAACTTGTTATGTCTGATTCTATATTCACCTCCCTCCTTTAGGGGGCCCATTATCTTTCTTAGGATTTTTCGATCTTTCAGTTCTAGTTTCCTAAGTCGGCATTTTTTGGCCATATTCAAGCATTCGGAGGTGTATAGTACTGACGGTCTTACTACAGTAGCGTAATGCCTGAGTTTAAGCCCAAGAGAAAGAGACTTGGATTTGTTGATGTCCTTACAGAGGTGGAAAGCTCTCTCCAACTTTGCACATCTAGCATTCATGGCCAGGTCTTCGTTCACGTTTGAGGTTATCTATTCTCCTAGATATTTGAAGGAGTTGGTATTTTGAATCTCTCCATCCCTAAGAGAGATAAGAGTTGGGTGCATCTCTGATGTTAGTGATGAATTTCGTTTTTTTGATTGCTATCTTCAATCCTACTCTAGCTGATAGGTCACTGAGGAAGGAGAGTTGGTGTGTCTCTCCTACCTGTGTCACCTCTGCACTGGGAGCTAGAAGTGTGATGTCATCTGTGAAGGCCAGGCACTTGACAATTAATTTGTCCTGATTATAGCCAATTCTCAAACCTGAATTTTCTGGAAGATTATTTGTCCATTCACAAACAACCTTTTCCAGCAGGCAGTTAAAGAGGATTGGGGATAAACCATCCCTTTGCCTGCCACCAGTTCTAATCTCAAAAGCTTACGATAATTCCTCTCGGAATTTTACCTTGGATTTGGTGTTTAAGGTAGCCTTCGCAAGGTTCAAGGTCTTAGTGTCTAGTCTCAGTTCAGAGAGGGTCTAGAAGAGAGACTTCTGTCAATCGAATCATATGCTTTTTGGAAATCGATGAAGATGGCTACAAATGGTGGTGAGCTAAGGTTCTTGTAAGTGAGGATGTTTTCAGGTTTAGGATTTGTTCTGCACATGACCTTGATTTCCTGAATCTGGCTTGGTACTCTCCAATGCAGGTATCTAATTGAGCTTCCACTCTTGAAAGGATAATCTTAGATAAGATCTTGTATGTGACTGAGAGGAGGGAGATTCCCCTATATTTGTTAAGATCTGATTTGTCTCCCTTCTTATGTAGCAAATTGATGATAGCTGAACTCTAATCAATAGGTAACTTTTCTGTCATCCAAATTTTGGATATAATATCATGGATATGTTGGATGGACTCCTCATCCACATGCTTCCATAGTTCCACGATGATACCATCTTCACCTGCTGCTCTGTTGGACTTGAGCTTGGAAATGACTTCCCTAATTTCCTCTTTAGTTGGTGGGGGGAGTTTTAGAAACTCTCTTTGGTTGAAAATTTAGTTTCTCTTTGGGTTCCTCTGCATTGAGAGATTTGGTGAAGTATTCTGCCAATGCAGATGTGTAGTCCATATTGTTTAGTTTCATTTTCCCATCTGATCCCCAAAGGTGAAGGGTTTATCAACCCTATTATATTTCATTTTATTCTTTTTTATCTATTTTTTTTTTATAATTTTTTATTTCTTTTTTCGACATTTCTTTGTTTTAGCCGTGATGATGGTCATCAAAGATATGGCCAAAACTTTGGCAAATAAAATACTTTATTTATGTTAAAAAAACAAAACAAAAAAAACCTGTACCACTTACAACCCATGAAGGGTCTTGGGTTCAGTACTTAGGCAAGGCTGTACTGTTTCTGAGCCAACGTTTATGAAAGGAGGTGATTTGGCCAGAATTCATGCTCAACTGCCTGGTTATTTCCCCAATTAAGGGTACCCACTTTTTAAGAGGCTGGGTGTGAATGCGATCTACAACTGAAATGACAGGATATAAATTTTCTGCTGTCAGTCGGACTCCAACTTGGGCCCGGGAGCATGGTAGTCAAGCGCCTTATCCATTAAGATTTATAGTTAGCTTTGCCTAAATATTTTTTGACTGATCCCACCTGACACCTCTTTCAATATATTTACTCAGTTACTCAACTTATCTCTTCAAATAAATTATTACATATGCATTTAATTATCTTGATTTTTTATTAGATCTCTATACATATTTCTTTTTAAGTTTCTAAATCTTAACTAATCGTAAACTTAGCATTGCATCAACGGACTTTAATTAATTGGACATAATTGTTTTAAAAGTTATTGTTAAAACCTTTTGAATATTAGATCAATTAATCGTCCTGTATTATAACTAACAAACAGGGCAGAGACCCAGAAACTTTATTAACTCTCTATAGATAAGTTATATGTTAGTCTATTTAAATTATATTTCTTGAAACTCACTACTTTATCTCCAATACATTTATTAAGTATGTTGATTATTATAGATTGTATTACATGAACACTACTCATGGAGGAATTACATAATGACAGCTCTTTATTGTTATTATTACATTAATATTTGTTTTTGTTTTTATTCTCTTTTATTGTTGGGTTATTAAAAGGTAATGGTTTGTGTTAAGAGTCTCTAATGACAAAAGTCTATTAGTTGCTCTTCTATTCCATTATTTTAAGGTTTTTGTGATACAACATACCTATAGTACGAGGGTGAATCAAATATAAACGGTAATTTTCAAAATTATATTTATTGAATAATATTATACAGAAACTATACCTTCAACATTTTTCAATGTAGTCTCCTGCATTATCTACACACTTCTGCCACCGATTTGGAAGCTTGAATATTCCCTGTTCATAAAAAGACTGAGGGCGAGTTTTTAACCATTCGCGCACGTGCTTTTCGACGTCTTCATTGTTTTCAAATCGTTTTCCTCCAAGTGATTCTTCACATGTGATGAGACGTGGGTCCACCATTACACCCCCGAATCGAAAATGGCAAGTAAGGAGTGGCGAAGGAAGGATGAAGGCTGCCCAATGAAAGCCAAAACTCGTCTCTCAGCCGGAAAAGTTCTTGCAACAATTTTTTTTGACTCAAGGGGAGTTCTACTCATTGATTTTCTTCACGATCATCATGAACAGTGAATGTGGCTTACTACTGCCAGGTGCTACAGTCAGCAAAAACCAGTTACCGGAACAAAAGACGAGGTGTGCCCATTAGAGATGTCATCCTTCTCCATGACAACGCAAGGCCTCACACCGCATTGTTGACAAGGGATAAATTGGAAGAAATGGGCTGGGAAACTCTCGAACACCCTCCTTACAGTCCAGACCTGTCCCCTTGTGACTATTTTTTGTTTGCGCCCCTGAAAGAATCACTTGGAGGAAAACGATTTGAAAACAATGAAGACGTCGAAAAGCACGTGCGCGAATGGTTAAAAACTCGCCCTCAGTCTTTTTATGAACAGGGAATATTCAAGCTTCCAAATCGGTGGCAGAAGTGTGTAGATAATGCAGAAGACTACATTGAAAAATGTTGAAGGTATAGTTTCTGTATAATATTATTCAATAAATATAATCTTGAAAATTACCGTTTATAGTTGATTCACCCTCGTACTTACTACATGTTTAAAATTAATAAGCTAGTAACTTAATATGAAACATATTGTTTTCCTTAGCAAAATACCATGGAAAAAGAAAAGCTAGGAATTTTAGGTTTATCTATTAAAAAAATATATATATTTTTAACTGTATGAAAATCACTATTGATTTATAAGTTTTTCTAAGCACTCAACTCACACCATCCAGTGGCTAAGTTTGTGGTACAATATGTGTATAAATAAGTAAATATATTCATAAATTCTCATGTATTATATTATAAAAGGAGTTAAATTATGATATTTGGTTCAGTTCCTTGAATTATGCAAATATGGCCGGCCTATGATATTATCTTACAGATGGCTAAATAGTATCAATGCCCAAATTATTTTTTGCACTTTTTCACTAGTACTAGAAGTTTGGTTGCTCTTTTCTTAATGTTGCAAATAATTAGATATAGAGAAGTGGCGGTTCCAGTGGCCCTGAAGTGGTTTGACACTTTTCAGTGATGGGCTGGTTGAAAAGAGTCCGTACCTCATCATGGTTGATAAGCAGTAGATAGCCACCTTCCTCATAGGACTGTCCACTGTGGGAAGAGTAGACTAATACCTTTTTTATGGATAGACCTGCAGTGACATCAATTCTGCAATAAAGGCTTATAATAATTACATTAATAAAATTATTTTGTATGTTTAAATTAAAAATCATTTACTTAGAATATTTTATTAATAATACAATATCTTGTTTTACATTGTTTAATCATAAAAAAATAAAATATAAATAATGAAAATCAGAACTTTGATAATTCAGTACCTCTTTCACCTGTGATATATTATAGACACCTGCTTAATTAATGTTAATTATTATAATATGTTAATGAATAATATTAATTTATTCAAATTGAAGGAAAATAAACTAACATGATTTGTTACAATGAAATATTTATAATAACATGACATTATCTGACATGACATTATAATTATTTCATATGTTAACATAACAAATTATGTTATGTTAACATATGAAAATAGGAAACATTTACTTGAGGGCCCAACACCATAAAAAAAAGAATTATTTTATTTTAGCAGTTTGTATGGTATTGTTTTTTGTTTTTTTATTGGTTTTTCCTTCAGTGTTTAATCACTGTGAACTTTAAGTTTGAAAAATTAAACCAAATTTTGTTTTAATTCTCCATTATGCATCGAAATATGATCTGCAACATTATAATTAATAAATATAATGGAACACTAGGAAAATTTCATCTTGCAAAAATTCATTGTTGCATCAACAGAAGATAGCCCAACTGTACATTAATTAATAATAGTATAATGGTGTGAATTATGTACAAGTTTTCTAAACAAGGCATAAATATGTAATTAATTACTTGAGGTACCCATCATGGTATAGAAGGATCAATCCTAAATGTAATGAATTGGTGTAGGTTTATTGTTTTGCTTAGAGGTTAATTATATATGTAACTGACATGCTGAAAGTTCTGCAGTACAAAGGATACTATTAAATTTATTAAAATGATGTTTTTTATTCTTAAGTGTTCACTTTAAAGCTTAGTTTATTTTTATATATAAGTAAATATAATTGTTGAATGCATTGCGGAGACTAAGAATTTCAGTTGCCGACATTTCAAAAAACGTTAATGATTTTCTATTGAAAAAAAAATTATTCATATGTTTAAATGCATACTGCTTAGTAATAGCAACTGTACAATTTCGTCTTTTTAGACTAAATATCATAACGGGTAATTTATCTCCTTGAAATAGTTTAGTGATTAGCTGTATTTTTTTTTTTTTCATTTACATACTACTTTTTGTACCAATTATTAATAAGAAAATTATTAATCAAGTGTAAACCAAACTTGTATGTATGGTGTTGCTGTTTTTTCTATTAATTTTGACTTTAGTTGAATTATTAGGGAAAAAAGTATAGAAAATTTTTCTTGCAAAATTTTATGGAAGCATAAGCACTAATTTACCATTTTTTCCTACTTTTGGATGTAATCCAGTTTGTTCTAATAATTCTATATTTGAATTAAATCTATTTTAACTACTATCCCATTTGCCCATTTAACCAAAGTCAAAAACATTGATTTTTTTTTTTTTTAACTGCTTATTACTGCCTACTGGTAGTTTGTTATTTTTATTTATGAAGACATTATGATTTAGTGTTTCTGAAAATGTTTCATCACGTTAAAAGAGCAATTTTACGATAAAATCTCCAGTAAAATTCATTTGTCTGTTTAGACATTTATACTGATTGACAAATAAAGAAATTCATAATTGTAATTCTATTAACAAGAGCTAATATATCGCAATCAATTTCCTCCAACATATTTTAACATGATCAGGTCAGGTATGTTGATCGTAGTTTTCAGTATCGTCATTTACACCCAATTGAAGACAATGGCAAGCCGAAAACAATTTTAAAAAAGTATTGATTTCAACTTATATCTGCAACTAAAGCCTTAGTAATTATTAATAGTATGAATATGTAGTACTTGCTAAAGAGGAAGAATAAAACTTTGGACTATTCTTTTCGTTCGGTAATTTATAAATAATAATAGTTTTTGAAAACACGCTACGTGATATGTTTCTCATTGCTTATACATTACCTAAGAAACGCGGGGTCTTAGTTAAGCGACTGAAACAGTTCCATCTGAGGTCCGACTTGTATCGCGCATGTCTTGCTGCGATCGATTTTTGAGATTACTGATAGGAAAAGGAATCCAGTGCAACAGGAGATCTGGAACTCATGTATAATGACGGAATTACCGAGCCCCTTGTAAAGATCGTACGATATTTTCTATTTTTGCTTTGTGGTAGTTTGTAATTCGATCTTGATAACGAATGTAATAGGAGAAGTGGTAGAGGTTAGTTTTCCTTTTAGTGAAGGTGTGCACCTTAACTTGTTGATATTTTAAATTTAGTTTGACATGTGATGGCTAATTTTGCGATAAAATTAAAATATGTTGAATAAATCCTTTCTGTAAGTTTATTTGCATGTCATATCTTATATATTTCCTACAAAATATATATTTTATCATTGTCTGTGGTTTATCGGTAGAAATGAATTATTCCTGGAGGTGTTGCTTAGTTTCCGTACCGTGTTTTATTCAGTGATCAGGATACTTGATTTTATCATGATATAAATACATTAACATACTTATTGTTATTATTATTATTATTAGTTTTAATGTAGGATCTGCCGTCACATTTAATTCTCAATGAATTATTTTATCAATTAGAAATATATATCAATTATGATTATTATTATTTACACCTAATGTTTATTATTTGTTAAGTTTTGAAGCTATTAACTTTAATTAGGCTTTTTTATTTTTTACTTTCCATTCTGACTTTATTTTTCTATATCTGGAACCAATTGTATGTCTTTTCTCCCCTAATTTAAAATAATGAGCATTTGTATAAAATTTATTGTGCCTTTTATCTCATGATAATAATCATAAGTCATATCATAGTAATAGCTAGTTTTTAATTTAGTTTGAATAACAACTATAAAAAGTAATAATTTTCCAGATGAGTGGTGTGGGGAGAGCATTGGAAGTGAAGAGGATTTAATTACTGATTATATAGGGAGTGAAGAAATGAGTGAGAAACAAGGTACTTCGGGTCCTTCACCCCTTGTTCCTACAATAAGTGTAACCCCTCATTCACCTGCTGGAAAACATTATCCCATACTTGGTACGTAGTATTATTTGTTTGTAATTTTATATATACTCTTTCTTCCAGTTATTTTATCCATATAAATATCAATAGTTCTTATAATTCATTTAAATCATGAATAGGTCCTCTCAGTATTAGTTGCCATGTACAATTGAATTGAAAATACTTATAAATATGAAATGTATATTATGTTTGAATCTGTCCCATCATTGGGTTTTATATTAAGCTATTTTGGTTATTTATTTTTTATTCAATTGCTAATTGAAGTTGATAACCTGTTAAAGGTACTTATAATTGTGTGATATTGTCCAGTGATCCCTTTAGCTGTAATAAATATAATATTAAGATAAGTAGGTAAGATATATTGGCAATAACAGCACATGATAGGATAGCATCTTATCTAATTTAAAACCAGTTCAATACCTATTGCAGTCTATATAATGTTGGTTCTTTTTTCATTTTCAGTTTAGCAGTAAACTTCTTAATTATTAAAAGTAGAAGTTTAATAATCAACTTCTTATGTAATAATTAATTACATTAACTACTTGACCACTGCACCATCTTCACCCAACTCACCCTTTGCACTCCCTCAATATCTATACAAATATCTGCTCTATATTCCTATCCTTTCAGACAAGATCCAAAAATCTCCAAGTTCAATCTATCCTAACCTATGCCTAGGTCTTAAGCCCCATAACAAGCTCCTCCATATCTATTCCAAACTTCAAGATCCCATTCCATTCTCTCTCTGGTCTAACGTTCTCTACCATATTCTCTGCTCTTTTTCTAATTATAATTCTTCTTATATTTTTGAGAACAAAAACCATCTCAAAACCTGTATCACTCAACATTAACTCCATCATTATCCTTAACTCTACGGCCACAAAACTCTCAGAACATGCTATTATCCCTCAGCCTCAATTTTGATTTAGAAAAAACCTATACCCTTACTTCTGCTAGTGATTCATAAAAATGTCTTATATGTGAATCCATCCATATCCATCATAAACCCCAAACCGTTAATCACAAAATTGATTAAAAATATATCTCCTTAATATATTCCCAAGTCTTAAATCTGATAAAAAAACATTAACTTCCTCATTTGTGCTTCTCTTTATCATTTATTTATATCTCTTTATTATATGTTTATAGTTTAGTTATATTACATTTTCTTTTTTACTCTTATGCTAATGACACTATGGCATGCCATCTCTTTTATCGTCTTTCATTATGGATTCATATTTCAATTTTCTCGCCTTCACTCTTAGTTTAGTTCCCCGTCACCAGAGTACTCAAGTACTTCAATTTCCCCATCCTCCTCTAATATATACTTTAACTACATATCACCAGAGTGTACTATTGCCTCCATTTTTTAACATACTTTTTTGCTTTGTTCTTTAGTTGCATCCCAATAGGTAAGCTATGTGATATTTACTGTCCAATTATACCTGGTATTCCTCATCTTTATACACATATTTCATTATTAACCTTTTATTTTCCCTCCTCAATCAATTCTCTCGATTTCTTCATTAATTATTCACCAATTTTAATTATCTGTCAATATTTTTATCAACTTATTCTGTTATAATATAACATTTACTGCACCACCCAGCTATCTACTTCATCATGAATTTCTACTGTGTACTGAATTAAATAAATACTTTTATCATTTATATTTTTTCACAATGAAGTTTCTTGATAAATTCATTTGTAGGAATTCTATTTCTTTCTCTAATTTATAAGTGCCGTTAAGTGTGAAGTTGCAGTTCTGGCCCATCTAGCCCACTGGTTCCTATCTCTTCTTGCTGCATGGTGCATCCTCTTGTTGTCCCCTGTTCTTCAATATAGTCGGTTTACATACTTCTGGGTCTGCCACAAGGACGTCTGCCCTCCAGTCTTGCTTTAATGAACTACTTAGCCTTTTAGTGATCAGCCATTCTGCAATTACGGCTATACTATTTTAACTGCCACTCTTCCAGGATACTGCATACTGACCTTGCTCCCAAATCTCCATGAATTCTGTCATTTCTGTTGAAGTCCCTCTTGGTCTTTCCAACTCTTTCTCTCATACATATAATTAATTATATGTTTTTTTGTACTTCCTATCAGTTATACTTTATTAATCTATTTCTGTTCATTAACTATATCTATTCACCTTTTAATGTTTTATATATATATATATATATATATATATATATATATATATATATATATTTTTTTTTTTAAATATTATATTTATTAATTTTCATACAGTTTATCTTTTCTTATCTCTTCTAAATTAATTTTATTTTTCATATCTGTAGCGTGCCCTCTAATTTGTGCTCACTCACATCCATCGTGATCATGAGCTCTTTTATAAAGCCTGGAAACGTGAGCACTGGTTTTTCTTGGAGTCTTGCTGTGCAGTTCCTTATGTTGTTCTCGATCTGGAGTTATTACTGTTTTCCATCCTTTCCTCAGCTCATCATTCAGAATTCTAGGGGCTTCACCAATTCTGGCATGAACCACTTGTAGTAATTTAGAGTTCCCCATAGCCTCTGTATCGCTTCCACCTTCCCTGCGTCTGTTCAACTTTGTCTTGGTTTTTAGAATTCTCTTCTCAAGTCTTCTATGTGTCCCATCTTGTCTTTGCTAAGTATCAGTGAGTCGTCCATGTAAACATGGCAGACCGCCTCATCCAGTCCCCATAAGAATTCGTCTTTCAGTCTCTGCAGACCAACACTGAGATGGCAGGATGGTGTTAGTGACAACGCAAGGTCCATACTTGAAGTGAGAGACTGGAGAGCGGCAGCAAGAGATTAAAAGAACTGGTGTAAAATATTGGAGGAGGCCAGGACCCACTCAAGGGTTGTTGTGCCACATAGATAGATAATCTCAGAAAAGTTATTGGTGATTTTTTAACCGAACGCCTTTCATGTAAATTCATAATGACTCTTATCGAAAGTGATTTCAGATCTTTAGGGCACATCCTTATTTGGTGGTAGCCAAGTCCAGTAGGTTTTACCTAACTTACTATACTCTCTATTTCTCTATTTTCTAATGCATATATATATATATATATATATAATCTCCCTCCCTCCCTCCCTCCCTCCCTCCCTCCCTCCTCCCTCCCTCCCTCTCCTCCCTCCCTCCTCTCCTCTCTCTCTCTCTCTCTCTCTCTCTCTCTCTCTCTCTCTCTCTCTCTCTCTCTCTCTCTCTCTCTCTCTCTCTCTCTCTCTCTCTCTCTCTCTCTCTCTCTCTCTCTCTCTCTCTCTCTCTCTCTCTCTCTCTCTCTCTCTCTCTCTCTCTCTCTCCCTCCCTCCCTCCCTCCCTCCCTCTCCCTCTCCCCCCCCTCCTCCCTTGGTTTTCTAGCTTAGCCTAAAGATAATATCTAGTTAAGGTTTATTGGCCTTCCAAAAACCAAAAGGCCAATGTATGAAGTTCTCGGCTGCATACTAATAAAAGGTATTGGTTTAAAAAAAAAAAAAAAAAAGCCTTCGGGAAATCACTTAAAGGAAATTTAATTAGCTTTAATTTTAGACCTGAAAAATGCTTGTAGGTCTAATAGTATCATAAATCTCATCAATTAAATTTATTGACTGCATTTTTATCATTTGTTTTTAAAAATATATATATTGGATGATATTTATTGATCAAATATCTGAACAACTTATATGCAGATATTTGTATATTGTTCATTTTAGTTGAAGTTTTAAAATTTAATCTTATCACTAATTCTGTTTCGCAACTGTAAATTTAATTGACCTTAAAGTAGTTGTGTTATTATTTCCAGTTAAGAACTTTCAATGAATTGTTTATTATCTCAGAAGTATTTTTATAGATATTAGGAAGCACCAACCCCTATGTTTATTAGTAACTTTTGTTTGTTAATGCTAGTTGTTTAATTGAATGTTTTAGAAGATAATTTGCAGCAGTTACATTACATCCATGAAAGTGTTCAGCAAATGAGAGAACTTATAGTCCAACCTGTAAGTAGTCAGGTATGTTTATTTCCTTTAGTTTTAGTATTTATGGCAAATTTAAATAATAAATAAAAAGGATGAATATACTTTAATTAAATTTGATTAATTACCTTACATTTTCTTATTATATCAAATAAATGTTATAACATTTATTAACATAACAATATTATGTAACTTACCAGTTTTTGTTAGTACTCTGAATTTTGTCTAATTTTTTTATGAGAATCTGTACATCTAGTCAATTCTATTAACTTACTACTGTCCAAGGATTCCTGCTAGAAAATAAAAACAATATAGCTTCCTTTGGTCAACATCAATGATATTTCTCCAACTTGTATGATCATTGCCATTTTCAAAATACTTCAAATATTTTGCTATTTGCTATTTAATTCTTGTCAGCTCCTTGCTCCTCTAGTGGCGTGTTATTTAGGGCATTTTTAACTTTGATGGAACATTAAGAGGTTTACCAACTGTTTTATAACATTCAGTTTTGTGGTCCCTCAACACTCTCTTTTCTCATTTTGGTATCCTAAGGTAAGCCAAATGGGAATAGAGCCGCCTATGTAGCTTTGACCACCAATTATCCCGTTTTTGTGCTACTGTTTTATAGTTCCAGATCACAAGGATGGATTGCGCATTTTCTTCACTTGCAACCATTGCCTTCCTTTCCTTCACTAACTATAAATCTTTTAAAGCATTTTCTTTTTGATTTGGTTCTCAGTCATTCTTCCATATTGAGCTTATCTGAGACAACTTACTTCTATATACATTACTACATAAATAATCTCATATCTTCTTCTTCATAGTCATGACAGATGCACTAGGCAGCCCTTGGCCTGCTCAATCACTTGTTCAGTCATGTCCATCTGTAGTATGTCTTAAAAACTCTTTAAAATTCCAGAGGTCCTCCAGGACGCTGTCTTTCCCTCTGCTCTGTGGGCTTCCTCGAGCTCTCACTCCTTCTGGTTAGCATTGATACAGCCCTTTGATGATCCTACCTTCATCCATTCTAAGGAGGTGTCCTAATCACTTTAGATGAAATGCAATGAAAATAAATTTTATTCTGTGGCCATTGCCCCTTAAGAATAATTATAATGAACATTACAATGGTGATCTAGCTGCTGCATATACCATTAAGGAGATAATACAAGCTAGAAAACTATTAAAATTAAATTACAATATAAAAAAGTAATATTACATATTATAAATATTATACGAAAAACAAAATAATCTTACGTTAAAAAAATGAAAATAAGGTAAGAAAACAAATACAAGGAAATAAAAGTGAATGAAAAAATATTGTAAACAAAGCTGAAAAATATATCTTATACTGAGGATATATATGTATCTTAATAATATAAGTTATAACAAAAACAATAATACAAAATTAGTACTATAGTACAAAAATAATACTAAACTAATCAAAATTATAGTCTGAGTGCTGGCTAATGGCACTCGGGGAAAAGCGGAGGGAGGGAGGCGTGATTGGTCAAGGCCAATGAGAGTACTGTAGGGTTGCCGGTTCTCCGCACCTGCCTGGAGAGGATCATTGTCGCACTGTGTTTTTGCTTTTTAATTTTGTGTTTTATAATGTCAGGGAAAAGAAGTACATCAGATCGTAAGGTGCTCACTTTGCAAGCTCATGAAATGGTGATATATATACTACTCAAGTGGTACTCGCCGCTCCTGCTATTCCTTTCAGTAAGGTGGTGGAAAGGACGGTGGCCACCACTAATGTTTTAAAAAGGACAGGTTTGAGATTGGCAAAGGAAAAAAATGAACAAAAGGATTTGTTGCAGATAAAAACAACACATTTTGTTTGAATAGTGTGATTGACTTAATTAATAAAAAAAAAAATTTTTTTTATCTCAAGTGCGGAATGGTCGAATGTTGTGAAACATACACAGCAGATAATTAAATTGCAAGCTGAATTAAATGGCACTCTGGAAATAAAGGAACGTTTGAAGGAAAGGATGTTGTGTTGAAGGGAGTTAGGTAAATGTCCGAGGAACGGGATCTGGTTTTGCAGGAACTCAGTGATGACTTTAGTGTTCATGCTTTGAGATTATAGGAAGGAAAGTGATTTATAATAGAATGGACCAAGGAAGTATTGTCGTCGGAAGGAGGGGAATAACCATTTTAATTTGGTGTAATGGTGAGATACATGGTCATGGCGTGGTAACCCTAGAACGAATCTCAGACAACAGGTCATAATCTTCTTCAATCTTGCATCCTGAAATTCAGAAAGACCTCTGTATACCACCACACTACCATAATCGAAATGGGGGGATATATGGGAATAAATTAATACTTGAAGATGATGTTCTGACCTAGTCTGACAACTTTTCATCGCCATATAGTTCATAAAACTCTCTATTCATTCTATAATGATGTATCTTATTATCTTTCATAGTTCCTAGAATGCTCCTTAATACTCTATGCTTGAAGATGTCAATCTTAGAGGCTGTAAATTTTTTAATCACCCTTGTTTCACATGTATATGTTGCAGCTGGTCTATTAATGGTCTTATATAGCTTCTACTTGGTTGTGCAGCTTACCAATCTACTTCTTAAAGGATGATCTAAGGAGAAAAATGCTTTCTGGGAGCAATGCATACCTGGTTCTCCTCTTCTTCTTATGCATTATTAATCTGCGTGCCAAGATACAAAAAACTAGGAACACATTGGAATGTGTAATTTCCAATTGTGTATCACTTCTTGGAGTGCATGGATTTATTTTTTCTCAAGACCATAATCTTTGTTTTATCTCTATTAATGTCTAGCCCTAATTTCCTGGCCTACCTTTCAAGTTGCCTGAAAGCATCTTTGAGGCCTACCAGCTATCACCACATGAAATGAAATGAAAAATAAACTTTATTCTGGGACAGACTGTCCCCTAAGAATAATTAAAGTGCACAATAATAGGTACAATTGTCTGGCTGAGATTAGTTAAAACTCAGCACATCAGTGTTAAAAATTAAATTATGAGAAAACAAACAAAAAGAAAAGAAGAGAGAATAAAATAAAATAATAAAATAAAAATTAAAGTTGAGTAAAAAAAAAAAAAAATAAAATAAAATAAAAAAAAAACAATCAACAGTAAAAATTTTAGCACACTTATGTACATTTACATTTTTGTGGAAGATTGATGATCGAGGAGATGGATAAATAAAAGATGTTTAAAAGAAGTTAAGGAAGAGGCTTTGCGAATATCGATAGGTAAGGAATTCCAAAAAGAGGTAGCACAGATAACGAAGGATTTTTCATAGGAGGCAGTTATGTGAGGGGGTATATAGGTTGGAAGGTTGGGATCTTGTATTCAGGTGGTGAATGGAGGAACGCAGAGTAAGTAGGTCTAGGATATAGGAAGGTTTATTGGTTTTTAATGACTGGAATAGGAAAGTGTCGAGGAAGTACTGCTGTCGAAAATCGGGGAAAAGCCACCATAGCTCATTGTACCAGCAAGATACGTGAGACCGTCTGCCGATACCAAAGATAAATCTTATGAAGCAATTCATAAGTCTTCTTAGTCTCATCTCTAGCTCAACAGACAGCCCCCCATACACCAAGCACCCGTAATCAAAGTGGGGAAAAATGAGAGAGGATACCAGAAGTTGGCGGGTACTTCAGGGAAAGGAGTCACGATGTCTTTGGAGCTGTTTGAGGATCATGATGGATTTTCTGGTAATTTGGGAAATATGGTTATTCCAGGATAGGTGCTGATCAAAGGAGATTCCGAGGTTTTTTATGGAAATTTGGAATTGAATTGTACGGTTATTGAGGTAAAAGTAATGAATAGTAGGGGAGGGAATTAAGGGTAGGTTTTGAACCGATAAGGATAACCTTGCTTTTCTCTGGAGATTCAGGCGTAACTTATTTTTCATTGCCCATCCGCTGATGTTCTCAATATTGTCCTGAATCTTATGAGATGCTTCGTGCATGTCTGAAGGATGGAACGATAGGTAAATTTGGAGGTCGTCGGCATACAAATGATACTGGGAGTGGCGTATAACATGGGGTAGGTCATTAATATAAGCAGAGAAGAGGATGGTGACAGGGAGGATCCTTGAGGAACACCTCGTGTTAAAGGTAATGAGGATGAGGGAGGTTTGTTGGGAATGATAACTGTTTGGGAACGGTGAGACAAGAAGGAACCATCTTAAAGCACTTTTGGATAGGGAAAGTTAATGTAATTTGGAAAGGAGAATCATATGATCGATGCAATCAAACGCTTTTGAAAAATCGAATAGGACAATGATTGCAGTTTGCTGTTGGTCCATGGAGGAATGGAGGTCTTGTTATCTTTAATAGGGCCGATTGAGAGGAGTATCCCGAACAGAAGCCTGATTAGAGAGGAGTGAGGAGATCTTTGTGCTCGAGGTAGGTGGAGAGTTGTGAATGGACTAATCTTTCCAGTTCTTTAGACAGGTTTGACAGAAGGGAAATAGGCCTAAAATGGTAAGCTATGGAGGGGGAGGGGGTTTTATTCAGTGAGTGCACAAGAACATTTTTCCAGGTGAAGAGAAAAGTGGAGTTTTGTAGGGAAAAGTTGTAAATGTGTAAAAGAGTGGGAAGAATGGTAGGAAGACCGAGTTTAATAATTTTTACTGGAATTTGATCAGAACCATAATCATTGGTTCGGGATTTGAGTACGGAAGTGATTAGGTCATTGGGAAGAATGTGAAGAAAATAGAAGTTAAAGGTGTAATATATAAAAATATAAAAACAACTATTCTCCCATCATTTACTTAACATCACAATATATATGATAGTTTATAAAAAATTTTTTCTTCTTGCGACGTTTCGTGGCATTGCCACATTATCAAGCCCTGAAAATATGCAAAAAACATACATGTATGACATAACGCGAATATGGTACAACATCAACATTCAACTACTGTACATTATATAAAAACTTATGAATTACCTTACAATCCTCATACTCATATGATCCTTATCCAATATAATATCAATCGACTTAAAAAAGTCTTGTCTTAGTGTCATGTCTAATCTACACACATATAATTTTAATGTAAAAAACAATAAATTCAATAAATAAATTATGAAAAGATTACAACATACTACTGCACTATTTATTATTATGCAAAATTTATTATTATAGTGTATCTATAGTTAATAAATGTAATTACCTTGAAAATAATGAAAGTATTTTTTTTCCTATATGAGCTGAAAACTTTTTGGTTATATTTCTCCATAATTGCTCTGTCTGTTACTACTGATGGGTCTAAAGGTTAATGTCTATATATCTAGTTTGTTTATTAGTAGTGCATAGTGGGCTCCTATTTTTTGTGTATCAGTTTTGAAATTTACTGCTGTGTCCAAATTTTTTGTTATGAATATGGATTCCAAAATTTTCCTTTTGTAACTATTTTTTTCATAAAATAAAACGTCGCTTTTTTTAAAATTGAATTTATGGTTATTATTTATAGCATGTTGTGCTAATGCTGTTTTATTGATATTTTTTATGTTTTTGGTATCTGAATTATGTTGTCTGATTCTGTTTTCAAGTTTTTGTTTAGTTTCTCCGATATATATATTATTACATGTGTTGCATTCTATTTTATATATTAAATTACTTTTTTGCATATGGTCTATTATCTTATTTTTCTTGTTTATTATGTTCATGATTTTGTTATTATTAATTGGGGCTGTTTTTTTATTAAAATCAAATTTTTTGAGTTTATGAATTATTTTATTGGTGAGTCCAGGTATGTATGTTATTCTATCGTACATCTTTGGATAATTTATATTATTTCTCATTGTCGTTGTGTTATTTATGTTGTCTATTGCACCTGTTATATTCTTTTCATGCTCTATTACATTTTTATTATCATTATTAATGTAAAAATCGGTTATTTTCTTTTGAATACTTATTTCTTTTATTTGTTTATTTTCTATTATTTTAGATTCCTTTGTCTGGAAATTTTACTTTCTTTGTTTAAGAAACTTTTGTTGAAAGAATATTTTACAGCGGTGGTCCCTCCGGTTTGACCTAGCTTTGTCTGATCCAGATCTTTGAAAGGTTTTATGGCTTAACAATCCTACTCCCGTCTTCAAAGGAGTGCCGGCCCTTTTTGATCACGCCGTCTTCTTATTAATTATTAACAAAGCATTGCTCGGAGTACCCATAATACATTGCATTTACCCAGGGTCTGGGGAAAAGAAAAAAAATTAGTAATGAGTTACTGATTTTTTTTTCTTTAACTTAGTTGATTGAAGTGAATTTACTAAAATATTTACATGTGAAACCTATTTGATATTTAAAAATCTTTATATTTTGCTGACCCTATAACTTGACTAATATTACACTAATAATTTTTACCTTTATATAAAAAAAAGTTATACAAGAAATGTAGAACCTAATAATAACATAAAACAATATTCAAAACTTATAATACATGACTGATAATGTCCTTAACTTACACAATTAAATTTCTTTAATTATACTTTATAAACTCAATTGAGTGGGTACTTATCAAAATGGAGTATGGGTCTTCAGTCGGCGTATTGAGTCCGGTCATAATCAGGGCTTCCTTCCTGTCTCTCTGGGCGGGCCATCCAAGTGATCATCGCTGAGGACCTTCAGCATCTCCCCTCAGCCATCTCACTTCCAACCCTCTCTCCTCTCTTCGTCCACTCTTCCGTCGGTCAACTCTTCCACCAAAACTCTCCCTTTCGTTTCCAGGGCCGAGAATATATACACGCGTATCCTACTCCCGTCTTCAAAGGAGTGCCGGCCCTTTTTGATCACGCCGTCTTCTTATTAATTATTAACAAAGCATTGCTCGGAGTACCCATAATACATTGCAGAGTAGGAAGAAAATTTGGGCTCTAAGGAATGGGATAATGTGTCAAGTAAAGGATCTATGCTTTCAGGAGTGAGGGAGTCAAGATTTCGCCAGGAATTCTGCTTAGGGATAAAGATGGGTGTGGGAATGTTATAGGATATCTGAATGAGATCATGGTAAGACAGAAATGGCATTGGATTTTGGGAAGACGAGTGTAGATTCTTAGGTGAGTCAATGATTATGAGGTCTAGTAATGTATCCGTAAACTTGGTATGATGGGTCGGTTGAAAAGGAGCAATGAATAGGTTAAAGGCGAGGTGCCACTGGGAACGGACTTGACTTGACTTGAGTCCGGTCTGCAACCCAATAGGCTGATATCAGTGGGGACGGCGCCACCGGGACCTGACTTGACTGGACTGGACTGGATCCTGCCACCTGACTCCGGTCGGCTGCGGTTTGGTTTGGGTTGGGACCTGACTCAGGTCCCTCCTCCCCTACCACCAGCCAGCCCAATCTAACCTCTCTCTCTCTGTGCACAGTTTTTCTTTGCAGCTTTAAGTGATATTCCAGAAAAAATGAGTGTTGAGAAGCTCATAGAATTGGTAAGGAAGCAGCCAATAATATATAATGCTTCAGAGGTTAATTACAGCAATTTGATTAAAAAATCAAAAGTTTAGGATACTTCACATATTCGCATAGCCACTTCCTATCGAGAACATTCGATGCTGGTACACATGTTAAAATAAAATGGTACTCCGAATCAGATGAATCCTATTCTTCACTTATCAAACAGTGTACTGTGTTCATCTCGGCTGTCTTACACTGACTGAACTCAAGTAAAGTCAAGTCTCGGTGGCGCACCCCCCTTCCGTTCTGGTCTGGTTATGTCCACTCAAGTCAAGTCCGTTCGCGGTGGCGCCTCGGCTTAAGGGAGTAAATCAATTCTAGTAAGTATGTCCTGTCAGGAGTGTCAGAAAGTAGATTAGTATTGAGGTCACCTGCTATGATTATGTTATTGTACAATGGTACGTATGTCAGGAAAGAGGATTCAAATGTTGGATCGAATTTAACTTGAGGAGGGCGGTAGACTACAATGTAAAGGAGTAAGGATGAGTTAAAGGAAATTTCTGTAAATATATATTCTATGTGTGGATAATCAGGAGAGGGTGATTTGTATAGGGTTTTAACTCTGATGCTATCATGAATGTACCACATCATCAGCATTTGCAAAAAATTGGATCCCTTTGTAGAGGGTATTACTAATACTTAATACTCCCATATAGCTCTACTTCAGAATTAGTCCACTGTCATATGAGTCCATCTAAACCAATAAGATTATCCTCTGGATGTACGAGATGTTTGTACCATATTCATTTCGAGTTGTTTACCCATTTCTATTTTTAAAAAATCAGCAGATAAAACATATTTAATATATAGTTAAAATATATTTTATTTTGTATCTCCTTAAAACCATTATGGCTCAATTATGACAATATGTGTATTATTATAAAATTATATTCATACATTAATGTCTCTTGTGTGACTACATTTTATCTTTTGTTATTAATAATGAATCAGTGCTAATCATATTTTCCAATAGGTTATTTTCATTTCACCTACCAATATTGTTTTGTTTTGAAGTTACATTATTTTCAATCCAACCTTAATCATTTAACTATGCTACTATATATTTGTCAATGCAATTCATAATTATGTTTTTCATTAAATTGCAAATGCTTTTTACGATACATTTATCTTTGATAAGATAAGGTAGGCAATGGTTTAATGTATTCTGTTCTACTGTGTTATCCTTAAGGGAATTATGTTCCCAGAATAAAGATTATTTTTATTTAATTTAGAATGAAATTTGAATATGACTTAGCTACTTCTGTAAATTAATTAGATATATCAGTTATCAATAGAATTTTAATTAATCTTGTTTTTATTTATAATATTTGAATATTTGAAAATATTCACTTTGATGTTCTTTCATCATGACTATAATTAAAGGTACTCCATATTTTGCATAATCAATCATGGTTAGTGTGTTTCTGCCTCAAGAGATCAGGCAGAAGCATGTGACACTTATGGCATCAATTTTAGATTCCTTCTAATTAGGAAACCAATAGACATATTGTAGATCTGAAAACGGATTTTTTTATAAAATAGACATAGAATTTGAGGTAACTGGTTTATAACGCCATGTTTGTGATATTTACAATTTTAGGTTCAAAATAACTACTTTCTGGTATTTTAAAAAGAAAAATCGGGTTATAGGTAGATGCAAACTAATGAATTAAAAATATTGGTGAATAAAAATTTTAATTATACAAACAACATTGGCCGAAACACAAATATGAGACATCTATAAAAAAAAAAAAATTATTTCAGGTGGCATCTGCATCTGTCATGACTAGAGCAGCCTCAAACTAAAAATCTAAAATAGCATTTCAATTGAATGCATCAGTTGTTTTGAAATTCAAAATAGAATTTTCACTATCCAAACTGAAAATTTCTAATAATCATAGTAGTATTAGTTGATAATAATTAAAACTATGTAACCAAAAAAATTGCTTACTTATTGTAAATATATTTAAAAATTCGGGGTGCATAAAAATATAAGGAGGAATTAGGAAAAATCGCTTTAGAAGTGAGGTAGAGGAAAGGCGATACTAAGCACTAATGTGGTACCCTAATCCCTAACCATCGGCCTGGCATGAAGACTTTTGGAATACAACCATGGGCATACAACTTCGTTCTCTTTCACTGCTCCTGTGAAGTGATGATTTTATTAACTAGAAGTGCAAGATTTTTCATTTATAAGTGAAAAAAGGTATACATAAAAAAATTCATTATGTATTAATTTATTTAAAATTAGATAAATAAATTTAATCACAAACAAAAAGTATTACCTATTTCTATTCTTAATAAAAGATTCCAAATTAATTATGCTATATTGCTAAAAATATATTATGATCAAATATGACATATTATTATTTACATACAGTGGTTCAAAAAAGTATTGCCACACCCTCATTTTTTCTTATATTTTAGTTGTATAAAGGTTAATTATTTGTTGCTCAATTTGATTTAAAAGTAACACACAACTTCTAATTTTTGGTGGCAATTGGTTGAGCTAATTGAAAAGAAACTAATTAAAAAAAATAAAATATAAATTTCAAGGGTCAAAAAGTATTGGCACAGGAGACTTTTTTTATTTTGATAAATATTGTATGAAATTTTATGAACATCTTAATATTTTGTTACCATACCATTTGTAACTATTATTACCCGAAGTCTTATTATTAAGGATACAACTTGGTGGGTTACTTCCGATGGAATTTTATCCCATTCTTGCTGCAAAACAGTTTTAAGCTGTGATTTAGGAGAATTTTATCTTTGTGGCCTTTAAAATACATAGTGCTTTATTCAGGGACTGGGGAGGAGTTTTGATTTATCTCCGAACATTATGAAGCAACCACTCCTCTATTTTATCAGCAGTATGCTTCAGGTCGTTATTTCGCAGAAAGATATTTGTGTCCCCGTTTACCATCTTTTCAGAGCTGCTGTTCAAGTTATGGTGGAAAATGCTAACATAGTTATCTGCATTCGTAATACCTTCAATGATGAAGTTCAAGTTTCCCACTCCGTTTCATGACATGTAATCCCAAACTTAAGTGTTTCTAACTCCATGTTTATTGTTGGCCTAACATTGCTCATTTTGAAATTCTCTTTTTGGTTTTGTCCATACATATTTACGGCTATCAGAGCTAAGCACGTTGTATTTGCTTTAATATTGTATTTGCCAAAAATTCCAGTGGTCCCTTTATGTCGATTATGACAAACACAGGACATTTTTTTCGATTGATATCTGTTACGAATGGTTTCTTTCTTTGAACTCTCCAACAATAATTAAAACTGGATTACGTCCTTTACTATTTTCAAGATAAAAGTTATGATAGAAGCTAATGCAATACGTTCTGCATAAATAAATAGAGAGTGTTTTTGCCATTATATTGTGAACTATTTTTATTTCCTTTTCAGAAAACGTTTGTTACCTCCCTGAGCGTCGTTTGTTAACAGCAGAACCCATCTCATTATTCTTTTTTATGATGTTCCTAAGTGTCCTTAAACTTATATCAAGTCTCTACGGAATTTTACAACAACTAAATCCACAAAAACGCAATTTAACCATACTATTTATAATTATACACAATTCTTTTGTGTTTTCCCTATTTTATTTACACTGAACTATTCAAAATATAGTGTAAAATAATTGTATACATTTTGGTTTGTATATATTCGGACTGAAAGGATTAAAGTATGTGGTAATGCAAATAAAGAACTTATTATCTAAGTTTATACAACTGTACCAATACTTTTTTGACCCTTGAAATTCATATTTTATTTTTTTAATTACATTTGGTTTTCAATTAGCTCAATCAATTGCCACTAAAAAATAAAAGTTTTATGCTACTTTTTAAACAAATTAAGTAACAAACAATAGGGCTTTTTACTTCTAAGATATTAGAAAAAATGTGTGTGTGCCAATACATTATTGATCCACTATAGTTGTAGCTTATTTTTAATATTATGAGCTGTCTTCACTAAAAATTATTTACTTTTTTAATATCTAAATTAAAAAGGTTTATTGCTTTTACTGATTTCATATAAAAGTGATGAGTACAAAAATTTATAAAAATTTTTACAATATATACTACTAAAGGAGAGTTTAGTTATAAGGTGTTTTATAAAAGCAATCTAATCTCCCAACATTATTTATTTAAAAAACCATATTATATTAACAATGATTTTCTAAAATGGGCAACGTTTCATGGCTATTGCCACATTTTGAAAATGTGGGCTTGAAAATGTGGCAATAGCCATGAAACGTTGCCCATTTTAGAAAATCATTGTTAATATAATATGGTTTTTTAAATAAATGATGTTGGAAGATTAGATCGCTTTTATAAAACACCTTATTTATAAAATTTTATAGAGATCATTATGGTTTGATTATATATTACAGATTAGAAAACTAACAAATTCTAATATTTAGGATAATTTTACGTTTTTTACTTGTTTTGTTGTAAACATAAATGATTAGGGAAGTGCCTTTGGGAAATTCCACCAAACCACTATTTTTGAAACCCCTTTTCTATAAATTCTCCCATATACTCTTGGTATGAATACCCATAATTTCGAATGTTTTATTTCTCTTCCGAGTTATCCTTAGTTATTTGAATTTTTTTTTTTTTTTTTTTTTTTTTTATAAATAAATTTTATGGATTAAAGAAAACAGTTAAATCTTATCGGTTACAGTGAAAGTACACTTACTTATAAAATTTCAAAACATCAGCACTTTGTTACATTGATTATATATATTAGAGTTTTTAAAAATATCAGACAGAAAATCAAATATGTTGTTATTTACCATCATCATCTTATTTCCCTTCACCTATAGACAAAATAGACTCTTTACAAATTAGTAGTATGTATGAGCTAAGACTGTGAGGCTAAATAAATGGAAAAAAAACTGGACGATTAGTAAATCAAAGATCTATCTAACATATAAGAGCATACAATAATAAGATCTAAAAATCCAACTTTACTATCTGTTTAAATGAAAATAACCATAAATTTGATGAAGAATCTGGACTGAAACTAATACATTTTTTTTTTTTTTTTTTTTTTTTTTTTTTATTTATTGAAATTTACAACTGTATAAAATATTTACAACAAGTAAATGTGTTGAAAGTAAATACAATTGCATGTAAATAACATGTGAAGAACTATTCACTAGTAGCACTTCAATAAATTCTACACTAAAAGGTCTCTAGGCCATCTTCTTTTCAGACGCCTCGGAGGATTATCAGGAATGGAATAGGAAGCAAGTTGGGAGACTAGTGGATTGGAGTGGTTATGGAGCTTACTATGGAAGGATAGGTATCTGGTTTGGGCTAAATCAGCAACATATGGGACATTAAGATCTTTATGAATAAGTTTATTTGTAACAAAGTAAGGAGCATTAAGGATTTTTCGAAGGATTTTGGATTGTAAGGATTGGATACGAGAAGAATTAGAAGGTTTAGTTGAGCCCCAGAGCTCAACTCCGTATGTCCAAATAGGTCTGATAACTGTCATGTAAATGAGTCTTTTGTAGAAAATCGGGAGTTTTGAACGTCTGTCTAGTAAATGTTGAAGAAGTCGAAAACGACGAGCAGTTTCCTGTCGTTTAAGTCTTGTATGAGGATTCCAAGTTAAACGTTTGTCCAGTTGAAGTCCTAGATAGTGGATCTGTTCAACAGGGATCAGTGGAATATTGTTGAAGGATACTGGAGGACAGGAAGTCGTAGGTTTACGACGAAGGGTAAAGGTTATTTGGTGAGATTTGACTGGATTTATTTTAATTCTCCAATTTCGACACCATTCCTGAAGGTTTATGACATGAGATTGGAGTGTTTGGGAGGCAATGAAGGGATCATTGTTCACTGATAACACACATGTGTCATCAGCATACGTCGTGAGGACGGTGCTGTATACACCGTGTAAAGGATGGGACCTAGGATACTACCTTGAGGAACGCCAGCATTTTGGACAAACAGGGAAGAATAGGAAAAGTTATGATTAATTTTGAAGTTTTTATCACTGAGATAGGAGCGGATGATAAGGAAGTAGGTTGGAGGGAGGAATTTACGGAGTTTGTAAAGCAAACCCTGGTGCCAGACTCGGTCAAAAGCTTGTTCTACATCGAGAAAGGCTCCCGTGCAGTACATTCCGCACTCCAGTGCTGGGAGTTCAGGAGGCTTTTTGGTCTTAGGTATCATCTTTACTATGGATAATTTCCAAGGATCGGGGAAATATGTGGTGCGGAGTACAGAATTATAAATAAATGTAAGAAATAGGATTGCTTTTTGAGGAAGGAGTTTTAGGATATGGGCTGTAATCAGGTCATGTCCAGGGGCTTTGTTGGAGGGTAATCTGAGGTTTATATTTGATACTTCGGAAGGATGGAATGCATTAGGAGGAGGAGACATTTGGAGTGGAATATTTAGTTCTGCTTCAATACATTCAAAGTGAGCAGGATTAAAGACATCAGGATGGGGGTTGAAGGTTTTAAAGAGATGAAGACCAAAGAATTGGGATTTTTCTTCGTCTGATCTTGTCTAGGTTTGAGAGTCTGTTAGCAGAGGGTGATTAAAATTTTTGAAACCAAGGAGTTTTTTCGTCGTTATCGTATTGAGGTTTTGAGTATGGTTATGTAGGTTTTGGATTTTAAACTTTCTGATTTCTGTCTTTAGTTTGTTCGTTAAACTGTTGTAATTATGTTTGTCTGATGGGTATCTAGTACGGTGCCACTTCGCCCTCGCTCTGCGTTTTTCTGTCAATAAGGAGCGAATATGCTGTGGTAAGTTATTCTGTTGACTATCATGAATTTTTCGGGGAGCGGTATTTTTAGTAATACTAATTTTGATTGATGATGTTAGTTTGTCAATGGCTAAGTTTATGTCTTCTTTAGTTTTAAGGGGAATGTTCAGGTCCAGTTTATTTTCAAGATCAGTTCGAAATTTGTCCCAATCTACACGTCCTGAAATCAGTCTAGGAAGGGAGGGTTTAGGAACGGGATTTGAATGGAAGTGAAGTAGAACAGGGCTATGATCTGATGAAAGGTCGTCCATGGATTTTATAATGGTCTGAGAGGAGGAAATTTGGGAAGAAATGAATATATCAAGGATATCAGGACGTTTTTTAAGTGAGGTAGGCCAATAAGTAGGGTTCAAGGGTGAGAGGACAGAATAGCAGTAAGAGGTTGCAATACGAGATAGGATGCTGCCACGGTAGTTGGATGTTCTACAACCCCATCGCTGGTGTTTGGCGTTATAGTCTCCTCCAGCGATAATGCGCGGTCCGAAGGATCGGAATAAGGAATCGAGATGGTTGCATGAAAGGGAATTGCCAGGAGGGCAGTATACAGCTGAAAAATTTATGTTAAAAGGACGAGTAGAAATGTTTACAGAGACGGATTGAATGGTGTCAGTTGGAGTAGAAGGAATCAGAGAATGGGATACTGATTTGTGGATAGGATGCAAGATCCGCCATGAGAGGTATTATCTGGGTGGTCTGATCTGTAAGTAGTGTAGTCGCGTATGAAAAAATACGAACGTTGAGTAAAGTGAGTCTCAGTCAGTAGGGCAATATCTATTTTATTGTCATGGAGAAAAATGTCGAGTTCGTCTCGGTGATTTTGTAGTCCGTTGGCATTCCATAAAATGATAGCTAGAGGCTTAGCGTTCATCTTGCAACATTAAACGGAATTTCTGTAAGTGCTCTGGTAAGTAGGGTTATGAGTGGTCTGATGGTGTCTTGTAGTTCTCGAAGGAATGAGGAGAGGATGGCGGAGATATCGGTAGGATTTTGGTTGGGAAGCGGATATGATTCTATGGTATGGGTTGGATTGGTTGTTTCAACTGGAGTGTTAGTTGGGGGCTGCACTATTCGTGAGATACGAGGTGCAGTTTCTACTGTTGTTGCTACTTGAGATGAAGGATAGGAGTGAATATGATGGATAGGAAGCGGTTGTATCTTCTCTGGTGGTAGATTGACTTTTAGAGGTAAATGATGAAGAGGAATTTTCTGTTGTGGGGGTTGAGATTGAAATTGAGCGGTCTGGGGCTGGGGTTGGGAGATTTGAGGCGCCTGAGGTCTAGGTTGATATCTAATCTTCTCAGCGTAAGATGCTTGTTGTCGTGGTGGATGATTTCGTGCTGTGCTGGATTGTTGATGTCCTGTTCTGTGTGATTGAGCTTCTTGCGTTCCTGGAGGTATTTCTTGATTACGGATGTCTGATGATTGGTTCCTATGATTTTGTTTGGGGGCTGAATTTAAATTTCTCTGATTTTGAGCAGTTTTGTATACTGTACATCCTCTGTAACTTGCAGGGTGATCATTTCCACATAGAGCTCATATCGCTGGCGTATCTCTTTTTTTCTGGCATGTTTCCGTAGCGTGTGGGCCAGCACATTTTACGCACCTTTCCTCGTGGTGGCAGTAAGTCTTGGTATGCCCTAGACTTTGGCACCGAGTACATTGGACTATTGTTGCCCTTCTTCTTGGTTCTTCAAACCGTATGCATGAGTAGACCAGTCTTGTTACTTCAAATATTTCCTCATTGTTACGAGCTGGCTCTAAGTCTACGAAGAAAAGTGGTAGAGGGTATTTTTTTTTTGGGTGAAGGACACACGAAACTTGCCTCACGTTGTGGCCAATAGCCTCTAAGTTGTGTTTGATGGCGCTGGTTGGGGTAGAAGAATGGAGACCCCGCAATACCACTCTATATGCTTTCTCTTCTTTTAATTGATAACAATGAAAATCGTAATTGTGGCTGGCTAAGTGATTTGTCAGTTTTTTATAATTTTCTTTAGTTGATGTTTTTATTTTTATGTCTTTGACGCGGGAAAAACAATTGAAATTGGTCTCTCCAATTAATGCTGAAATTTCTTGGCAGAATGACATGAAGTTTTCTATTTTAGTGACATAGATAGGTGGCAGGTCTGGGTCAGTAGTATGCTGTGGATTTGTGTTTATTGTTATTATTAATATTACTGGTTGAAGGGGTGGACTCATTGACAGTTAAGTTGGTTGGTAAAGTTGGTTGAAATGTTCTGGCTGCAGAGGTTTTACTGCGGGTTTGATGGTTAGAATTATTGAGTGGCTTTTTTGGTTTGGATGTTTTTTTTTTTTTTTTTTATTAGGCGAATTGCCCGCTGATCCTGGGGCGGAGTTTCTGAGGCGTTTTTGAAGCATTCTTCTTGATTGGGAATCGGTCTCGCTTATTTCTGAATAAGAGGCCTCTTCCTCCGATTCGTCACCAGATGTGGGAACGATTTCCATTATAATATTAAACAAAAATAAAGTAAAGTAATAAAACTGAATTTGATCAAAAATAAAAACTATAAATTAATTCTTAAATATCTAAACTAGATACAATATTTAAATCAAGGGTAGACATTATTTAAAAATAAAAATAAAAATTATGAAGAAGAAAAAAATAATAAAAATTGTTCTAGGGGAAAAAAAAATAATAATAATAACTCTAGCTATGTACGTTACAGAGGCTTGAGAAACAAATAAAGCCAGCCTTGACCGTAATGGCTGTATATAGTTAGCTAGCACTGGATTATAATACGGCGGGCCTGTATTATTTCACTGTTAATTTAATTTAATATTGTTTCCACTCACCTCACTTAAATTAAATGTCAGAGTATTTGAATATCAATAATGTCACTCACTATTAACTAACTCTGAAGGAGATAATTCAGTTAATGTGCGATAGAGAAAGACAGAGTGTAACTAGACGTGTAGTGTAGTTGCGGCCATCTTGCCTGGACTGAAACTAATACATAAAGTAGAAAATAGTCTAAAATTAAATATTTATGAATCATTAGAAATAATAAAATCATTTTATTATGAACTCCTTACATTATGGTTGGTTCGAGTTGGACTGACTTTAACAAACTTATAACAATTTGCAGATTTTCATGCATTGCAGAACAGAACACTACAACAGGACAAGAATAATGATTACTAGAAAAGCTTATCAAGAGATTACTTTCCTCACAGCAAAATTAATACAGAAATATATATACATATGTATATATGATGGGGAAATGTAGATTTTAAATGGGAGAAGTGTAAATAAATTCGAGGTCACTGATTAATTGGGGGAGGTGGCTAACTTTAGACTGTTGAGAATATTAGACACAGGGGTGGGAATTTCAAAAGAAGAAATATTTTGAACCGAGCTATCATCCCCTTTAGCAAAGCCCAAAAAAAGCTGCGTGGTCTGGACTATATGGTGGATGAGGCAGGAGTTCAAACCCATGAAGTTCTGTAAACTTTTCTCAACTTTTGTAAAATTGTTGAGGAGTAAGTTCGTGAGGGACCAGTCTACAGGTCAGCTTCCTTCAGAACCTCATCAATATGCATTAATGACTGCCCGGAGCCCTTCTTCATTTCCAATGTCGTATCTCCAATTCTAAATTTTTCAAACCAACGCCGCGCAGTGTGCTCTACAAGGACATCTTCCCCATCATATTTAATTATTTCACGAGTTGCTTCAGCGGCTGTGAAATTTTTTTTCCAGTAATGTCTTAAAATTACGAGAAATTTCGTAGGACACTGTCATGTTTCTTCTTCGATATAAATAACTGAACTGAGGCTTTTTAAGTCCAGTGTTAGTAAACATGCTTAGAGAATGCTCTGAAGGGATTATTAAGTATTGGTAAATAATAAATAGCATTAAGATATTTACCGACTTTTGAACAGACCTGTTTTTTTCACTGTAGGGCATGATTATGAGAACAATATAGTCTCGAAACATCACCAAAATAGTTGTTTTTTGTTTATTGACTGAAACTCAAGAACCTTACTAAACTATATATATATATATATATATATATATATATATATATATATATATATATATATATATATATATATATACATATATATACACCTGCGATACACGCGAAAATTATTACACAGTTAACACAGATTGCAGAGAAACCTGCAGACGTTACTAATATATTCACAGACGGGAGTAAAGAAGGGGACAATGTAGGCTGTGCTTGGTTACTTTGGGACAAGAGAGAAAACATGATAAGTGCTAAATATAAGCTGGGTGCAACTTGTTCCAATAACCAAGCCGAAAAATATGCAGTCTTAAAAGCAACAGAATTCCTTCTTGATCTTCCTACTAACGTACACCACAACATTGTAATATTGACAGATAACATGACTCTAATACAATCCATACTTAATCCTAATATTCATGACCAACTAACTGAAATCATTAGACAAAATATATACACACTTATTTTATCAAGTATGAATATTGACTTAAAATGGGTTAAGGGGCATTCTGGTATTGACGGAAATGAAATGGCTGACACCTTGGCAAAAGAGGCAGCCAAAAGTCAACTATTTCCGTCATATAAGAAAACACCACTATCATTTCTCAAATATGATATTAAACAAAACATAATATCAATTTGGAATGATCGCTGGATTAAATCTGAAAAATCCCCAAGCCTGCATAAATTCATTCCGAAAATAACAATAATTTCAACATACTCAAATCCACATATTACAAACTGACACAGGTCTTAACAGAACATGGACAAACTAAAGCATATCTAAAAAGGTTTAATTTAATAAATAGTAACATATGTAGTTATGACGGACGAGAACATACATTTAAACATATAATTTACGACTGCTTATTATATGACAGACAAAGATCCAAACTAATTATGACTCTGTTTTTCAAAGGTGAAAATTGGCCTGTGACAGAATATGACTTGTACAACAAATACAGAGCTGAATTTACAAAATTTATCTTTAGCTTGGATTTTGACCAACTGACCAAGGACTGAGAAGGTGGTAGGACATTTTATGAAAAGTCCTTTAAATATTTAAAATTATGTACTAAAATCAGCCATGGACCATATTTTTTATTTCTAATTTTCGTAATCAATTTTGTAATGTTTTATTTGTTTCTTTTATATTCTAAAAAAATTGTTATATGTTCAATGATCTGAATTATTTTAATAATATTATTGTAAAAGTATCAATGTAAATGTAATTATGATAATTAAGGTACGTAGTATACATTTGTATGGAACGTACAACCTAAATAAACGGTCCTTTCAAAGGGTTACTTTGAAAGGGGAAAAAAAAAATTATATATATATATATATATATATATATATATATATATATATATATATATATATATATATATTTATGTGTGTATGTATATATATGTATATGTATATATATATATATATATATGTATATATATATATATATATATATATATATATATATACATGGCCATCGAATATTGAACACCCTGTATATATATATATATATATATATATATATATATATACGGTGTTCAATATTCGATGGCCACCCCCCTTTTTTTCCACAGTTTTTGAAATTTTAAAAAGAAACTCTCAGGGTCTTAACTGTGTCAAATAAAATTTCTTTTCAGGTTATAGTCTGCTCTCCAACCTTCTCCAGTTCTTCTCCAGCGACCCTAACTTTGGAATTCCTTAGAATTAGAAGAAGAGGGGATGTGGTATTTTTTTACGACGGATTTCGATAGAAAATCAAATTTTGGATCGAGTGTGTGTGTGTATATATATATATATATATATATATATATATATATATATATATATATATATATTTCTTGACTGTTACTATAATAATAATAAGCTTTATTGGCATCTATTTAGACAAAAGCCTCTCCCATAGGAGGAACTTAGAAGTTTGCTACAGCCAACAGAAACAAAAAATTATATATACAAATTAAAACACACACAAAAAAAAACATAATCAATTACACAAAAACCTTGTAAAACAGGAGAAAAAAAAAACAACTAAATATTGCTGATAACTTTCTTCCACCTGGTTCTGTCCTTCGCCACACCCCATCAGTTGTTACCTACATATTGTGTCATTTCATCCCTCCAAAATGTGGGCGACTCCTTTTCCTGCTGTCTTCTCTTGGGATCCACTCGGTGCATGCCTTGGACCATCTTTCGTCCTTCTTCCTTGCCAAATGTCCTGCCCAATTCCATTTCAGCGGATGAGCTTCGACCCTTAAGCTTTTAACATTAAGTTTATGAAGAATATATTTATTTTTAATTTTCTCTTTCTTTGTAATTGCCATTAGGCTCCTTAAAAGTTTCATCTGCATGACATTTAATTTACGTTCATGTATTTTGGTTAATGTCCAACATAGGACTCAGTAGAGAACCGTAGGGTATACGCATGTTGTAAGGACCTTGGCTTTAAGTACTATTGCTAGGTTGCTTTTGAAAAATGTTTTTGAGTGACCAATATTTACACCAACCGAGCTTTATTCTTCAATTTTTCTATTAATTTTTTCAAAAAAATTGAATGTATTTGTTGGTCCTAAATATATGTGCTCTTATACATATTCTATCTGATTATTATTTGAATAGATTGGAATTTCCATTGAATTGGTCATTATTTTTGTTTTTGCGGTATTCATGCATGTCCAGTCAATATTTTTTCCTGATTTCTACTATCATTCTCCTTAGACCATTGATGTCCGGTGATAGTAAACATATATCATCAGCAAATCTTAAGTGATTCAGCATTTTTCCATTGATTGATATTCCCAGTTTCTCCCAATTTAATTCTTTAAACAATTTATTTAGGACACAATTGAACAGAATTGGTGATAGGGAGCACCCCTGTTTCACTCCTCGTTCAATTTCAAAATAATCGCCTTCCTTGTCTAGAGCTATAAATTGCCTTTCCCTTCCTATATAATTCGATTATTACATCAATGTAGGGTTTGTCTACACCGCATTCATGTAGTACTTCCCAGATATATTTATGACTAATAGAGTCAAATACCTTGGTATAATCGATAAAGCATAGGTAGATTTGCCTGTCATATTCTATACTTTTTCTCAATGACCTGACTAATACACTGGACTTGATCTATTTTATTAAATGTGGGACGAAAGCCAGATTGTTCTATATAATGATTCTGGTAAATAATGTTTATTATTCTGTTTTTTATTATATTTCAAAATAGTTTGTAAAAGCTTTGGGTTAGTGAAATAGGGCGAAAGTTCTCCAAATTATATTTTTTTCCTTTTTTTTATGTAGAACGGTTATTTTGCTGACTTTCCACTCATGTGGAATTATTATATTGCAAAATAGTTTGTAAAAGCTTTGGATTAGTGAAATAGGGCGAAAGTTCTCCAAATTATATTTTGTTTCCTTTTTTAAGGAATAATCTTTCATTGATTATTTTATTGAAGATTATACTTAGAGGTTGAATCAATGCTTCTTTTCCTTCGATAATAGACTCATTTGGTATACCATCATTACTGGCAGCCTTTTTCTTTATCAAACATTTAATAGCCTTTTCTACCTCTTCTTTAAGAATGCTTCGGTCCTTGTTTTCCTGCACTATTTTTGGGCGATTTTCGACTTTTGTTTTAGTATCATCTCTATACAAGTTCTTGTAGTATTCCGTTATCTCATGTACTATATCTTGTCTGTTTGTTATAGAAATTGCTTTTGTTGTGTTTGTCCTGTTAATAAGTGTTTTATTAAAAAAACTAGTTTAAAGTTTAATTTCTTTCATGGAACCAGTGCTCGAAAAACAATCATTGATTATTCTTTCATTATAGATTAATTTTTAAGAGAGATATTTTTTCTGATTATTTTGCGAATCTCAGCATGTTCTACCTATTTTTCCAATGATTTGTTAATAATTCTATCTCTTTCCTCTATTAGTTTCCGGATTTTTTCAGAATGGGTTGCTTCATTTGTCCTTAGTTTCATGAGTGTCAGTTTTCTGTTTGTAGGCGTCCTTAATAAGTTTTAATAGATTGGAGTATAAATTTTCTATATGTTCTTCTTTGTCAAAATAGATTTCCTTCTTTTTTCTGTTTAAATTTTCAAGATAGTTTTCAGGTATTATTGTCTTGAAAGATGCTCTAGAACCTACATAAAATCTTCTACTATATATTTTCATTTGTACCATACCAAGACGGTGATCGGAATCAAATTTGACTTCTGTCTTAGTATATACAATATTCATGCCTGTATTCTATTTTGCCAGAATATAGTTAATTTCATGTTTTTCTTGATTTGAGGCTTTCCATGTCAATTTTTTCTCTGCAAAGCCAATTTAGTGACTGTTACTATTAGATGTTTAATAAGGTTCTTGTAGTTCAGTCAATAAATAAAAACAACTATTTTGGTGATGTTTCGAGACTATATAACTATAAAGTCTATAATTATTTTTTTTTAGATATTTCGTATTTTCATATTTCGGCCGCTGTTGTTTGTATAATTATTATTTTTTTTTTCCCAATATTTATAATTTATTATTTTGCGTCTGCCTATAACCTGATTTTTCTTTTAAAATACTAAATAGTAGTTATTTTGAACCTAAAATTGTAAATTTAACTCATATTGCCTTATAAACTAGTTTCCTCAAATTCTACAAAAATATGGAACAAAACAAACTTGAAATGAATGAAACAAAACCAAAATCGGATGATTTGAGGAGGAATCCAAATTTTGTTTATTTCGGCATGCTACGTGGTGGCAAAATTTGCTACAACAGAGGGGACAATTCAACCTTAATACTCAACTGGGTTACTGCTTCCTGTAGAGGGTCATGTTGGCTCTTGGGATATTTCTGTTGATGTATTGATAATGTTCTTTTTTTATCCTATAGAATAATGAATTTTATCATTATTTTTTTTATTTTTTTCTGATTAACCCCCTGTGTTTAGTTTCTGGAATCCATTAAATACAGTTAAAATAAGTGATCGCTTAGATCTTATTGGTTTGAAAGGTTGAAGAGAATATTGAATTCTTTAGATTTTTTAAAAATCTTTTTTTAAATTATTTAAATTTATTGTGAAGGAAAATGGTATAAACGTGAAAATATTTAGATCACTTAGAATACAAGTATTTTTATTATCATTTTTACCCAAAACCTTCAGTCTCCCAATTACCTGTTAATAACTAACCTGTCAACTTTATGCCTATTTAGGCATCATCAGAGCTGAAAAATACAAAATTCGCTTAAACTTGAATCCTGTACAAACTTTCATAAAATATATGTATACATAGTAAATGTGTTGTGTTTGATGGTGATGTCATTTTTTTATTTAATTAGTCTGTAGCTAGTTTTGTATTTGAGTTGTATATTATACTGTCTACAGTAATGTGAATTGTGTTTTTCATTCCTTATGGTGCCTTATATAGTGAAACTCTGACTAGTTAATTATTAACAGGATTTGTGAGATTAAGGTTTAGATTTAGAATCATCCAACTATTATACAGTAATAGCTTTTATAATTTTTCTGAGCTTTTGTCTCTGACTATTTATATTTTAATTAGATTTAACTCTTTTCTTGGCAAAAACAGAAAAATTAATTAAGTTTAATTTTACTGGTCACCTGGCATGGGAAACTGAGTTTCCCTTTTCAATTTCTTCTATTATAAAGTTGAATGAAAGTTTCTACTATTATTTAGTTGTTAACTACAGCTCAATCTATATGAATCAATAAATTACAATTCTGAGAAACAATGATTATCAAACGAAATGTTGTTGTAAACATATCTGACACCCCAAGTCAACGGCCCAACAAAATTAGATCTCAGTTATTATCAAACAGCTCAGCTCATTGCGTTTCTCCCACTCTGTAGGGCTGCCATCTTGATGAGAAGGGTCTCCTAAAAAGTAAAGCACTGTTTGCGACGTCCCATCCAGCTAGTGACTTCATATATTTTGACTAAAGTTTAGGGGAACTGTAGTAACCGTTGCCAGGATGAGGGTTAATTTTATTTATTTATTTATTTTTGTATTTCTGTTTTATTCTCTTAACTTTTTACGTATTTATTAATAATTTATTTATACCTAAGTGCTATTATCAGTAACCGTGTCTCTTATATGCGAACTTCCCCTATTTGTTTAATTTAACAATTCATTTACCCATTGGAAATTCAATGTACCTTACTACCTTGATCATCTTATAAAACAAAATAAAAGATTCATTTTATTAAAGATGATTTGCCATCTTTCTGTTATGGCTGCTTTTACTAATTCAGTTAGTTAATGCTTATTTTATTTCATCAATATTATGATTTTTTTTTTTTTTTTTTTTTTTTTTTTCTAATGGAGTTTTATTTTATTTTATTTTTTTTAAATTATTCTTATTTATTTTTTAGCTATGTATTTATCATGTTGTTTATTTTAGGAAGCAAGCAGGTTAAGTGCTTCATGCCCTTCACTCAATGATGCCGGATCTGACCCTGACTTAATGTCAAGCTTAAATTCAACTCCTACCCAAACTTTGACCTTGACAACACCCGCCATCACCCGCTCAGTGTCTCATAAAAGTATGATAGTTTAATTTATATGCTTTATTGAAAATAAAGAAAGAAAAAGCAACTAGAAAGTTCTTTACATAATAAAATAGCACAATTAAAAGTAAATTCTCCGGTGGAAACAATTCTTGTATTACTTGAGGTACGCATGATGATATAGAAGGATCAATACAATTAGGATTGATGAATTAAATGCCACTTCTATTGAGATTATTTTATTTGAAAACTAGTTTCGAATGCTAAACATTCATCTACAGTAACCCCAACATTCATGGGTAAGATTTGAAATTAACCATTGGTACTCAGTGAGAGATAATTTAAAATTATATATTTATATCCTCCACAATAAACTCACTTCTGTACTCCACCCACTTGAGTTTGACTCATTAGACAATCAAATCCGGACGCGAGTTGAATATCTCGTAACCAAAAAACAAAAAACATTAGAAAATAAAATTAATAACTTGCTGTCTAGCAAGAATAACCCCATTAATCGCCCATCTAACAGTCCAAAAAACCCCATATCCGATAACCAATTTTCCCCACGTATCCTCAACCTCAGCAACATAACATTAACTAAAAATGAAAATAATTTGCTCAACAAAGGTTTAAAACATTCTATAAATTCACCGGTGACTATACAAACATTCGAAAACCTTGCTGTCCACATTGAATCCGGTTTAGAAAAATGCGACAAAAACCCACTTTCGAAATCAATATGCGCAAACATACTAAAAACAGAAATAGAAAAAGCCCAGAACTATAAGATAAAGACATCATCCGAATACAAGATAGCACGCGCTTTATCAACTAAAATATTAAAAAACGACCTTACAATCATAAAAGCGGACAAAGGGAACACCGCAGTAATTATAGAAAAAAAGTTATACAAAAATAAAATCTATGACTTCATCCAAAAAAACAGCTTCCCCACCATAAAAAACCCCGCTAAAAAAATTAACAGTCAAGTTCGGGAGTTAATAAATAATAGTATTTTAATACCTGATAATATAAAATACAACTTGATTGAAATGAATCCCTTGCCGCCCCGTCTCTATGGCCTACCCAAAATACATAAAGCAGACATTCCAATAAGACCAGTAGTTACCTACATTAATAGCTCCATATACAAACTTGCTCATTATTTAAACAACATGTTCAAAACGAAAATTTCTTTTTCCCCACGAAATACAATAAAAAACTCAATAGAATTAGTCAACAAAATTAAAAACGTAAATGTTCCAGACAATGCAAAGTTAATATCATTCGATGTCACAAATCTGTTTACCAGTATCCCACCTTCAGAAACAATAGAAATTTTAGAAAAACTAATCTTCCGGTCTAATCTTCAACCACTAGAAAAATTAGACTTTTACAATTTAATGTCAGTCTGCATAAAACATAATTATTTTCAATTTAACAATACATTCTATAAACAGGAAGAAGGATTACCAATGGGGTCCCCTCTTTCACCCCTTCTGGCAGATCTTTTTATGGATAAATTAGAACGGAAAATCCTTCATTCAAAATTAGCTCAACACATCATATACTGGTATCGGTATGTTGATGACATAATTTGCCTATGGTCTGGGACGACCAGACAAATCAATAGTTTCTTAAACGAAATAAACGAAATCCACCCTTCAATTAAATTCACACTGGAGTTAGAGAACAATAAAACTTTGAATTTTTTAGACATAGAAATCTCCATAAACAATAAACAACACGAATTTAATATATACAGGAAACCCACACACACAGATGTAGTTATAGACAACAATGCCAGGAGACCACTAACACACAAACTCGCAGCATTTCATAGCATGATATACCGGCTTTTAAATATACCGCTAAATGAACGAAATTTTAACAAAGAAATACAAACGATTCATATAGCTAACAACAACGGATACAGTAAAACCACAATCGATAATATTTTAAGAAAACAAATACATAAAAAAACTATGAATAATATATACAAAACACCCCCAGAGGATAAAGCTACCCCTAAAAAATATATTTTGGTACCATACTATGGCCCAATATCCACTAAAGTCGGGAAAGAATTAAAAAAATTAGGTTTAAACCCTGCATTTAAAATAGATAAGCCATTGTCATCATACTTCCCTTCACCGAAGGACAAAATAGACCCTTTCCAAAAAAGCGGCGTATACGAATTAAAATGTAATGACTGTGAAGCAAAATACACGGGAAAAACCGGACGATCAGTAAATCAAAGAGTAAATGAACATATAAGAGCATACACTAATAAGACCCAAAATTCCAATTTCGCTATCCATCTAAATGAAAATAACCACAAATTTAATAAAGACTCGGGAGTAAAAATATTACATCAAGTAGAAAATAGCCTAAAATTAAATACTTTTGAATCACTAGAAATAATAAAATCGTTTAAAACCGATCCAGATTTTTGTTTAAATGATCAGATTAACATATCCAATAGCCCCATTTTAAATTTATTTCTTATAGGAACGAAAAAACCCAATGAGTCATAAGGGAAACCCCGTTGTAAATCTAAAACTTAACCTACCTGCCCCCCCTTTTACTTCTCACAAATTCAGTGTTTTAGTTACCTCGAAGGTGAGTGCCTATGCTTGATTTCTTGTCTTATCTTTTTAAAAACCTTAGTATATTTAATCTATGTAACATAGTACTGATGTGTTGAAAATTTTATTGTATGTTTTAGAACTGAAGATGAATGTTTAGCATTCGAAACTAGTTTTCAAATAAAATAATCTCAATAGAAGTGGCATTTAATTCATCAATCCTAATTCTTGTATTGATAATTTTTATTATTATATTTCTCCATTTTTGGACTAAATCAATTTTTCATAGCTTTTATTAAATGTGTAACTTTTGTATTAATAAAAGCTATGAAATATACTGATTTTTAGCCCCTTTACCTAGTGTTTCCATCCTGTACAATTTTTATATAATTGTTTAGTTTATTTTTTTATAATGATAGATTCTATTTGGAATTTTGTTTCTAATTGATGATCACTGTTATCTCTAAATGTTTTACCTTTTATTGTTGTTCTTGGATGCTGCTGAGATTTGATTTTTCTTTTTCATTTCAAAACATCATTTTAAGTTTTGGTCCACTATATCAATCTCCAATAGAATTATCAGTTTAATATTGGTGTCTGCTGTTTTTAGACTTAAAAATAGACTTCTTGATCAGTGAGCTACTCTATTATTGGTTGTTATATTTCACTGAAGGCCTTCCTCGTGTGAGATTCAGTGTGAGAGGTACCACAAATTTCATCGATAAATGTTTTCTTCTCTTGTCAGGTGCCAACCCATTTGTGTCTATTCAGCCTGATCATTCTTATGCTTGGTCCTTAGTACTATCCATATAGTTCTTATTGTATAGAAAGCTCTTCACACACTTCATTTCTCATCCGAGACTGCTCCGAATTTGTAGTGAATTTTTTTCTAGGATCGAGAGCAGGTTTTCCTCCACTTAGCTATGCGCTAATCAGTAGACCTTGTAGTTAAATTTGTTGTCATATTTAAGATTTTATACTATATATCCCATCTCACTCCATAGAAGTAGTGGTTTGTCCTAATAATTTAATTTCTTACATCTCCTTACTTGCAAATTTGATCACTAACCTGATATCCTATTTAGGAAATTCATTTTTCCTTCTTATCTAACATATAGTAGTCTATTTGTATCCACCTTCTTCTTTATCATTTTAGGGAGGTTTGATGAGCAACTATTACTCCCATTATCCTGTTACTGTTATTTTTGTTTTATTTCAGTTCATTATTTCCTTTTCTTCATGTATAAGTCAATTTATCAAAAAGTGGATCAATATCTATTTTTTTTTAAATATCATTGTTTTATAAAGATCATAATGAACTTATTAACATTACTATTATGAAATTTGTCATTTTTCTTTCTTTTTTTTTTATCTTGATTCAATTGCTGAAATATAAATGAACTTGAAATTAAAAGTTTGATTGGTATTGACTCAGGTGAATATCATTCCTACACAACTGAAAGTTTTCACTTTTATTTCAGCACAAATAGTGTCATATTTTTTTCTCCATGAGCACATTGCTTGGACATTCTTACTATTTCTGGTTCATCACTCTGAAAAAAAAAAAAAAAAAAAAAAAAAGTTGAACACAATTAAATAATGTTTTCCTTGAACTATCTACAAATGTCACAGGGTCAGATTCAACATGCAAAAACCTTTAAATTTAAATGGAATATGGTACTATTCAATTTTTTTTTTTTTTATTATTATTTTGTTTTATCTAACCACAATATTAAATGATTTTAAAAAAATGAGAAATTAATTCAAATTTATTTATAAAAAGTATGAAAGTTCCCTTACATAGCATCTTGAGCTGATTTTATTGGTTTTTGAAGATTTTAACATGGCATTTCTTTAATAATTAAGTTTAATAATTACATAGGTGATCATGGGTAGTTGAAGAACCACTGCAATGAAAAACTGTTTTTTTTTTTTGTTTTTTTTTATTACTTGATTATTATTTTTTTTCCTGAATACAGTAGTTATTTTACTTATTAGATTTAAATTTGACATTTTAACTGTCCAAGGGATATAGAGCCTTCACAGATAGTTACCACCTCTCATAACCCATATCCAGCACAATGACAAATTTTTAACTTAGTTATTTACATCCCATTTAATTTATCCCATGTTCTTAAGTCTGATTTGGCCTGCTTCATGTTGTCAATTCTGGATATTTATTTCAAGATTGTATTCATTGAAATATATTATAATCTATTTCCTCTTGCCTTATTTATATTCTAATATGTTCAGTTTGTATGTATGTTGGCTGATCTCTTCTTTTATTTAAAATAAAATTCTTCCTCTCTAACTTGCAATAAAATGGTTCGGCAGATAAATCAATTTTGTTCTTGGATTAGTGTGAACTAAATTCATTGTTATAATCTTAGATGTTATAAAATATCTATGCTTACCTTTTAATTTTCTTGTCTTTTTATTAGAAGTGGAGTTAATTTCATTCCAATAGTTGTTCCTGTTCTCTTGTACAGGTCAATGAAGGAAACAGTAACCAAGGTTAAATTTTCATATACCTCAATAACCCTACTTACATGGTACAGCAATCACATTCTCTATCTTGTTCTTAAAAAGTTCTTATCATGTCAAAAATTATCAATAATAGATGATTATATGTTTTGAATCCATATGTGTTCCTAGAATATTAAAGCTTAAAGTAATTTATGACATTAGACTCAATCTTTTAATTTTTTCAATTATAAACAACTATACTATTTTTTCATCAATGTTGTACTGTTTATTCAGATATGATGTAATCCAGAAAGAAATGTATTCTTTAAGGGTCAGTCAAATCAGGTATAAACTAAAAGAGTAGGCCTTATAAATTTACTTCCTCCATTAGAGTTTTAAATTTAATCCTTTTCATAAATTATATAGTTTAATTGACCTATTGCATTTTTTAGCAATTTCCATTGAGTATCACTATAAATCTATTATTAGGATATCCAACTAAATTTAAGAAAGTGTAGACTGTATAATATAAAACTGGCTAGTATATAGCTACTGTTGTTTCAGTTATATTCTGGATTAAATTTTAAACATTGTGTCGGAAATATTTAGGAGGCTCAGGTGAGTGGGAATTATACAGAAGAAATATGGGTTTGGAAGGAGACATCGAAGTTTCAAGAAGAAGAAGTTGGGCTGCATTAGAAGATCTTACTCATTGTAAGGATTCCACTAAGGCTGGTCGTCAAAGAAGGTTAGTATAACATTTCTTCAAATCAAATAAATTTGTACAGCTTTATTACCACATCCTGCAGGATTAAGTACCATTTCAGATTTTTCATGGAATTTATTGGTTCTGTAGCGTAATATAGTTAAAACTTATTAATGCATACTGTTTTTAGCTTTTAAACACATAATCTTTATGCAGTATAAATTTTCTACTTTTCTCTACTTCAGCTTACTTATAAAAGACAATTTATTTAAGCATATTTCATCATTATTTCTTGTAATTACACCACAAATATTTAAACCAATTCCTTTTGTTCGTAAAGTTATATAATTTTTAGTTTTTAATGCTTTTTCTGACCAAAGTTTGAATTACTGAATAATTTAAGTTGGAGTAAAATGGTTTTTACCACCATCAATAATATATACTTTTTTTTTTCATACTTTGATAGTGGAATGTTATGAACGTTATAAATAAATATTCCAACCTTTTTTTGGTTTCTAACATATTGTCATCAGACAATCAATCGCAAGATAATATTATAAAATGAAAACTATATATAAAGTATAGAAAATTTTCTGTTTATCAGAATAAAATTATGAAATGTTTGTTTCTGAGACCATAGTTATTTCATTGAATTGATATGTTCTCTCAAGTGCATTGGCTGAATGTGAGAAGCTCCATAACGTATAACGTCAGTATATTTTTCTCTTTTAGTCACCTTTTACGATAGTCTGAGGATTTAATTATTGGAAAAGTCTCAAATTTTGGACAAGGAAGTTTTCTATTCTGATTCATGAAGTACACTTCATGATTCACAAATTTAGGGCCAAACAAAGGTCTGTAATCTATAGTGGGGATCTCAATGCATGATCTGATAATGGATTCACTAGAATTGGGTGATACAGGGGAGAGAGCACCAAGAACGGGAATGATCAATGACTAATTAACTTAATCAAAGTTGATTGATAATAACCTACTTATTGGCAACTCCTTCTATCCATATAAGCCAATGCATAAATTAATATTCTCCAGTGAGGGACAAAACAGTTTTATAAATTACATCATCGATATTTGTGGTATTAGCAGATATTTCACTGATGTAACCCTTATTGATTATAATGATGTCAATAACATTATAATTATAATGTCTTATAATGGCACCCTTATGCTATCCTCAACATAAAAAAATATAAAACCATCAAGGTTTGAGCCGTATATGACACTGTGAAAGGGGAGGAGTATGCCATTAACTAGGTGGAAGACTAAATCTGGCCACTGACGATCATTTAAAATTGCATGATGGAACAGTCTAGTGGTATGTTTAGAGTTACTGGATTGAAGACATTTTTTAGAGTCTCACTGATGATCACGCTAACAAAATAAAAACTGTTACCCAATAATTTTTATCTCGAGTTTTCAAGATATAGCGCGGAGAAGGAGAAAGTGCCTTCCAGGCTCGTTTCACAGGAATATTGTCAGAAACAAAGTTGTAGAGCATTAAATTTACTTTAATTTCATATATACGTTTCTGGCACTTGAATCAAATATTTAACAAAAGGTGAGGTAAAAATATTTTTTCTCTATAATAAAAAACGTATATCTCGAACACAGTTGAGAGTTAGACAAATATGTATAGGAACAATTTTATAGGAAATTTAATTAGCTTTAAATTTGATCTGTAGTTTATTTTTCTTATGTTTAATTTTGATTAAACCCCGTAATATACCCAAGCAAGGCTACTGAAAATGTCCAAATCATCAGATGTTGCCAAAACATACATATTTAGCGTGCTGGCTAGGGTGTATTACGGGGATTAATCAAAAATTAATTAGGCCCTTTATATTTCATATAAAGGGTTCAGATCGCAGAGACATTTATGGAGTTCTAGTGAAAAATGTGCCAAAAAAAACTTTGATTTCAAAAGAGTAAGCAGGGGGTTTGAGGGTGCTGACATGGATATTTTATGGGACTTGATCAAAACATAATATACAGGTCCTTATAGTAAATTTAACCAGCTTTCAGATGGAAATATATATTTTGGATTGAACTATCAGTTTCGGACTTATAGCCAAAAGAGTGCCGAGAAACGTGTTTTCACGGAGGAGCGCGACCCCAGTGAGAGTGCTGAATTGAGGGGTGTAGAGTGCATAAATTATGTGACTATTTTTGACTTCACAGTTTCCTTAGGAGTAGTTGGAAGGTAAATACACTAAAAGTCCCAGTCCCTGGGGGTACAGGAATCCCCAGTTTATGGTGGAGGAAGGGGAAAAGGTCCCATGTTTAGGTTTTTCGATTATATCTCGAAAACAGGGGACTCAAGAAAAATGAACTACAGTTCAATACTAATGCTAATTATATTTCCTACAAAATTGTTCCTGTACATATTTGTCCAACTCTCAACTGTGTTCGAGATATACATTATTAAAAATCTATAATTATTGAGAAAAAATATTTTTACCTCGCTTTTTGTCAAACATTTTATTCAAGTGCCAGAAACGTATATATGAAATTAAAGTAAATTTAATGCTCTACAACTTTGTTTCTGCCAATATTTCTGTGAAACAATCCTGGAAGGCACTAGAAGCAAGTGTTGGTCGGAACTGGTGGCCCGCTTCTCCTTCCCCATGCTATATCTCGAAAACGGTTTATCCTAAAAAAAAAATTAATAGTACCAAAATTATAGAAAATATTATTACCTACAAGTTTTGTTACTTTTTTATTGATGCCCAAGACATAGAAATAGAGATATTTGAAAAAAAAAAAAAAAAAAATGATTTTTGTGACCTTTGACCTTGAATATCTAATTATACTAACATGCTAAGGTCAGTTTGATTTTTTACCCTTTATTTAGAAGGCCAAAACGAAGGTATATGCAAAAATTCAGCTTCATTGCTTCCTTTCCGAGCATTAAACTCCTTATTTGACTGGGGTATCATTGGAGAAGGCCTGTGACTGAAATATGTAATTTTTCTAGCCTTTCTTAATCTTAAGGCTGCTTTCGTTTCTGTTTCACATGAGGAAATATGGAATGCTTCATGAATTAAAAATATCCCAGAAGATCTCGTCACCACTATATAAAAACAGTATGTAGAGATGCAAACTCACGTATCTTGCTGGTACCAAGAGCTAGGGTGGCTTTTCCCCGATTTTTGACAGCAATGCTTCCTCGCCACATTCCTATTCCAGTCATTAAAAACCAATTAACCTTCCTATATCCTAGACCTACTTACTCTGCATTCCTCCATTCACCACCTGAATACAATATCCCAACCTTCCAACCTATATACCCCCTCACATAGAACTGCCTCCTATGAAAAATCCTTCGTTATCTGTGCTACCTCTTTTTGGAATTCCTTACCTATCCATAATCGCAAAGCCTCTTCCTTAACTTCTTTCAAACTTCTTTTATTTATCCATCTCCTCGATATTCAATCTTCCACAAAATAATAATAATAATATGTAAATGTACATAAGTGTGTTAAAATTTTTACTGTTGATTGTTTTCATTATTATTTTTTTTTTTTATCTAACTTTAATTATTGTATTTTATTTTTATTTTTTTGTTTTTTATTTCTTCTTTCTTCTTTTTTTCTCATAATTTAATTGTAATACTGATGTGCTGATTTAACTAATCTCAACCAGACAATTGTACCTTTTGTTGTGCACTGCTGGAATATCAGACCAGCTCTACTCAAGAGCCTCCTATATGCTTACATCATTTTAATGGGAGACTCTCAGGAAAAATTCCTAAAAGCCCTGAAATACTGAAAAGGAATGATGATAAATGATCAAAGTTCTTATCTTGTTTGGGAATGGAACATTATAAAATATAGGAACATGAAAGTATCCAAATATTTTGTGGTGGTGAGACTCATGAAGTGAAGGAACATTCTTAGTAGATATGGTACCATCATTAATAGATATGGTAATTTAGTTGAGGAGGTGACTATTACAGTCAACAAGGTGTACCAAATATGCAAATATGTCTACTTAAGCAAGTTTTCAACAACTGTGACCCTCTGTATGAAAACTGTTTTACAAAGACCCAAGTGAGTGTCCTCTTTAGGTTTGTGTGTTTCTTTAAGTTCGCAAAACATTACCCTAAAACATAATTATTAAATAATTGATCACCAATTACTATATCAACCTTGGAATTTATCATCTGAAAGTAATGTAGAAAATGATAATTTATTAGCTTTCAATTTTATTTTATTATAAATTTTGTACTTTCCTGTTGCAGTGGGAATGATTTATGTAGCATCAGCTTAAGCAGTATGGAATCTGATATGGATGACCCGTTTTGTGAAAGTACAACTAATCTTTTAGGAACAAATGAAGTTATTTCTAGGGTACGACAAACACGTACTCATGCTAATTCATCCACTCATTCTCTTAATGAAGCAGAACTTCAGGTAGTGTCTCTTTCTAAAATTTACTAAAATCAGATATTTTTTCTTTGTGTTTAAAGTTTAATTTAATTTTTTTCTATATTACACTGAATCATTTAGATGCAATTAACAGTGGTTACTTAGACACTTAGATTGTAAATAGAGCCAAAAAAAAAAAAAAAAAAGTGTTTATGCCTGTAATAGTAGTTGTTTCATTACTTATGATATAAAATAACATGCTTAACATAAGATGTTTCCTAATAAGTATAAGATAACTACTATTGTAATCTTAATGCTGTGTATAATACTATAAGGCTAAGAGGCGTAGTGATGTTCTAGAAAGCTTATAAACTATCCATGATTTTTAAGTTTCTGGAATTATTTCTAACTTCCGTGACAGAAATCATAACTCCAATGTTTTTTTTTTTTTTTTTTTTTTTTTTTTTTTTTTTTTTTTTTTTTTTTTTTTTTTTTTTTTTTTTTTTTTTTTTTTTTTTTTCCCATTGAGATTATTTCCATTAGATGGTAATATTTTTTTTTCTAGGCACTTCTTATTAAGGGAAAATACAAATGAGAAATGGTTACCTATATTTTTGTTTAAAATGATAATTAAATATGATGTGATTTTGATTGTGATCTCAAAGAAAAAAAAGTTACTTCTTTTTCTTCCTCCTCTGTGCCTCTCAACGTGGAGGTGCCTCAATCCAAGCATTCTAACTATCCTGGTCCTTCGCCGATGTCTTCATGGAATCCTATTGCTTTCCTATTTTCTCTCCTATTCGAGCGACACCATGACATCCTTGGCCTGCCTCTTGGTCTATTGCCAGTTGGTCTATCTTCGAAGAACTTGTGCGGTGCATGATCTTCATCCACTCGGCACACATGTCTGAACCACTTTAACTGCCTCTTCTCTATAATTTCTGTTAATGCTTTCAAACCTAGCTCCTCTCTTATTCTGCTGTTCCTGATATGTTCCCTCCATGTTCGGCCGGCAACTCTTCTCAGATATTTCATTTCTGAGGTGGTGATTCTGCTCTTCAATCTGTCGAGAAGGACCCAGCTCTCATTTCCATATAGTAGGGTGGGAAGGTAAATTGCATTAAAAATATGCAGTTTTACCTTTGGTATTTATGTTCCAACTTTAATATTTTATAATTATATTAAAGTGTTAAAAACAATAAAATTGTTTGAATATTTATTAATATTCTATGTCCAGGATGATAAGTTACTTAAAAAATCTATTGGGAAATAAAAAATTGTTTGATAACTACTGAGGTAGTAATGTAACCTACATGGAGGTAAAAAAATTCAAATTTTAAATTTCTGTTAGGAAAATAGGATTTGAGTTGTACCAATCATTAAAATTTTCAATAGATATCCTTAGTATTACTAGAAATATTATCTTTTGTGAGGGTTTAATATTTTAAAATTTCAGCTTCGAAAATTGCCAGTTATCTGAGACTCTTATATCTTTTGTAATTTTATTATTCAAATCTTGTTAATTGATATTTGGATAAATTGCATTCTATTATTGATTTTTTTATGGTACTCACGTTATTTAATGCCATGATGTATGTCATTTAAGGTGTATATAATGATTATATTCTTTCTTTTTAAAAACAGAAAAAAAATTGTTTATATAAATATTCTTTTGATTATTGTTTATTTTACTAGCATTTATGTCAAACTGATTTGTATATTTTTTATTGTATAACATTTTTCAGAATGATTTCAAGAAAGTTGTATCTAAAAGAGAAGCTGAAACAAGGCTTCTGAATGCTCGCCTCAGTTCACCTCTTCAGAAGTCAGTTTCTACACCTTCTATAATAGCTGTTAGAGAACTTGCTAATGTGGAACCTGTTAACATAGAATCATCGACCGCAACTTTACCAGTGTATGTCTTTTACTTAAAAAAATTATTGCATTATTATTTATCACTGCATAATGCACATGTTGCACCTTTTATATATATGTACTTCTATTGAACTTTTCCATGTTCACTACATCTCTTCGTCTTTTCTGTTTCTTTTTATCATCTAAATGTGAATGTTTTGTGTGTGTGTGTGTGTGTGTGTGTGTGTGTGTGTGTGTGTGTGTGTGTGTGTGTGTGTGTGTGTGTGTGTGTGGGAGCATACACGTGAATGTTTAGTGAATTTATGCATTTACTCAGGAACTATTTTTTTGTTTTCCATAAAATTTGTTATAGTATACTGTGAATTTAAAGCTTTTTTGAAAATTAAGTATTTTATAGCATAATAGATTAAAATGTTAAATTTGGGAAATTAGAACTGCTTATTAGCTGCACTTTTCAGTTTAGTACATTTATGGTTTTAAAATGTCTTGTTTTTAAATATTTATTTTTAGCAATTTTTTTTAGTTTGCTTTTGTGCCTTGTTTATTAAACTTATCTTAAATTTATTTAGATCCTTTTTTAAATTATTAAAATAAAATCGTTTTCCTTTGGTTTAATTTAGTAAAAGTACTTCAAAATATTTCATGGTTTGATGAAGCTTAGTTACCATCAATTTGTTGTGATATTTTAAATTGGTTTTGTTGCGGATTAATAATTTTTACTTGTATGTTAGGCTTAGAAAATAAATAATTAGTAGTAGTGCTAAAATTGATGTTTTTTTTTGTTTTTTTTAATAGACAAGTTTATAATTTTATTTATAAATTTTAATTTATCTTACCTAAACTTTAATTTGTCTAAGTTTTTAGTATAAACCACAATTTTATGGGCATATCTGAAGTAGATTTCATTACATCACTATCTGTTATGTTATCAAGTATTCACTTTAATTATTATTTGTATACCATGATATTTCATTCAAATACAAGTAATATAGATGATGTTTTATACATTTTCCTTGATAATCGAATTCGGTTATTACTTGAAACCTTAAAATGGTAGTTCCTTTGTGTTATTATTCTATAGTTTGTATGAATATTTTATATTTATACAAAAAAAGATATTTCTGGTTTTCTTTTCTTGTTTTATATAGTCTCAGTTCTTGATTAGGGGTTATATTTGGTAACAACATATTGTGAATCAAATTTTGGATGATAGGTTCATCTAAATATTTTATACATACCAGCCATTCTCTATTAATTATTTTTGAGCTTTTGGTTTTTAAGCTGTCAGTAATGATGAACTAAACTTTAATTTTAGTTGTTTCATATTACTGATGGTATTTCTCCGTAATCGCATTACACGTCTCATTTTTCTGTAGTTTCTTTCTCTTTGTTTTGTCCTAAATAATATATGTCATTATTGTAAACATTCTTTGCAATCTATCTCAATACACTCAAGATATAGACTTTTATGAGTAAAGCTTTAAGATTGGGCTTAGTAATATTTCAAGTATAACTGCTTCAACTGAAAAATAATTTTGATTTATTTTTAAAATGCCCTTTTTTTTTTTTTTTTTTTTTTTTTTTTTTTTTTTTTTTTTTTTTTTTTTTTTTTTTTTTTTTTTTTTTTTTTTTTTTTTTTTAATGTGAATAATAAGAGTAGCATTGGAATTTTATTTTTGTTTTTTATTTGAATCTTTTTTTTACACCTTTTCTTTTTAATCCTGGGTTGTCCCAAATGAATCTGAATCTTTTGGGAGGATTAAAGAGTTGATTCCTGGCAAATATTTATCATCTATTTATTAGCAACATTTTTTTGTTTTCCCAAGTAGGGATACAGATTTTAGTTTTAGGAAAATGGAAACACAATTTTTGCGTTATTTTATTGTATGAGCATAAACCCAAGTTTATTACCAATAATGCCACTACCCAGGCAGCAAGGACTATCAATCAAGCTTTTGATGAAGGCAGTTGTATTAAAGGATCATTCATCGTTGATTTTCAAAATTTTTTCCCTGAGATTTGACTTTATATAATCTACCCTTGGACAGTCTTGAATATCATACGAGGTCAAAGATCCTAAGGAAGCTGTGGTAGGCCATTAAAAAACAGTCAGAGGATGGTGATGGTCATGAAAGTCGGATGCATTTAAAATTGATTCGTAATATTAAAAAGCTTTATTCCTGGGTCCCACTCTAGTTGAACAAACATCAAAAGATATGTGTTTCTCCACTTACACTTATAAATATGAACCATGTATTTTTTTTTGGCTCGTAATAACTTGTGAACAATGAATTATGTGTGATGACTAATCAGGTCAATGGTTAGATGTTGATCAGCCGCCTGGTTACATACTAATACTGAATCTTCATCCAAACAAAATTAATATTTACTGTATGGTTGTCAATGGCTGGCCATTTTTCTTTTTTTATCATAGCGGGAAACTATCAATTCAACATTGTACTGCCAAGAAATTTATCAAATACATCGAAGTTTGATTAAATAACAACCTGCACTCCTGAATGGGAAAAGACCTACCCTGTTCCATGATAACGCCCCACCTCATATTTCAATATAGACAGTAAATAAATTTAAGGAGTTGGGCTATTAAGTCCTACTTTATCCCCCTTATTTTCCTGATCTATCCTCTACAGACTACCACTTTTTTTCAGAGCTTGAATAACTTAATGTGAGGAAAATTGTTTACAAATCATTCAGACATTAAAAATTACTTTTCTGACTTCATTTTATCATGTGAATCAAACTTTTTGAAATCTAGCATTGAAAAGTTAGTCATTAGGAAAAGTATGCTAAAAAAGGTGGTAAATATTTTTTAATAAAATATATTTGAATTATAACTTTTTTTTATTTAGTCCCTGTTTCAAAAAAAAAATTATTTCATGTGGGACAACCTAATATTTTAAAACATAATTGCCCTAATGAGTTTCTTACTCATTAGGCATCAAAAAATGTAGTATAGGCTTTTATTGTGTATAATTGTTACTAATGTAATACTTTTAATTTATTCTGTACAAAGATTGCTTAACCAATCCCATTATAGTTTTCTATTTTATTTATTGTTAATACCATTATTGTGTAATTTTGTATCTTGTTTATTTCACAAATTTAAAGCTTATTGAACTTAACATATTAATACAGTTATTTTCCAGTTTAGCTGCCCTTTTTAACTATGGGTGATGAAACAATCTATCACTTTGTTATATAACCCCACTAATTTAAATAATGTAAGAAATATTCGAGTCCTTTCATTTGTAAGTATCATTACTCATTGGTTTTTTTTTTTTTTTTTGTATTTTGTTTTTTTAAGGAGTTCTTTAAAATTTAGTATTTGAGGAACATGTCTGTGTAACAGTTAATGCCACTATTGGAAGCAATAAAATAAGGGAAGAAAACATAAACACTGATTGTGAATATAATTGTCCGGAAACAAAAAAGGGATTACTCCTCTAAAATATGCATTCTAAATATTAAGTGAGTAGAATTATTTTTTAAAAATTAGAGTTCTACTAAAAAAAAAAAAAAAAAAAAAATAAATAAATAAAAAAATTAAATAATAATTGTAAGGGAGCAATGATCAACTACTGACATCCTAAAAACTGGAGGAAAGATATATATTTTATACTAATGTAAGAGATTCTGTGTGGATAGTGAGAAGGTAATAAAGAAAGGAGGTTTTTGAATGTACAAAGAGAAGAAGCATGTTGGAGAAGTAGAGCAAGAGAATTCCAGAAGGTGCTTTAATGGACAAGAAAAGATTATCAGAATGTACTACTTCTTTAGGATGGGGTATCAAGACTAGAAAAATGAGATAATCATAGTGAAAGAACTGAAAACTTGAAATTAGGATATTATAAATATAAGAAAGGTGATAGGTGAAGGATGAACTAAGGGATAAACTAATAAATGTAAATAAATTTTTTAAAAAATTGTACTGATCTTAAGTTTATAGCTCACTCCAAACCTTCCAGCATCATCTCCAGATCCACTAGATAGGTTGGAAATTGGTAAGAGATCAAGAAGCAATGATAAAAAATTTCTCAGATACATATATTGAAAGATTCATAGGCATGAAGATGCCCTATATATGATACGCAAAGGTGACTTTATTTTATTTATTTCCTTGCAAAAACATGAGTTAACTAACTGCATACAACATGTGAAAGAAAGTTAAATTTTAATTAACACATCTAGACCATCAAAATGGAAAAGAAACGTTTTCATTATTAATGAGATTGGCAGCAGAACATTTGTTGATAAGTAATCATAACCACTGAACTTTGGATATTCTAGAAATATATATTACCAGTTTATCTGTTGTTGTTTTATAGCACATAATATTATTTTTTATATTAATTTATGAACTTATTTTTTAAAATATTCTCAAGTTCTTATGTTCTGAAGTTATATATATTTATTTTACTCAAAGCTGATCAAAGCATTAGAAAATAAGAAAATATTCAAATTATAATAAAAATTTAAATTTAAATCCCAGTTGTAAAAAGTATTGTCCTCAATTGAATTTTCTAGATTTCCCTGAGTTGCCTATTAAAGCAAATTTGATATTTAGAAAACATGCATGCAAATAAACAAATGCACATGCACATGCACATACACACACAAACACACACGCATGCACACATGCTTGCCCATGAAAATATTTGGTGCTGGCCCTTGATGAATATTAAATCATCAAAAATTTTTTTTAAAATTGTTTTATTGAATAAATATTACAAGCTGTCTCTCTAAAGGACAATAAATAATATGGATCACAAAGAATCCATTCATACAATATGTACAATTAAATTAAATGAAAAGAAAAAAAAATCCTCTAACTATACAAGTTACAAAATATAGTTACTAATAATATAAAATAAATGAGGAAATAAAAGTATAAAGCTTATAAACAATACTAATATTAAAGAAAAAAAATGAACTTAAAATAATAAATAATAAAAAAAAAAAAAGCACAATCACGCTATATATACAATCTACACAAACATCCCAGGGAAACACCAGGCCAAGCTTGTCCCCCAATTATGGGAGGGGAAGCCGGGTCCATCAAAATCCCAACACTGTTCTCTTAGCTGCGTCGCTAGTGTCAAAATCCAGTGGAGGCTGAGAAGGAGCGCTGTAGTCTCTCATGACTTATAAAGTTCTTTATTTATTCTGGGACCCTAAGTCCCTTAAGAATAAAAAATAATGTACAATCAGGGGGCCTACAGAGCCTCAAGATGGTTACGAAATATTATTAAATATAATAAAATGGTAATTAATAATGATAACAAATAAAAATTAAGCTTAAAAATATTGACAAAAGGAAACAGAAATATTTTGATTCATTTTGTGAATCAATTGTGTAAAAACAATAAAATTTCGTGTACATAAGCTTTTATATTTTATATAACTATTGAGTGGCTAATGACAGTTTTCATGGATCTGGATGGACAGTAGGTAGTTAAATAAGTGATATTTTAAAGTGGAAAGGGTGTTTGAATGGCGAATGGTGTAAGGGATGGAGTTCCATAAGGACGAGGATCAGATTAGGAATGATCTGTCGAAAGCAGCGGAGCAATGAGCAGGACTGTACAAATCTGATGGGCGGGAGCGGGTTTGGCGGGTAAGAACGGAGGATTTGAGCTGAAGGAGTTGAGAAATGTAAAGTGGACGTTGGAATTTCACTGTTTGGTAGAGAAAGGATGCGAGAAAATACTGGCGACAGTAGGAAGGAAAGAGCCACTTTAACTCCGCGTAAAATTGTGAAACACGGGCGTTCCTGGGGATCCCGAAGATAAAACGAATGCAGCAGTTAAACAGTCTTTTGAGTCTGGCCTCGAGATCACCAGAAACACCCCCATACACAGCACAGCAGTAGTCGAAGTGGGGGAAGATAAGGGAAGTTACTAGTAATTTGCGGGGGAAAGGAAGAAGATGACGAACGTAATTAAGACGTTTTAGCATTGGGATGGTGCGTCGGGAAATTTCGGATACGTGGTTTTTCCAGTGTGTGTGAGTGTGTGTGTGTGTGTGTATGTGTTTTTGTGTGTGCGCGGGCGTGCGTGCGTGTGTGTGTATAATGGGGTGTATTAAAAAAAATAACCGTTTCTTAAACAGATATTTGTATTATTATTTCTTTGATATACAATACAATAAATACTCAATGTATAGTCCATTGTTATCTACCATCATTACCCATCTGCTAGCCAATTGCTCGATGCCGCGCTGATACCATTCCTTGGGATGGCTGTCAAAGAACTCTTGGACAGAATTTTCAACTTCCGCAAAATTATCAAATTTTTTCCCTTGAAAGAAATGGGCCATGGGTCAACGAAACTAGTAGTAATCCGAAGGTGCGAGGTCTGGACTATATGGTGGATGAGGCAGGAGTTCAAACCCATGCAGTTCTGTAAACTTTTCTCAACTTTTGTAAAATTGTTAAGTAAGTTTATGAGGGGCCAGTCTACAGGTCTTTATCACCTTCCTCCTGGAGAGAGGGTGACTAACAGTATCTTTCGAGACACCACACTCTCTGGCAAGTTTGCGAGTACTTGTGGACAGATTTGACTCAACAGCTTCCTTCAGAACCTCATCAATATCCATTAATGGCTGCCTGGAGCCCTTCTTCCTTTCTAACGTCATATCTCCACTTCTAAATTTTTCAAACCAACACCGGGCAGTGCGTCCTTCAAGGACACCTTCCCCTTCATATTTAATAATTTCATTAGTTGCTTCAGCGGCTGTGAAATTTTTTTTCCTGTAATGTCTTAAAATTAAGAGAATTTCATAGGACACTGTCATGTTTTTTCTTTGAAATAAATAACTGAACTGAGGCTTTTTTAGAAGAAGTCCATTGTTAGTAAACAAGCTTAGAGAATGCTCTAAAGGGATTATTAAGTATTGGTAAATAATAAATAGCATTAAGATATTTACAGACTTTTGAACTATGGAATTTGATATAACGGTCATTTTTTTTTATACGCCCTATTGTATAATAAATACATTTATTACAATAGGTCTTGAGGCCATTGTAGTTTTAATCTGTTAGGAAGATTAAAGGGATGTGTGGAACTGGATAATGAATGAGCCAGAGGGTTCGGGGGTGGTTGGAAAGGTTTTGATAGACTTAAAAAATTTAAGAGGTATGAGGTCAAGGACAAAAGGTATATTGAGGTCATTATGTCGGGTTTTGTTGGAGCATTTACAATTGTTCATAGGACTTTTGATTGAAAGGATTGAATGTGTTTGATATTCGACTGCTTTGCTCCCCCATAGTTCAACTCCTTAAGTCCAAATTGGTTTAGTGATGGTTTTGTATATGAGAAGTTGGTTTTCATTGGAAAGATGAGAAAATCAGCAAAAGTAATGATTCTTTTCTTAAATGGGTCCACTACCAGTACATTTCCCTATTAAATATGTTATTTATTATATACATAGCAAAAACTAATGATGACTAATTAAAAAAAAGAATAATAATAAATAAGTTATATGACCACACCAGAGAAGCTTAAATAACTAAATAAAGTTGCATATTATGTAACTCATTTTCAAAGCCTTTCATAGTCTTGCTTTTTTTAAGTGCTTCTGGACATCAAAATATGTGTGATTTTCTAAAATAACATGCCTCTTATTTTATTTTTACTTATTTATTTTCTGCTGGAAACATGTCCATTTTCATCTTGAGATCTCTTGCAATGGTCATCATATAATATATAATGTTCCCCACTAGTTTCTTAAGACCGACCCATCTTTTGCAACAACTCTACAATTATCTACTTCTTTACATTATTATAATGATTACCAATAATTTTAATACCAATCTCCTCTCTGGTTCCAATAATAAATATTAACTGGAAAACCTATCTCTCCACCACTTCATAGTACTGTTTCCTACTGCTTATCAAACGGCTAAATCTGTATGTTGACCCAGAAAAAAACAATTAATGTGATTTAGTGTATGCATGTTTCTTAAATATCAGATTTGTTCTAATAGTGGACAATCATATTTACTATAGCTTGGATTGAAATTAAAATTTTTAATTAGAACAGATAAATGTAATGTTTTATTTATTATCTTCTAATGCTTTGGTCAGATTAGAATAAAATAAAAAAATGTAACTTCTATAACATAACAACTAATGTTTAAAAAGTAATTTCATAATTGAATAAAAAAATAACATTATGAGCTATAAAACAACAGAGAAACTGGTAATATAGGTTGCTAGTATATCCAAAGACCAGTGGTTTTGATTACTTGTCATCTAATGTTCTGCTGTCCTTATCATTAATAATCAAAACATTCCTCATTCACTTCAATGCTCTAAACGTGTTAATTAAAATTTCACTTTCTTTCACATGTTTCATGCAGTTAGTTAACTCATATTTTTGCTAGGAAATGAATCTAATAAGCCATCTTTGCTTATCATATCTAGGGCATGTCTATGAATCATCTCAATATTTGCATCTGAGAAATGTTTTATCTTTGATTCTGGATCTATTATTAACTTCCTATCTATCTAATAGATCTGAAGATGATGTTGGAAGGTTTTGAGTGTACTATGCCCTTAAGATCAGTACATTTATTTACATTCTATTGCTTAGCTGATGATAAGTGTTTATCTAATTCTGAAGAAAACAATTCTTTATAAATCATTTAATTTATGTAGTACACATGAGGTGTCGAACACTGAATACAGTTTTCAAATATTTACACATTCAAAATATGATAACTAGTTAATCATTGTTTGTATATTCCATACCTTACAAAAAATATATATGTAACCTCTCAGTGCTACTGAGATTTCCAAAAACAATAATTTTAATAGTCAGTTAGCCTCACTACAAAACAACAATCCAAAAAGTGCATAAAAAATTGAAACTATTTATTATGTATCTATGTTCAATTCATTAAAAAAATAATGCCGTATATTTCTCATTACCATGACAGATATCCAAAAAACATCAAAATATGTACCCATCTCCTTTAAGAAGTTAAACATTCAACAAGCACAGACACTTACCAGAAGAGGTCATTATTTTCTATTACTAACGCATGATTCCCATAGTAACTTAAAGAAGCTGAATTTCCATAAACCACTATCTGGTTGTGCCTGCATTTAATGTAAGTTAGAAACTAGTTCAAAGTCTAGCTGCCTTATTATAAAAATTTAATTATCCAAGTGGGAACTGCCACTACACTTACCTTCTATATAAATATTAAAATTTTATTTCTTATATAAATTTTATTTTTTACAATTCACAATTTTAAATGCTGTACCAAAAAAATTAACCAGTCTCAAACTTATATAAAATACTATTGATCAACTTAAGTATATACTGATATAATCATAATTTATAATGAAAGAAAAACATACAAAAAAACTTTCAAAGAATAAAAAGAAAAAAAAAGTATAACATCCTAGTAATAAAATAAACAAAATATATAAAATAAACTATACATTCTTAAATATCTTTATTTTTTTATATACAAACATACATACGCATACATACTTACATACACACACATCTAAATACATACATGATCAATTATATTTAAAATAACAATAAATATAATTGATTATTATACTATAATAATAAATGTCTAGTTCTTTTATGTACATACCGTTTTGTACTATTTTTATTGTAGTTACCAATTTTTTTTATAAGTGGGTTTTTATTGTTTTTACACTTATTGAAAATAAATAAATATTAATATTAAAAAGAAATATTAAAATTTTATATAGTAACCCCCTTTGCTCTCTATGTGTCCCTGCTATGAGAATAATACTTTTTTTTCATGGTCCCGCTCCCAGCTGCCATTTTTCTTAAGGAATTTTATTTGTTAATTTTCTCAGATTTCCTGGATATAATGCTCCAATGGAGAAGTTTATAATGTGCATACTTAATTATATTATTATAAAATAATATTTATTTTTTTTTTACTTTTTTGGGTAAACACTAAATATAAAAAAGATGTTTATCTGGAATGAGCCCTGTTTGTAAATAGAGGGACATGGAACTATTTTAGGATTGATGAATTGCCACTTCTATTGGAATTATTTTATTTGGAAACTAGTTTGGAATGCTAAACATTCATCTTCAGTTCTAAAACATACAAAGTTTTCAAAACATCAGCACTTTGTTACATGGATTATATATAATAAAGTTTTACAAATGTAAGACAAAAAAATCAAACATTAGTACTTATCTGAGAAGATCTAACAGATCAAGAGTGGAAGGGGAAGGGCCAGGTAGGTTAAAATTTTTGGAGGTTTTTCCTTTGACTCTTTGGATTTTTCCGTTCCTATTGAAAAAAAAAACTTCAAAATGGGACTATTGGAAATGTTTATCTGGTCATTGAAACAAAATTCTGGATTGGTTTTGAACAATTTTGATTATTTCTAGTGATTCATAAATATTTAATTTTAGACTGTTTTCTACTTGATGTATGGGTCTTTGTTGAATTTATGGTTATTTTTATTTTGATGGATTGGAACTTTTTTAATGTCCTATCAGATGTTTTTTATTATGAAGCTTTGACAGGAGAATCTAATGGTTTTCAGAGTCAAGACCATAGGTGAAACTAATTAGTATGACCCAATACTGTTATATTGCTGTTGATCAAACTTGGATTGATTATTAAATGATATTAATCCAGCCAAGTAGTGTAGAATAGTAATAATTTTATTGAAGGTGGTTGAGGACAGTATTCTTGTTTGAAGAATAAGGAAAGTGGTAGAGGACAACCTTTTACACAGTTAAGATTAAGTAGAGAGAATATTGATGGACATGCTAGATGGAAACTGTTTATGAAGTGAAATATTGCTCAGAGGATTGCTATTATGATAAAATATTTGTCAACATCGTTCTTTCCATGACTTCCCTCTTTCCTTCTTCCTTCAACATCGATCCCTATAATCACCTTTGATAATCTTTCAGGAGGCACTATCTTAACATTGCCAAGCCATTTTAATATTTTCCCTTCTATTGTTGATTAGATGTTCCTTTTCATGTTCATTAGCTCCTGATTTTTTTTCATTCTTTATTCTTTCTCATCTAGATTTTATCACTGCCCTTTTCTTAATGTCTATTCCAACAGTGAATATTCTTTGGAGGTGATGCATTAATAACTATGTCTCTGAGGCTTATTTCATTATAGACTAGAATATAGCTATGTAAATTAACCTCTTGGTACTGGGTCATATAAATTTAATCTCCATAGGAAACATGTTAACATTGCTGTACCTTTCCTCCCTTCTCATATTCTCAGTTCAATAGTTGGTGGAGGTATCTTCAATGCTGAAGATTACTCTTAACTCTCATTACTATTTAAATATTTAAATTTCTTGACTTAAGTATTTGTAATATTTTAAGTAATATATTAATATTTGATCTTATGCCTCTATTACTCTATTTTGTTGATCTGTTTATCCCTTTTGTAAATTTTTTCATTTGATTCATTAAACCATTCTTTCATCTATACTTATAGAAGATGATTAAATTTTCGGAACATGAAGACCTGCTTTAATTATTGATTTGATCATATTTATTGATTTATCTAGAAATGGACCATAATAGAAACTAACCATAGAGAAACTAATTTTAGAATATATGAACCCTAAATTTTATGAAGAAAAATAAATTGTTTTGCATTAAAAAATATTGAGAACTATTAGTGTTTTTTAAATTTATTTTAGGCATTTTTGTCTATTTCTAAAAACCATAGCAGCTAAACCCTGCTCATTATTTTTGAAGAAGGATAGCATCTGCGTTTATTGTTTGGTCTTTCTTTAACAATTAATCTTATTGATTTCTTTTAGATATTTATCAATACCATGATTGATATCATACTATATAATTCTGATAACTGAATAACTTACCTCTGGAATCATTCATGAAATAGTGACATTTGTAAATCAAAGTTATGGATGACTTGTTTATTGATCAAACCAAATTAAGTTAAAATTAATACTCATTTTGAGTATATTTTAATTTTGTTACAAAGTAATACCTACTATCTTGGCATTTATTAAAAATAAATGGTATTTATTACCTTGTATATTTTTAAATTTTCTATTACTTCACTGCCACATACTCTCACACACACACATATACTTATATATTTACATATTATTAAAAGATAACAATCATTGTATATTTATCATCACAATTAATTAATGTACATCATTTTTTTATTTTTCTGTTGATGATAAAAGTAGAATCAAGTTTATAACATAAACAGTCCAAGATGTCATTTTGGCTAGTCTAGTAAGGCAAAGAATCTTTCCTTTCTATTGAGAATTGAGAAAATTATTATTTTTTTTTCATAGATTTGGTGGCTAACAGGATGCTTCATAATGTTCTTTGAGTTCCATTTCCCTTGAAGTTGTTCAAACATGATCAAACCTTGTTGATTCTTAAAGTTTAAGGTATCTTGTTTTTAGAATAGCCATCAGTGTTGTTTGTGTTTTTCTTTTGCTTTCATTGGTATTTATTTTTTGCTAAAGATTGAGTCCTTACTAATGCTTGTATTTTACATTTTATAACTGCTTCAAAGTTTGGAATTTAATTTCATCACTTCTTTTTTTAATGTGTTTATAATAGCAACAGTTAATTGTATAATTGTATTTTTTGCTCTAGTTAATATTATTTAATTTTCTGGAGGGTTTACTTAAATTTAAATTTAATTTGATATAATTGGTAAAAACATTAAGGAATTATTAATTATTACTGATTAATTTTCTTTTTGAAATTTTTAATTGAACTGGAGCTTATAATAACCAACTGGATTTATTATTTTTAGTTTATTTGTTTTAATACCTCCTTCACTGTTTGTATTACTGAATTTCTTAGTTATTCTGAGTAGTATAAACATTCAAAATCCAATTTAATATTTTTAAATGATAAGAAGATTGTATCATTGGTATAGTAGAGAAAATTAAATGAAGAATTATTCATTAATAATGTAATTGTACTGTAAAATATAAATTGTAGTTATATGCGCATGATGCACTTTAAGGCATGGCTTTTCCTATTAGCTGATATTGTATCCGTACAGTGGGAGCCAACTGAGAGGATTTACCACTGAGAGTGATGAGGACGAAGCTTTGGCTGCATTACTTGACCCAGAAAAACAGTTAATATCTTCAGAATATTTTACGCAGTAAGTACTAATGCACATGCTTTTAGACCACTCACTAAATTGTTTGCTATATCTTCTTTTATATGTTTGGTTACTAAAAACGATTAATTGTGTACATTGTCAAAGTAAGTACATTAGTGTATATGAAGGCGTGTGTGCATATGTGTTTATGTGTAGATTATTTGTGGATTTGTCTTGGGTGAGTATTAAAAAGAGAATATTAATTTTTAGAAGTCTTGTTAGTGGTTTTTATATGGTTGATTTTTATTTTGTTGATATCTAATGTAAGTTAATGCTGTGTGATAACTGAAGTAATTATGGCAAACATGAATAATTGTGTTTCTCCTTTAAATTTTAAAATATTTTTAAATTATTTATCCTATATATCTAAACCATTATTTTCATTTCTTTATAACAGATAATCTGCACTAAAAATCTCCACATAAAAATAAGTCTTTAATAAAAATATATCGTCATCTTGAATCTTGAGTTAACTTTATGTGTATTACCTTTCATCGTTTTGTTTTTATAAATTTTTTTACAGGATATAATTTAATGTTTACAGTTGAAATTGTTTATACATTATTTGGATCAACTCTTTTTAGAATGAGTGAATTCTTCTCTTTTGTAATTTTTGTTACAATCAATGCATCTAATGTAATTAACATTGTATCTTATTAATTCATTTTATTTTATGTTGTTATTTTGTCCCTAATATTGCATTCTTTTATAATAAAAATGACTACTTTTTAGGGCAGTTGAAAAATAAATCAATATCCATAAATTGTTTATAAAAATGCGTATTGGTTGATGTTCACCCATTCTTGTGGTAACTGCTTGAGGTCCCATATTCTTTTGGACGGAATTTGGAGGCACTTAAACATTTTTTAACCATTATATTTAATGAATTCCAGAGCAATCCCATCTAGTCCCACTGTTTTCATAGCTGAATTTTGGTAACCACTCATTACACTTCAACTTCTATTCCGATTCCATCTATATCTTCAGGATATGCGTCTTCAACTCTTTCCCTCATGAAGTCTCTAATGTTAACTCACTTCCTTATTTTTCCTGAAAGAACTCCAAATTTCTAGCAATTCCATATTCTCTGTCACAAACCTCTCTCCGGCATTTTTTATATTCCTTACCCCTCACTGCCTTGGCAATATTCCAGAATCTCCTTGTGTTTTCCCAGTATATTTTTTTAATATCATGGCCAAATTCCTACTTGGTCTTCATTTTGGCTGCTTTGGTTATTCTTTTGGCTTCATTTGTTTTCCTAACATATTCATTCAATTGAACACCTGCTTGGTTCTGATATATGTTTTCCAGGCCTCCATCTTGAGCTTTACCATAATTTTGACTTCATCATTCCATCATTTCTTTTTATTGGTAGAAGGTCTTATTTTCTGTGTTATACACTTCACTTATGGTATTGAAGAATATCCAATTTGTTGTCCTTGTTTACTTACTGGAGGCGATTTTCAAGCAATGACAGGTACTCTCCTTGTTTGTTCTCCATCTTCAGCTTGCTCACATCTTTCCTACTTTCTGCTTTTCTGAATCTCTTTCTTGGTTTGATGACCTTTGTTTTAGCCACAAGTAACTTTTGATCTGTATTAAATTCTGCATCCTTAAATACTTTGATATTAGTGAAGAACCTCAGAAGATCCTGATTGATAATGAGACAATCAATGATGCTTTTCCTCATGCCTTGTTCTACTCCACTCTCAAAAGTTATTTAATGGATGGTTTTATGAATAAACCTGCAGTTGCTTACGAATATATTATTTTCTATACAAAGTTCTGTGAGCTGTTAACCATTACTATTATTCATTTCTACTTCACTTCTACAGTTCCCCATTTCATCTTTCACTATAGTTATTTCATTACCAGTGCGAGCATTGAAGTCCCCATAGACCAATATCATACTATTCTTGTTCCTTGTTTTGTCAACTGTCCTATAAGGTCTACCTAGAACTGTACCTTTTCAATAATTGTTACATCCTCAGCTGGGGCGTTTACTTGTGATTGTTACTTTACCTAACTGACAACTCCAGGTCTTTTGAAATAATCTTTGAGGAGACAGGTTCCCATGATTCAAATTCCTTGTGTAGTTTATCACCTATCACAAAAGCAACTACTTCATTTGCTTTTTCTTTATGATTAACAACAGAGTACAAAAGGTTATGTCTATTTCTGTCAGGCAGTAAATTATCATAATATACATTTAATTATAACATTTATCCAGTTTAATCCTCCTAAATTGTTTTATGTTGTTTGTATTAAAAGATAATGATACTTATTTTGAAATTAGAAATATCATTGCAGTATATTGGGTGGTTTTTATTAATTTTATTCTTATATGGTTTCCCATAAATCAATCTTGTCATTTTTACCTGCACTTTAAAAGAATATATACTGTTTGTTTTGAGTTCACCTTTACACCACCTGTTAATTGTCCTTAGTAATTATTGGGGAGTTCTTTTCAGTTAGTTTTACTCAGCTTCAAGATTTCATTAAAGGCTCAAAGAAGTGTAATGCTGTTCAGAAATTTAATGCCAGAAGTATAGTGTTAAGAAATTATTTCAAGTGTTATCTTTTAAATAAATACTTAACTTTTAGGTGTCTTATTTTCAAATACATAACCATTTTGAATTGTTTGATCATAAAAACCTAAGTTTCTAATGACAGTTTTGAAATAAAATCTCCGGGTCTTTTCTTTTTAAAATGTTGTGTCCATAACATTTTTGTACCAGCTAGGAGATCTTTTAAGACCATTGTCCTCAGGGTTAATCCACAATCTGAATAAAAGAAAATAAATTTTCAGTAATTTGTTAGACATGAACCTGGGTCAAGAAGTTAGGAATTCAATGCCTTACTCTATAATCTTTTTATTTACCTTCATTTCATTTATTTGAACTTTCATTTGTAATTGTTATATACATTTTTCCCCCCTTCAAAATATATACTAAATATAATTGCAGTTATTAAAATAATATCATTACTGTATTATTCTTAAAAATGACCATTTATAATGTATGTTCTTTTATCATATTTTAATGAAATCATAAATAAAACGCTATATATATATTTATAACCTAAGAATTTTATAATTACTTAGCTACTTTCAGTTTTTCTGATAAACCTGATCTCTATGAAAACCTTTCTGGAATTATTGTTTAAAAATCTTTCTAATAGTCACTAAGTACCTTACTATTACTCTTATTCATTTAACATCAGAATCAGAGGATCGAGTGTCGCCTTCTCAGTACTTCTGTGTTTCTGTGCGCTGCTAGTTGACAATTCAGTAAGTTGTTTAATCTTGTTTGACAAGGTCTTTCCACTATGGTTTCGGTCTTTCTCATATCCTTTTGCCGGGTACCTCTGCCTCAAAATCATTTCCGATGTTTTAGTTCATAAGAAACGTCTGCTCACGCACTTTAAAATACTGTCTGCAGGCTCTCACCTCTCTTTCCATGGTTGTTAGCCTTAATAACTACCAGAGCTCAATGTTTATACATTGCTCAATTTTTTGTTTGTTAATAAGAGGTTTGAAAATTCTTTTCTTTACCTTATTTTTGTAGTCATACCTTTTTTCTTGGAAAGCTGAGGTCCTGGATTCCAAGCTGCATAATATTACTGATTGCTGTATTGTTTCATTAGACACTTAGATAATACAAGTATTATTCCTTGAATGATGAATGATGATGGTTAACATAACCAATTTATGTTTTGAGTTCATATAAATTTTGCTTGTATGTTGTATTTCTGTTTAAAATGGTTTAATTTTGTACTATCATACTTTTTACTCCTCACACATTCAATTTTGATTCAACTATTCAATAATTCAACTAACTCCTTCAATTTTGATAACTCACTGATTTCTCCCTTATTTGTGGCTAGAAAAATGTTCATAGATGTATTTATATATATATATATATATATATATATATATATATATATATATATATATATATATATATATATATATATATAAAATTAAAATAAATAAACACATCTGCTTTCTAGATTTTTATGCTGAGGTAAAAAAGGTTCTACGTTCATTATTTAAGACATTTTTATTATTTTATTGTTCATATATGCAAAAATTAATTCCTGTATACATCATACTATATTTTTAGCATTAGTTAATTGCTATAATCCTGTTTTGTCCATTTGTTAGGTTTATTATTGCTCATTTACTGCTAAGTTGACCTGGTGTCCATTGCTCTGAAATTTTAGTATCTTCATGTATGAATAACTATTACATGTCTTGTTATATAGTCATCCTTTATTTCAAAATGAAGTCGTATTTTATAGTTTCTTTTATTGTACTGTAATACAGTGCAAAAAACACAAAATTCAGTTTTTGGTTGCTTAAAGAAGCCAATAGACTATTATATACATTTAAACATGTCGTTGCTAATAATTATAAAAAAATGCCTATTTATCCTTTAATGCTAACAAATATTTATTTTTTACTCTGAAAGATTGGACTGTTGTTTGATTATTGACAAACTGTCTGTTTGTTTGTTTTTATCATATAATGTTATTTTTCTTAACTTTTGAAATAACTGGAAAGTTTTTCATAAGTTACAGTTTTTGATTTTTATTGTTGTCGTTTTTTTTTGGAACCTTAGAGGGCTTTTCTAGATCTATTATTATTATTTCTTTAATGTTTTCTCTGCCCTAGTACACATATGGAGGGTTCGTGTATTTGAAAAAATAGTACATCATGCATAATATGTGAATTGATTGTTTCATCATAATGTTAAATAGTTTAATGAGTTATTTGTAGTTTATTCAGTAATAATATATCTTATTATTATTATTTATTAAAATAATTATGTTTTATTTAAATTTTAAATTAAACTATATGTTATTATTTAAATAATTATTAAATGATTTATTCAATTTAGAAATTATCATTATCTTTTGAAGATTCATTATCATATTTTTATATTTTTATTAAATAGTTATTATACATTTTTTCTTTTTACTGATTTTTTTAATAATTTTATTTTCTCCTGTTGAAATGCTTTGTTAGGTCTCTATATCTTATAAATTCTCATTTTTTTATTTTCTTTACCCTTGATTTCATTAATAGTATCTAATGTCACTCACTATGCACCATTTATTTTATTAATCATTACTTTTTTATTATTTAAAAAAACAAAAATGTTTTAACATGACTGAACATACTGTGTTTTTTTGTATTATCGCAGTGATGAAAATCTATCTAATATATATAATAAATTAACTTATAAACAATTTTATTTATTTAAACTATCTTATTTTTAGAAAATCAATTTCCCCTTTCATAATATTATCTACAAAGTAAAAGTCACATACCTGCTTAAATTAGTCATAAAATTTTATGTGATATATTATAATATATTTGTCCTTTTTAGTGCTGCTTATGATGAACATCCTGAAAAGAGAAGAAAAAGAGGAAGCCTGTTCTTTAGGAAGAAAAAGGTATTCATTTCTTATTTGTTTTAATAAATTTTGTTCATTATTTATTTATTACTTTAATCAATGACCAAACAATATCACTAATATTTTATTTTTAAAATGTTTTTTTGGCACACTCAAACTGGTTGGATTAATTTTGATTGGATCCTGATTGCAGCCAGACAATACTATATTATTGAACATTATTTTATTATAATTAGAGGACAATGTGTCCTTAAGATTACTTTTTGGAAAATTTAATGTTTTTATTTTAAAGGGAATTTAATGCTCTACATTTTCTTTTCTCTTGAAGTTTCTGTATAATGGAAGGCATAATTTATTAACAATATGAGGCACTACATATTTTTGTAAATATTTCTAATTTTGCCATCTCATTCATTTCAGAGACAATAGCACTAAATGAAAATGTAAATATACCATTTTGTAGAGAGTTAATAAGCTTAAATATTGCAAAGAATTTTGCATAATGCTTAAAAAGCTGAAAAAAGTACCCTCTCCCCTGTGGTAGGTACCTGAAATCAATGCAACTTTGTATTAGGTGATATTCTGAGGACATTCTTCTTCAAATTCCTGGAAAAATTGAAACTACATGTTTTAATGCTGCATAAACCTGTTTTTGTTTTGTCTAATTTGATTGGACTTATTATGTTTTTGTTGTTCTGGGTGTATACCACTTAGAAATTTAAGGAAATTCGGGAATTTACAGTAAATTTACAAGTCGTCGTCTGTTACTGTTAAGCTAACTTTCAACTTTATAAAATTATGTTTTTTATTCTGTAGTTTTATAACTTGCACCAACTTGGGTTTTAATATGTATATCATTAATAAATTAGTTTCATTTCATTATACAAGATATTTATCCAAATACATTGTTTACGTTTCAGACTTGTCTTTTGTTTGTTAATATTTAAGAAATTATTTGTTTTATCATTATGTGTTAAATTTATTAGGTTTTCTTCTTGTAATGTACAATTTAAACCAACAACTGCCTCTTTTGTTGTGATATTTACACATTAAAATATTGTGCAATATCTATGACTGTTTTTTTATTCACCCTTACCTTTAATTTTGGTTTTTGAGCCAACAATAAGAATTAAAATTTTGTTTTACCTAGCACTATTAACATGTTCCTGTTAGTATTTTAATTATCAAATTTAGTCTGTTACAAAATGAATTTCTTTCACTTGAAATAACAAATAATTAGTAATTAAAGATATTATAAATTGTTAAACTGTGATATATAGAGTATAAAAGTGTGCATCAATTTATTTGTTTGGATTATTATTCCAAGAGTATTAAAACATTGGTAGTCACAAATTACCAGAAACATTCTTTATAAGTTTCATTATATTCCATAAGTGTTGTTATAAGCATTATGTCCAGAGAATGTTTTAGCCAATTCATTATGGTAATCCCTATATTTTCCATGTAATGGGTGATAAATTGTTTTACTTGCAGTAGAGTTTATGATAAAATGATCTCTAATTTTTGGAATAGCTTCCTCCTTATGCCTTGTCTGATGATCTGTCCACCCTGATAAACTTTGTGATGTATAATTTTCTGAACAATATGTAAAAGTTCTTGTTTTCCTGCAGTACCTTACATTTTCTCCCAATATTCCTAGTTTTAATTAGGAACTTAAAATAAATTTTATGATTGCTTATTTTTTGAGGAAAGAATGTGATTCATCTTTGAGTCATAGATATATTTTTATATTCCATTCTTTTGATTCTATTATATAAATACATACTTTATATATAAATATTTGGCTGTATTGTAGTATCATTATGTACGTCTGAGAATGTAGATTTACTGTCAATAAACATCTTTAATTGTTTATTTCTCATATTTTGGATTTCTTTTAAAAGGAATTATCTGGGTTTTAGATGAGGTACAGATCTCAAATCCTTCCTGCATTGTTGTGAAATCATGTTATCCCAATTGAATGTTTCTTTTTTTCATCAGTCTCTTAAGTATTTCTCTATCAACAAACAGAATAAACTTGGCTTAGATTATTGTTGAAATTTCTGTCTAATCAACTACTTCAAAAAATATAAGTTCGTGGGCCATGGAATATTACACCATATGGTTAGGAGTTTACAGTTTAGTAAAACACGTGGTCATGCATCCTTTAATGTCTTCTAAATAATAAAAGTAGATATAAACCATGTCAATTGAATAATGGATTTCATTGTTAGAAGTCTTAGTAGTTCTGGGGGAAACCATTGAGGAAAGTTGAAAGGGAAGATGAGATTGGATTGATGAAAAATAATTCTTCCTTCTGTTACTGAAGAAGATGTTTATAGTTTCGGTTATTATTTCCTTTGAATGCAATGTTGCCTTAAATCCAAAGGATCTATTCAACAAATAACTGTTTTGATGTTTTTACTATTTAGAATGTTGTTTAAAATTTATTTTACTTTGCAATTAATCTATTTTTTGTACTAATTATAAATTAACCTTGTAAATTATTTCCATTTTTATTTTTTCTCCTTGTAGGATAAAGGAAAGAAATCTTCTCACCATTGGGTTTCTGTTTGTCATGGAAATCCTCAGTTTTGTGACTTCTGTTCCAAGTCACTTACCAATAAGCCTGCTGTTTGTTGTGAAAGTAAGTATTCAGTAAAAATAATACCTATCTTTATTATCATAAGTAGAATTATTTATTAAATCTATTTTTTATTTTCAACCGACTTAAAAAAAAAAAAAAAAAAGGAGGTTCTCAACACCTCTGTATTTTTTTTTTTATTTTTTTTTTTTGTGTGTGTGTTTGTTACTCAATTACCCCGTCAATTATGAATTTATTTTGATGATTCTTTTTTTAATCGGTAGGTCATACTTCAGAGGTGGTCCCATTTAATATACTCAGCTTAATATTTAATATTTAATATCAACTCAGCGTTTTTCTAGGAAAAAAAAAAAAAAAAAAAAAAAAACAATTAATAAGAAATCATTACATAACCTTCCACAATAAACACATTTCTCCATGGTGAACATATCTAAATTATTAACAAAAATAATTTAAACATACAGGCAACTCTCGATGTGTCGAACTTCGATAAGCTGATTTCTTAAATAAGCTGAACAATATTTATGGTCGCAAGTACATTACTCGTAAATTTCACCTCACTATGTCTATTTCAGGCAAAAAACTTGAAAAATTTTGTAAATAAGTCGAACTATAAATAAGAGTCAAAAAACAGGACTTCTAAGACTTCCACCTCTTTGAACTATTAGAAAGTCATCGCCTCAAAATCGCGACCTAAAATTTTTTTTAGGTAAAATTTTGTTTACCTTTTCAGTTCATAGGACCAGTCACTTATCCGCTAAAATTTAAAATTCTTTCAATTAATGAAAAGATAAAACTGATTCGTTGAGTGGAGAAAGGAGAACGAAGTTGGGCAGTTATTGCTAGTTAATTCGGAATTCCATTCAGTTTTCTTTCAACCATCTGAAAGAATAAAGAAATGATCGCCACTGGTGGAAGACGGTAAGTCTACTTATAGGTACCACCAGAAAAAAGAGCAGTTCAGTGATGTTGAAAGTTGTATGATTAACTGGCTCTGGATATTTAATTTTATGTTTCAATAACTTTATGTGTATGTACAAACAACATATATATACCTATTAGTGAAAAATATGTGTAATGATTTCAACTCAAATGATGTAATCATTTTTCCCATTTACATGAAGATAAATCGAATGGTAACCTTGTTAAGTCGTTGTCCATTAAGTCCAACTATTTTTCAAGTTAGCTTGAAGATCTACCTATCAAGAGTTGACTGTATAAACAAAAATACACTCACTTACCACTTAAAGGTGAAAAATAAAAATAATTTTTAGAAAAAAAAAAAAAAAACTGACTTCAAGATTAAACCTCCGTCTTCAAACTTGAACTAAAAAGTAAAAAATAATATTGTAATTACTTCAAAACAAAGATAATTAAATGACAATCAACAAAATTTAAAAAAAAAATGAAATTATCGATACTTATATACCTATTCACAATTTATGATCAGTTATTTTTAGAGTCGGTTCCCCTAACTATTTCATTACTGCCACACTGCTGTCTCATGCCATTCGAAAGTTTGCAAAGGCAGGATTAAACTGCTCTTCTTGGTTGGCACAGACTACAAAAATAACTCAGTATATTTGAAATCATTATAGACCATGGGATCTTATAGGTGTTTATTTTTTAACACTAGAGATCTACATAAGGAATGGGATCTCTGTTGTCTTTTTCTGTCCAAAAAGACAGGCCATTCTTAAGCCTTTGCTTCGCAATGATCGTGGTGCATTCAAGATCATAGAATTTTTTTTTAATTTTTGTCCATTTAATATTCAACTCAGGAAGTTTTCTTTGTACAATTTTAGTACTGACACCTAAATATAAACTGCACCTAATTTTACATGAAGTTGCTCTTCATGATCCTTCTTGTTCCTCGTTGCAGCAAGACGTCCTAATTTTTTATCTGGTCCCTTCATTTGCTTGACTCGATTGTTATCAGTTTTGAAAATTTTCGCTATAGTTGTATGACTTAAGGACTATTTTCACCCAACTTCTCTGTAGCTGAGGCCACACGACGTCCTTTTTTATGTACTATGCACTTTCATTTGTCCAGAAATTTATTTTATACAGTTTAAATTATTTTATTGTTTTCTCATTGGGGTTAATCTAAAAATTATTTATTACTTAACTTTAAAAGTTTGATTTGTATACATTGTTTTTCTTTTAGAAAGTAAGCCTTTTATTAGAAAAGAGATATCCATTAGCCCAGTATAATACTACAAAGTTCGCAAAAACACATGTATCTACCATTTTTAATATGTTGTTAGGACCCATAAGGGTAGTTAAAATCCAAGTTTGTAGCACTAAATGTGTGACAATTTAAGCCTAACCGCAACTCTGTAGATTTATTGGTTGCGGAGATACAGCTCTACAAAAAATAATGATTTTTCTGTTTGAGTCGAGTTCTTGGTCGTATTGACGAAAGTACTAGTTTCACAAAAACACCTTTGGGATATTATTTAAAGGAAATTTTATTAGCTTAAATTTTAGACCTAAAAGATGCCAGTATGTCTAATGGTTTCCTCAGTAAGAGGAGTTTGGGCACCACACACGTTCAAAGATTGGCTAAGTTTCAGTAATTCGCACATCTAGGGGAAAGCTCGCTTAGCCCAGTCAATGAGGGGTGTATAGTGCATGAAATATGTGATTATTTATTACCTCAGGACTTCTTTAGGAGTATTTAGAAGATAAACATAGTAAAAGTCACCGCCCCTGGGGTAACTAACGATTATATCTCGAAAATGGTGGACTCAAGAAAAACATGTTACAAATAAAAATTAAAGCTAATTAAATTTTCTATAAAATTTAAAATTTTATGCAAATTTGTCGAACTTCCAACGTTTTTCGAAATATACAATAGTAAAAATTGATAATTTTCGAGAGAAAAAATAATGTTTAATGTTCACTTTTTGTCAAAAATTTGCTTCTAGTGCTTTCCACAATCGTTTCTCAGAAAAAATTTCAAAATCAAAGTTGTAGAGCATTAAATTAACTTTAATCTCATATATAAGTTTTTGGCACTTGACCCAAGAACCTGTGTATTAAATTTTTATTAAGTCCCGTAATACACCCAAGCCAGCTCACTGAAAATGTCAAAATCTACATACTTTGCCAAAAATACCTATATGTTTAATGTGCTGGCTTGTGTGTATTACGGGACTTAATAAAAATTCCATATGTAGGGCCTGATAGTAAATTTAACCAGATTATGGTTTAAATAAAGACGTTTCAGACTGGACAAATAGTTTTGGAGTTATAGCCAGAAGAGTACCTACAAATGTGTTTTCGCAGAGAAGTGCGACCCCCAGCTGCCCTCCCCCTCCCCCGGGGTCTTTTATTATGTTTATCTCCTAACTACGCCTAACGAAGCCCTGAAGTAAAAAATAATCGCATATTTCATACAATCTACTGTATGTTTTTTGCCTGAACTAGTTTGTCTGTACTCATTTGGTTATAAATCCGAAACTATTTGTCCGATCTAAAATTTGTTATTTTCATCTCAAAGCTGGTTTAATTTACTATCAGACCATATGTATGATGTTCTTATGAAGTCTCGTAAAACATGAATTCAAGCACGCTGACAGCCTCATACAGTTGTGAAATCCACTTTTTTTGGGCACATTTCTTGCTTTAACTCCGAAACTGTTTGTCCAATCCAAGATTTATTATTTCCATCAATAAGCTGGTTAAATTTACTATCAGACCTCATACATGAAATTTTGATCAATTTCGAGTTCTACGAAAATCACTCCAGGTTTTGAGGGCTGTGAACCTGGATTTTAACTACCCTTATAGGTCCTAACCAAGTCAGGATAAACCCTTATGGGTCCTAACAACATATTAAAAACGGTAAATGCATGCATTTTCGTGAACTATGCCTTTTTTGTGTATAAATAGACCGGGCTACAAGGAACTATTTGTTAATAATTTCAGTTGCCATTGTATGACTATCCTTTTTTAACAATCTGATATGTTTATAGTATATATCATTGATGTTCGGTCAAAAGGGCTTAAGTCATCATTTTTATGAAAACAAAAATTAATAAACAAATAAAATTTCGTTCATGTTTGTATTTTACTGTAATAAATAGTCCCTTATGATATAATAGGGAGATTCATGAATAAATTAATACTTAGTCAGGATTAAAAATGAGTTTTCAAACCTTTGGAAAATCGTCTTGTAAATTGCACATTCCTAGACTTAAGCCCTTTTGACCGAACATCAATGATATGTTATGAAAGCATTCAATTTTTCTTTTTTTTTTTCAGATTGCACGATAAACGTTCATCAAAGCTCTTGTAAGGACAATATTGCTGACTGTAAAGGAAAAGGAAGCAAGGTAAAAAAATTATTATAAAAAAGAAAGAATTAAGTTTACATTTTAACTTATACCCTCATACTTCAGTGCAGCTACTTACCAAGAACCTTTTACCTACTCTGATTTGGCAACTGTTCCTTTAATCCCTTCAGATTCTTTCTAATATCCTAATTAATAGTTTATCCTATATGTGTTTTTTGTATTTAAGATCTAGCAATTTTAAAGGCGGAAAATTATAACAAAAATGAATTATTTGCAGAAATCAGGAATAATATTTAAATAGCCAATAGTATTTTGTCACTTCATCCAGCTGTTAAGCACTGATAGATTTTTGTAAAATTCCTCCTTCTTCCTGTGTGCAGTTCACGATCAATTCAATTGACAGTTATCAAGGTTGGCCCAGCAATTTACATTTTTTTATGATTTGTTGAGACTAACTGTATCTTCTTACTGCTGGAGGCTATATTTGATTCAGGATAGTTTATTGTGGCTTACCTGCCGCATATCTTAGTCTGGTAGGCTTTGCTCATCAATGTTACATACAACAGTTGCAGCATCAATCTCTTACAGGTACCCTGTCTGTATATACAGGTTGCCCATTGCTTCTACCTAGGACTGCATGAGTGAACTCATTGATGTCTCATCCAAGATCTTGGATAAATTATTACTTTTTGATTTTGTATTTTGCAATGGGTGCATTTTGTTCTAACAAAAAGTATCAGGACAGTAAGTAAAATATACTGCAGATATAACCCCTTCCCCCACAGTGGACTAGATACAATGGGGTTTCATCTGGTTCCTCAGGTGGTTCCATCAAAGACTATATTTCTTATACACCACCTGCAATTCAGCCTCAGCTCAAGCACCCTCTGTTTGTTTACACGTGCTGCTACTTTTACCAATGGACCCCTCTGCTTCTGACTTTCATGATTCCCATAAGACTCATGAGGTCACTATGAGGAGGTGGCAGTAGATGTTGGTAGAGATGGTGAGAGCTGGGATTACTTAAGGAATAAGTTTGACATTACCACTTGGTTGTTCCGCAAAGAGGGCTGAGGCACCTGTCTCCCTTTCTCGTTCTCCTGTTTTCCTACCCCTTTTCCACCTCCCCCCTCCATAATATTTATTATTATTAAGCTGAAGTTAAAAGTTCTGAAGGTGATGAAAGGACCCAATCTCCATTGGAAGGACTGGTTAGGGGTTCAGAAGTTAACAGCTGTGATCTGCCTAAATCTTTAACAAGTCCATTGCATGTAATACATAGCAAATACGTAATACGTAGCAAAGTAATCTGAAAACTAACCTTAGAATATAATAGTTGAGGATGTGTGGCCTGAACATATTTCAGTTTTCTCTTATGATCCTTATATTTTTAAATTGTATTGATCAATTTTGGCTTTGTACCAAATAATCACTGCCATATTTTATTCATATTCAGCCCAGAGACTCTATAATTAGACCTGATTCTTAGTCCAATTATATAGGGCACTCGCAATTTCTAAGAGCTTCTTTCTCAGCATTCTTATTTGTATTAAAAACTAATCGAAGTTGAATTAGAGTTTAATTACATTAAATACACCCGTCATAAAATGAATATCAGCTCTTTATTTATATTTATTATTTCTTTTTTTAAAGAAGTTTTAAGTTTTACCTAAATATAATGAATACTCATTCATTTTCTGGTTTTTCATTTAAATGCTGTTGCCTTACTAAGACATTGAATATAATAGGGCTAGTTTGTGGTTTACTAATTAATTTAATTTTATTGGTAATAACTTTATGGGAACATAATAGCTTAAAATAAGGAAAGATATTTATCTAACTAAAAGTATCCAATTATTACAATGCCATATATATTCAATAAATTATCCAAGTACAAAAGTGTTGTTTACAATGGGAAATAAGAAACTATATACTTACATAACTATTATTCACTATTACATAACTAATCACTTCTTCACTTTCACTTACAAACTTTATTTTATCACAGATACTAAGAACTACTTCAGAAATTAGGCCCACATTATAATTTATACTAACAAATAAAAAATATACATCTCTAGAGTAAGGTATATTTTCCTAGTCCGGTAATTCAATCTAGTCCTCTTGTCAATGTTCGAAATTGGGATTGAGTCCTTTTTCAGTTTCTTTACTAATGATTCTGGAGAAGCAGTTGTCAGAATAGATCCTGAAAGATGTTAAAATATATTTTTTCAGGAATCTCAAGCAACTGGTTTAATTGGAATTAATGAGTTAGTTCTAATTTCAGTTCCTTGACTTTTTAAATAGTTGTAGTCCATTAACAATATAATTGAATATATATAGTTTTGATATGTATGCTTGATGTTGATGTCTCTGAATTTTATTTAATTATAGGAATTTAATGTTGTGTGCCAGTTGATATTTAATTCATCTTATTATTTTAACTGAAAAATTAACACAAACAACACATTTGTCATTCAGATAATGAAAAGTTCATCTTCATTTGGGAAGTCATCTGGTAAGAGAGGGTCTACTGCCAATCAATCAGTATCCCCCAGCAGGTTAGTTCCTTTCTTTGAATTATTAAAATGTTATGTAATTTGCTAAATTTTAATTTAACTGCAATATTTCTAGGCCTGTATCTAGCATTAAGTGATTTTTAAAACTCACATGCAAAACATTATATGTAACATTAATTTTAGAGTTTTGCTTTAGTAAGTTTTATTCTAGCTTATCAATATTATTAAGGCCTTGGAATGATGCCACATTTATTATAACTTTTAGCATGATTTTATGAAGCATGAATGATAGGTTTGTTGCACTATGCACAAAAATTTTTGAAAATGTCTGAGATTGTAGATATTACAATATAATTATGAAGTTACATTTTTAAATTGCTTTATAAACTTATAATAATTTAGTAATATAGTTATAATTTTATGATATTAGAATACACTACTCCTAACTAGTGGAATATATTACTTTTTAATTGTTAAAAAAATGTCCGGTGTTTGCTGTCCCTGCAAAATTTAGTTAATTTGCAATAAAAAAACAAAAAAATGTTATTATGATGATTTAAATGTAAACATGAGCTGGATTTTAAAATTGGCTTTAAATTTAGTCAAAATCTCTAAATTAATTTTAGAGATGATTAAATTTATAATTTAACCTACTACCTTTGTAACACTGGTTTAAATAAAAAATTTCTTCCTAATATGAATAGCCAGATTTTTGAGCTGTTAGTAATTTAATTGAGTTACATAAATTGTTTGTGATTGGATCAGTTTTTAAGATAATTTATTGCAATATGAGTGTGCAACAACTTAAGAAGGCTGTGGAGGCCAACTATATCAAGGCCACGCCTTAGCATTCTCTATCCATGCAGTCCCTGGGCAGGTTGACTTTTATTTTGTGGTTGACCCATAAAATAAATTTTGACCGTATCACTCTGGCTGGAATAGGTTGGTAACCTGAAGGTGAACTTGTGCTTCCTACTCTAGTTGGAGTACATAAACATATAAAAACCTCAGTTAACAAACAAATTTAGTTTTTATATTTTATTGTGGTGCTTAACATGTACCATCTTTATTTTTCAATCATTCAATCTATTAACAAATTTAATTTTTAGGTGTTTTATTTTCCTTAAAATCTTGTCCTGTCCCTATCCTATGATATTTTCTAAAACTTTATTATCATAATATTAAAATTATATTGACATGTTCCCTGCCTTGTTATTGGTCCTATAAATATTTTATTATTATTATTCCTGATATATTAGTAATAAATTTTAAGGACCCAAAATTGAAAGATATTAGTTTCAATGTTCTATTTCAAGAGAACAGCCCAGTAAATTTATTTTTGTAATTTTTCTCTATTTAGTTAGAAATGAGTACTTGAATATAATTAAAAAAAAAAAAATAATAATAAAAAAGCGATAATTTAAATGAAGAAAAAATGTATCTTTCAAATTCACCCTTCGGTTCTGTATATTTATCAGTATCCCACATTCTTAACTATAAGTTGTTCTGGTGTTTGAAGTTATACTAATTTTGAAAAAGATTATATTTTTGAAATTTCAAATGAAGATACACAATATCTTACTGATGATCCCATGAGGTATGGTGGTGAGAGGGGTGTCTCCAGGTTTTTTGTAAATTTTATTCTATTTTTTTATATATTTTAAATACATATAATATTTGATTGCTGGCCTGAAAGTCAGAAAATTTCTCCACAAATCGGGAGTGAAAATATATGTAAGGATTTTCAAAAGGAAGTGAGGTGTTTTCTTTCTTTTTTCAGCTGTCCTGTGTTGTAAAAAAGTAATTTCTTAAAGTTGAAGTTAAAAATAATTGGCATAATAACTGCTGTTGAATAGTTTTGGAAAACCATAGTTTGCCCAACAGATTGAATGGTGAGAATTACTAGGATTTGTTACAAAATATCCTACCACCACAAGTTCATCACGATATTCCACCCGAAGTTCAGCTAAATATGATTTTCCAACACCATGGTGCTCCTCCACCTTATTCGAAAGCAGTGCAAAAATGAATAAATAAATAATACTCTACATGGATAGGTGGAAATGCCTTTCCTTGTAAAATCAGACTCATCTTTCCATAAAATTCACCTCAAAAAGTGTTATTCTTCAATATCATCTGCATTCAGAAGCCAACAGCAAAATTTAGGTCTATGTTCATTATCATTATATTTCAAACCTTACTGAAAATATAATAAAATAAATCCTAAATAATAGTAATAAATAAATAAATGTAATAACATAAAATCCTTTGATCTGGTGTCGCATTATTGACAGTTTTCCTTTATTTTCTATTAAACAATAAATTTTTGTTCCAATGAAGAGTTTATTATGTTTAAAATACATATTTCCATTAAAAAATTATCATAATGTCTTATTTACACAAGTAACTGATTTTTATTCCAAATGAAAACCTCATGTTTTTCCATTTTTAAAAGGAAATTTCCCTATGAAATCAATATGGAATCATTAATTTGATCATACCATATGAAAGCTGGTTAAATTTGCAAGTTTCTAAGATTTGCAGTTTTGTGGATAGTTTTTCGAAAAATTGTTAGCATTGAAATATTATAAGACATTGTAACTTCCCTAAATAAGGTGAAGATCATGCTGTTCTTTTGGTTCCAAGTTTGTTAAATTCAAGGTTACATGTACTCTGTCTGCTCTTATAGGAAATTTAATGCTAAATCTGAAAATGTGATCATAGTTTGAAAAATGTTTAAACAAAGTGGAGATATTACAGCTCTTATGGAAAAAAAAGTTTTTATTAGCCAGTTCTATGATACTTTGTTAGATGTCTAGTTTTGATTGTTAGACATTTGTCTTCAGTTCTGAAAACCAAAACGTTCAGAACATCAGCAATTTTATGTACAGATTGTAGTTATACTAATGTAAAAATGTGATACAAGAAATCAAGAGCATGTTGGCACTCGCCAAGGTTTCTGGACTGATGGAAGAAGCTTGTCCAATAACTTGTTGTATATGATAGAAAGGAAGGGTTTTGTATTATCATTGCTGATGTTCTAAATATTTTTATGCTTTTAGGACTGAAGATGAATGTTGAACATTTAAAACTATTCTTCTAATTAACTAAAGTGACAATAATTCATTAATTCCTAATTTGGCATTTTCGTTCATGTTTATGTTTCCAGGAAAGCAACACTAAATATATTAGATTGTTGAAGACTTTTAGAAAGTGAAGGGATTGCTAATATTAGGCATTAAATTAATTTTAAATCATTATATAATTTACTTTAAAGGCGATAAAAGGATTCAGAAAGTCCTTTTGGTATCTTGGCTAAAATAAAATTTCCATCATAGGAACAAAAAATGAATAAATGTTTTACCATTGTTCAGATAGGTTCAAAATAGAGGAAGAGTTGAAATCATCATGTTAAAGAAAAGCATTTTTTATTGGAAGATAATTGGTAACATGACAATTTTTAAAAATTTAGGGCTAAATGTTTTTAAAACAAAACTTATACAACTTCTTTAATCATTCAAGTTGAACACTGTTGGCAGTACGGATGTTGACATTTATTTACATATTTGGAAATATAAGTCACTATAACACTATACAGGGTGTATCACAAGTGCATGACAATAAGCAAGATGGAGAAACTAGACATTTGCCATTCCAAAGGTTTTTCGAGAAAACCATGTTTTTTGTAGGATAACCTCAATTTTCTCTGCTTTCACACATTTTTTTTAACATACCATCACAGTTTTGAAACCACCTTTAAATTTTCTTTAAGTCTCATGCACTTTCAATATTCACATGTATCTTTTTAAACCGCAATAACAGATCAAGAAATACAAATTTTTAAAAAGTGTAGTTAGCAACAAATTTTCGAGGATAACTACTCTTTAAAAAAAAAATACTGCAAGCTGCTGAATCACACAAAAGTTGTATAATTCAATTAACTTTTCATCGGTGTACTCAGAACTGCAATTATCTCTCAACTTCGTACTGCAATTGGAATGGGAAGGGAAAAAAACTGATGTCATGGTCAACTGATTTTTAATTTTAATTACAAAGAAACCTACTAGTAGAAACTACAGGGGAGTGTAGGGAAGCCCAAACAAACGTGAGGAATGCCAGACATGAGGTAAGTTATTGTTTACTTCTTATGGATTATGTCCGCATTACGGTTTGTTTACCTTATCTGCCTCATTCTTCGTCTGCCTACTTTGCGTGGTAAATAATAATAATTTTTAGCATCATGCAAATCTTCAGACTATTAAATTTGTTTCTAGTTCAAGAAGTACAATGGCAAATTGATACACAGCTGAAGAGTACGTTTATATTATTTTCACGTATGGGGTTACAAGAGGCAATGGTTTTTGAGCACAAGAAGAATATCACAATATGTTCCCCCAATCCGCAAAGATATCCAGGCCGTAGGACTATTGAAAATACTAATCGCATCATGAGAGAAACAGGCTCTATTCCAAGACAACTTATTATGTTCGTGGGCCGAGCTCGCAGGAAGGTTGACAACATTTTGAATATTTTTGATAAAGATCCATCAACAAGTACCAATCACGCTTCAAAGATCACCCAGTTTTCAGAGCTATCAAGGAAGACAATACATATTCTTATCAGCAGTGTGGACTGGTTAGGAGCCTGTGGGCAGCATATGAAACCGCCCGTTTTTTTACTTGGTTGGTTGAATTCAAATGCTTTTTATGATCTACTTCAGGATGATATAAGTACGGCACTCCTCGCAGCAATGCCACTTGAAGAAGAGCTATGGAAGCAAATGGACGTGTGTCCAGCGCATAATGGATGAGCTATAATGAATTGGCTCAATCAACAATGGAATGGCAAATGTCTAGTTTCTCCATCTTGCTTATTGTCATGCACTTGTGATACACCCTGTATAGTGTTATAGTGACTTATATTTCCAAATATGTAAATAAATGTCAACATCCGTACTGCCAACAGTGTTCAACTTGAATGATTAAAGAAGTTGTATAAGTTTTGTTTTAAAAACATTTAGCCCTAAATTTTTAAAAATTGTCATGTTACCAATTATCTTCCAATAAAAAATGCTTTTCTTTAACATGATTTCAACTCTTCCTCTATTTTGAACCTATCTGAACAATGGTAAAACATTTATTCATTTTTTGTTCCTATGATGGAAATTTTATTTTAGCCAAGATACCAAAAGGACTTTCTGAATCCTTTTATCGCATTTAAAGTAAATTATGTAATGATTTAAAATTAATTTAATGCCTAATATTAGCAATCCCTTCACTTTCTAAAAGTCTTCAACAATCTAATATATTTAGTGTTGCTGATGTTTTTAGTATTAAGTCAATCAATGTAAGCAAACTATTTTAGCATGTTTAGTTTAGTTTAAGAAACAGAAATTTTGCCTCAGAACAAAAAAAAAAATGTTCATTTATTTTTTATAAGGATTTGAAAATATTTATTTTTAAACCATAACTGTAGAATTTAGTAAAAAAAGGGTACCACATTCTTGTGATATAAATATTATTCATGTTACTGATGAAGATAACACAGAATTACTTGATCCTTCCGTTGAGGTAACTAGTGATAAACCCTTGTTATTTGCCAAACTAAACTCCCCATCAAAAGTATTGCAACACCCATAATTTTCGAGATTTTCCTGGTTTTCACCTTAATCCATACTTGGTTTATATTCATATTAATATTATTTATTAAACGTGAGACATTAAGGATTAGACACATCAATGTTTTTCCCTGTTAATAACAAACAATGGAATTTTAGATTATTTTTTTCTAATTTCCTTCAATCCATGTTTATTATTCCTTTCGTTATTTACAAGTATGCCAAGACTAGTGGAAGCATTCATTCAAGCCGGAGGGGTCAATACGTCTTATTAAATATACATTAAAAATTTAAAAGTTAAAATTGTAAAAAATGAAAATTTTAAAAAGTAAGTTTTCTAACTTTTTTGTTTATTGGAAAAAATATTGTAATTTATTTTAATAACAATTATTTATGTCTAGTTTAGGGATGTCTATTATAGACTTCAGAATCTTTCTTTACTATGAAAAAAAAAAACTTTTTTATAAAATTCAAATATTTCAAAGTGTTGTGATACTTTTGACAGGGAGTTTATGTTCTGTATGTACTTAATGATCTAGATGATATTTAAGTATTATTGATCTTTGAAATGTTATAATTTCTATATAACATTTTAAATTTTAATAATAAATTATATTTTCATATGTAAATGCTGGTTATATTGAATAAAATATTATTCAAACATTATTGTTTCTTTTATTAGCATAAGGTATTTTAATTTTTAATCAGGCTATATCCTTGTTTTTTAATTATTAATAGCAAACTCCTCCCATCTCCTCTATTAACTCAGATTTTCGTTTGTTTTTTTTTTAATTTAAAGTATCCCATCTATTAGTATACCATAAATCCTATTAGTATCACATAAATTAGTGTGGTTAATTTGTGTTTGAACCATCAATCATATTTTCAATGTATTAACTGTAATTATTATATCATTAGTTGATTTAGTTTTAATATTTTTTATGTTCTTGTTTCATCAAATAATTTATACTCTTTCAGGTTTTTTATTTTATTTTTTTTCTTAATCAAAATGATATTTTTTTATTTATAATGAAATATATAGTTATACACTTTTTATATATTTATTATTCTCTATGTATTGTGTATTTTCGGTAACTACTATCATATTTTTGTTTTACATTTTTTTTCTTGTAGAGTTCATAATATTGACAATTGTAATAATTTAAGGTATAAATAAACCCTCTAAAGGTCCTTTTCAGTGGATAAACAAAGCTACAAATGCCCTTTTTAGTGGAGATTGTGCTCTTATGAAGATTTGCTTAGGGCAAAGACTTTTTCCTAAAATGATAAGTTGTCATTTTAACATCTTCTGTGAATCGATGAAATCCTTTATGGGTTAGATTTTGTTTTTATCATATCAATGTGACACACAATGGCATTCTTTATTTATTTATTTTTTTTTAGTTAAAATAATTACTTGTTATGAATTGTTAATAACACCATTACATAATTGACTATGGATGAATATAAAAATTGTTAGGATTGAGTTGGTATTGTTTCATTTAGACATTTTATTTTGACATCACATACAATTCAAAGCTAATACTGTAAAATCTGAGAGTTATGAATTTCCTAATAGCCATACTAAATTTCTTATTTTTAGTCCTGGTCCATTGGTTTTATAATGGTGAGGAAGTTGTGTATATTCTTACTCTTCCCTCTTATTATAATTCATGTCTCTTAAAATCTAAGACTACTAGGTGGTATTGTCAAAATTCTTATGAAATACTCCATTAAGTACTGCCAAATTAGACCTAAACATAGGTTTTACTTTATTAAATCATGTAGTTTCAAAAGTTTCAGACAATATCTACTAGTGTCCCATCGATTTCAGGTGCCACTGGGGGAGGGTTGATGAGGTTGAGGTTCATAGGTATCTTTTTCTCTGTTTTTGATGCATTGCTTAGAAACTTTCATTCTAAAAAATAAAAAAAAGTTTATGAAATTCACATTTATTTTTAGTCTTATTGTCTCCAATATAAGGGCTGGGAAAAATATAAAATTTGTAGGAAGTATTGTAAAGAGTCCTGTTTCCTGTCTATATATATATAGGGGAAGGTGCTGTACCTAAAGCACAGTTGTACCAGTGGACATTTTTAATAAAGAGAGAGTGGGAGGAGGGAAATTGAAATTGGTAGATTGGTAGAGCTGCAAGCATCTTCCTGCAGTTGCACCTGTGTTTTCAAGATTGCCAGATCAACAGTTTCATAGAAATTATTATTTTTAACTATTTCTTCTTCCAAATCCTGATTAATCCAACCAGTGATTTTAAATTTTTTAAGACCTACACTTAGAAATTTTCTAGGCTGTAATATTTCATTGGGTTGTCCGATATATGTATCATAACTTCATATGTTTTCATATCAGTTATCACTTACAGGTTTTCTGAAACAGAGCTTTCCGCACATCATGGTGTTCAGTTGTAACTGTGGACACCATTGCCAGCTGAACCTGTGGACAGATGGTTAAAGTGTCCACAAGTACAACAGATTTTTCTCTTGGTTTATTAATTCATTATTTCAAATATAAATATTGCAGAGAAGTTTGTAGGCATTCCGTGTAATATAAAATGTCTAAATTTGGATATCTACTATTCGCATAACCTTTTCTTTAAGAGGAGAAAACTCGCCGCACACAATTTCTAACACACTATTCAACTAGTGAAGATGGTGATTTCACAAATGTGATCTTGGCTGATCCATCAAGCAAAGATTGTAATTTTTTGGATGAATTAATGAATGATTATGAACAAGGTAAAGAAATTGAAGATGAAGAAACATATGTTGGTAGCTATGTTTTATGTTGTAAAGCATTTTAAAGCTTTGATCAAAGAAAAAGTAGGCTCGTTTAGTTCATTCAATTCTATTTTGTTTATTACATTTTATACAAAATTATTGCTAATGTGTTTCTCTAAATATCATTTTAATTATCCCTATAAGCCTTTGAAGAAATGAATGTTCATTGGTACAACCACTAGTGTTCACAGGTACAAAGGGGTAAGGTACCTATGGCCACTAATCAGTAAGTTACAAAACATTATTTTCTGTAAAAATAAAATTACTTTTCAAAATAAAGACACCAGGGTTTGATAGCCCCTTAAATTTCTTATCTAATGGTACAATAACCACTCACAAGGGGAGGACACACTCAGTCTCTCACGGAACTTGTTGGCAATTTTTTTTGGAGGTTCCTGGTCAAAAAATATTAGACACGTATTTAACCCTTCCGACCGATGGGCCCTAGAAGCCGAGAAAAAAAATAAAATAGCATTAAACTAATTTATTTTATATCTTTAATTTAACGAATGATATCGACATGATTCTTGCACCAAGATTTTTAGTTTGGATTGCGGGTTTAAGGAAAAATACAGCCTCTCCATAGATTTTGGTTTAGATTAATTTTTTTCACATAAAAACTGACGTCAGATTCTAATTCAGCACCCTCAAAAACATTGAAAAACGCTTATTCAACAAAATAAAAAAATATCATTTTCTTCATCCTCTTCGAGGAAAATGAAATTTTTAAACCGATAATTGGTTACATACCTTTAAATCGCCATTACTTAGTCACACATTTCACTGATTGGTATCATTGTAAAGAGGAGAGCCTCAGCTTTCTTTTGATGTATATAAATGTAAAATTCGATGAACATAAACCTATTAAAAAAATTGGAAAATCCGAAAAACATTTTGATTTTTAGCTTGAGTTTGAAACCAGATGGGATGATGAAACCAAATACATTTCAAGCGTATTACTACTGTATATTTCGTGTAAAATAATAAAGTTGATACGTTTTCAAGCAGTTGATACGTTTTAGTTCTTCAAGCAAACTGCCTGGTCAGGCAAATTTTGAAGATTACGAATTTTTATTTTTCTATTTGGATGAAATTTCGTATTTAAGGCTTCTTTTGAATGCTGAATTCGAATCCAATATCAGTTCTTGTGAAAAAAATATATTGAATGCACTTCACTTGAAAAATTTTAGCTTTTACACTGTAAAATGTGATAGAAAATGTTTTTAGTCCTAGAATTCCATTTTAGCACCCTCAAAACTTAAGAAACATATGTATATATATAGATATCAATAAAACAAATTATATATATATATATATATATATATATATATATATATATATATATATATATATATATATATATATATATATATATATATACTAATTAGGAGAAATAATTTATTACTTTAACTATTATTAAAGTAATTATAATTATTTTTTATAATAATAATTTATTATAAATTAATTTATGTAAATTAATATTACATAATATACAGACATAACCACATATTAGATTTGATTGTTAAGTATTCACATTAAAAACATTATATTATATTATAAGTATATTCAATTAAAAACATGCTACAACTAATAACTACCTCGCTTCCGTTGCTGACAGGATTTTGTTGAATACAATGAAAATGCAATAAGCTTCAGATAATAAAAGATAATAAGCTTCAGTTATTATAACAACCCAGTCAACAAGGATTACAAAACGGTTTAGAGATGTGTTCTAGGTTTGAAGAATATAACAAAAATTGTAAATAATTATAATTACTTTAATAATAATTAATGTAATAAATTATTTCTCCTAATTACTATATATATATATTTGTTTTATTGATATCTATATATATACATGAATATACATAAATTGATGATTTTGTTGAATAAGCATTTTTCAATGTTTTTGAGGGTGCTGAATTAGAATCTGACGTCAGTTTTTATGTGAAAAATCTATAGAGGTAGTTTGCTTGAAGAACTAATCATTTTTTTAGAATTTAATTAATCTAAAGCAAAATCTATGGAGCGGCTGTATTTTTTCCTTAACTCGCAATCCAAACTAAAAATCTTGGTGCAAGAATCATGTCGATATCATTTGTTAAACTAAAGATATAAAATAAATTAGTTTAATGCTATTTTTTTTTTTCTCGGCTTCTAGGGCCCATTAGTCGGAACAGCAAAATACGTTTCTAATATTTTTTGACCAGGAACCTCCAAATTGCCAACAAGATCCGTGAGAGACTGAGTGTGTCCTCTCCTTTATTTTTAAAATCTTACTTTTTTCTGAAAAATTACAGTTTTCTCTACTTTGTTTTAGCGTAGAAACTAAAACGATGATATTTTCTTAATCAGCATTAAATTTTCTAAAAAATGAAATAGGTCTAGTTAATTTAAATTCACTTTTAAGGGGCCTTTTAACGTGCAAAACACAAAACATTTATTAAAACTTAAATTTTTAATATTTTTTGAAAATTCCTCACTCCTCACTGGAGAACCCTAGAAGCCGTCAAATTTCTCAAAAACTGCAGAATTTAGTTAGCTTTTTATTGGTGTAACTCATGATACAATTGCACTTCACCTTTTGAGTCTAACAGACGTTTTTCTGATGAAAAACACGCTAGAGAATAAATACTTGATTGCTCCACATACCTACTAGATTGAATAAATGTATTAGTTTTTTATCACTTGTCCATATGCATGATGGATAAAGAGTTGTGAAGGTTGCAAGCCCTCCCTCCCCCCCCCCCAAAAAAAAAAACTTATTTATAGGGAGTTAAGGGGGGGGGGGTTAACCAAATTCTTGCTGATTACCTAATGTTACATAAACGTACTTTTTTTTAAAATATAAAAAAAAATAATAATTTAGGATTATTTGAAGATATTAAATACATAAACAGAAAAATAACATTTCAAAATGTGCCCTGCTATTACTCATTAGCCCAGACTGTGTTATCAAGCCCCGGATTTATTTAGTAAAGCTTTGTAAACAATTATAGTCCCACTCTGTGCAAAGGTCATAAGAGGATAACTTCTCTTATTTTATGACTGCATCGATTGTCATTTACTCTTCAGCCATGGACTTCACCACAAGTGAGTACGCAGATATGGTTTTCGTCTACGGGTTCTGCAATGGCAATGCGCTAGCAGCTCAGAGGGAGTATGAGAACCGATACCCAAATCGTCGGGTTCCAAGCCCTGCCGTTTTCAGCAGGACATTCCGGTGGCTTTCAGAAACCGGATCAGTCATAAAACCACGACGTGAGGTTGGGCCTCAATTAAGGGATGTAGACATAAAAGAACATATCATCAGTGAAGTAGAGGAATCCCCCACTACCAGTGTCCGCCAAGTTGCCTCTCATACGGGAGTTAGTAAAAGTTTAGTTTGGCGCGTTTTAAAAAAAGAGAAGTTACACCCCTTTCATTTTTCCAAAGTACAGGACCTACTGGAGACCGATTACCCACAGAGAGTTCAATTTTGTCGATGGCTCCTTAACTCCGATATAGAGCAATATCATTTTTTTTAAAAAAATTCTTTGGACTGATGAGTCTACTTTTGTGAGGCAAGGAATTTATAACACACACAATTCCCATTACTGGGCTACTCAGAACCCTCACGTCTGCCAATCGAGCTCATTCCAGCATCGGTTTTCCTGCAACGTATGGGTCGGTGTTGTTGGTGACATAATGCTGGGGCCTTATTTTTTTGAAGGGAATTTAAATGGTGAAGCCTACCTAAATTTCCTGCAAACTGATCTGCAGGTCCTTCTGGAAGAAGTGGATCCAGAAGTCAGAAGAGAAATTGTCTTCCAGCATGACGGAGCTCCACCGCACTACACCACCGCAGTGAAGAATTGGCTTAATGACACATATCGCACTTGGATAAGTCGCAGAGGCGTGGTATCCTAGCCGCCTAGGTCCCCGGATCTCACCCCCCTTGATTTTTGTTTTGGGGTGCCTTGAAGGAAGAGGTGTACAAAACGCCAATTACATGTGTGGCGGAACTACGAGCAAAGATACTTGAGGCTGCTGAAGAAGTAGTAAAAGCCAAGTTGTCATTAAATGTCAGTGTTGGGGCAATGAGGAAGCGCGCTAGAGTCTGCATCCGAAGTAATGGAGGACATTTTGAACACGCGCTGCAATAATCCATTTTAATATGTTTCACCAATAATAATAATCCTCGCTATTTTTTTTATCTTCAACATTTATTATGTAAAATTTTTCAAATTTTAGTTGATGAGAAGAAAAAAATTTAATTTATTTTAAAGAAAGTATTTTTTAAATTTAAACTAAGGAGTTTTTTATTTTTTATTTTAGATTATTATCACCCTTTTTACATTATTTAGAATTCATACATTGTTCTTTCTAGTCCTAAAAAAAAAATGAAGAAAAAAACATTCTAACTCATGGGAAGTTCAGAAAGAGAAAAGTTCTATTAATTTAGACTAGTGAGTTTACATCTGACCACGCAAGAAGGACAATTTTCTTTATCCTCATTTTTACATCTAATAATATTTAATTACATCTAAGGCCCAATAGGTATTTAATTAGTATTTAATTTCTTCAAATAATCCTAAATTATTATTTTTTATATTTAAAAAAAAAGTACGTTTATGTAATATTAGGTAATCAGCAAGAATTTGGTTAACCACCCCTTAACTCCCTATAGATAAGTTTGTTTTTTTGGGGGGGGGAGGGAGGGCTTGCCACCTTCACAACTCTTTATCCATCATGCATATGGACAAGTGATAAAAAACTAATACATTTATTCAATCTAGTAGGTATGTGGAGCAATCAAGTATTTATTCTCTAGCGTGTTTTTCATCAGAAAAACGTCTGTTAGACTCAAAAGATGAAGTGCAATTGTATCATGAGTTACACCAATAAAAAGCTACTAAATTCTGCAGTTTTTGAGAAATTTGACGGCTTCTAGGGTTCTCTAGTGAGGAGTGAGGAATTTTCAAAAAATATTAAAAATTTAAGTTTTAATAAATGTTTTGTGTTTTGCACGTTAAAAGGCCCCTTAAAAGTGAATTTAAATTAACTAGACCTATTTCATCTTTTAGAAAATTTAATGCTGATTAAGAAAATATCATCGTTTTAGTTTCTACGCTAAAACAAAGTAGAGAAAACTGTAATTTTTCAGAAAAAAGTAAGATTTTAAAAATAAAAACGAAAAAAATTCTATCTCCTCAAAAAATTGAGATACGACACTCGTTTTTGCGCCATTCTACCCCGTTTAGTTTGCAGTATTACCCATTTTTTTTTTTTTACACTATGTCTGGGACACCCTGTATATATAGACAGGAGACAGGACTTTTTACAATACTTACTACAAATTTTATATTTTCCCAGCCCTTATATTGGAGACAATAAGACTAAAAATAAATGTGAATTTCATAAAATCTACTAGAATAATGCAAGAGAAAAACAGACCACAAGTTTTATATCAAAATTTGCTTTGAACACAAAACTGGACAACTCGAAGACAAACTAGCCAAAGTGTATAAAGCTTGAAGGAAATGTTATATAATACAACTTCTTTTCACATGGTTTTCTTTTAATATGAATGCAAAAATCTGGACAACAAACCTTTTTCAAGATATGAGTCAATAAAGTGTACTCCTCATATCCTTACATCCTCCTGCCACAACTTCAAAATCGATGGAACTTAATAAAATGTTAAGGGGACCTGAAACTTTAGAAATTATATAATATGATGCAGAAAAATTTGACTGGGCTTTAGTGAGAATCTTTTCTCCAGTAATATCCTGCCTGCATAGGTTACCTAGTCCTTTTTTTTTTTTTTAAATCATTTTTGTGTTCCTCTCATGGTTTTTCTATCATTATATCTCTTGTGGTAACCCCTGTATGTATCTTGGACCCTATAATCATTTATTATAATAGCTCTGCAGCTGTGACTGAGTAAATATTGTGTACAATATTTAGTAGTTATTTTGCATACATAAATTTAAAAATCAAAGTACTTTAAATTACATTAGCTTATAGTGGAGATAATAAATAAAATGAAACCTATAGTTATTGGTATATATGATTTGACTTATTATTGATGCTTCTATTAGACAGAAGGTCAAAGAAGGGGGCATCAAACCTAATTTAATAACAGTAAAAAAATTAGATGTTTATTTCATAATATCCAATTGATATTTGATTATCATATTGCAATTTGCTCTGCCAAAGCTACGCTGACATTAAGAAACAATATGTAATTTTGTATGTATGTGTATATATATATATATATATATATATATATATATATATATATATATATATATATAGTGGGAGAGAGAGAGA